>VZSZ01006021.1:150467-160493 GCA_013398815.1 Ibidorhyncha struthersii | reverse complement strand
AATTACTTTACATGGGACTAAGTCTCAAACACAGTCTCACATTGACGGAAAGGCACTCCATGTATGTTCCACCTGAAAAAGAGGTAAGAGGTGTCATTTTCCTCCACCTGACAGCGGATGGGATTTGGGACACATTCTGTCACAGAAAAGGGCAGCAGCAATACACACGCCCTGAGGGAGGACAGACCAATTGTCACATTTAGAGGTGATTAAAAAAACCCAGAAACTGTAGCATCTAGCTGGCTCCCTAGCCAGTTACTGCACATCTGAGTGCTGTACAAGTGTGCCAATTAAATGAAAAAAAGTCAAGGGCCATGAGTGCATCAGCCCAGACCCAACATTTACATGTGAATTAAACGAAGCCCCAGGTTTTCATAAAGTTCTACTAAAGAAAGAATTACAAAACAGCAGTGTTTGCTCATCTATTTTTAGAATTTACCTGTTAGACCGCTGCAGGTGCTGCCAACACCTAGAGATGCAGATGAAAACACTGAATTAAATGAAACAATCACTAAAAATAAGTACGCGTTTAGAAGAGAGTGCATCCACTGCTACAGCCAGAGTGGGTGGGTGTGAGGAGGGGGAAGGCAGACACACTCTCATGGCAGATGGCCAACTACTAGTTGCAGGCTTGCATCCCTGCCAGCGTTATTTCCATAGTGCTAGACATAAAGGATGACTGACCAGTTACAACTCAACAGGAATGTTGGAGGACTCCACGGCTTGGAATTTTAGAAGCCAAAAGACTGGAGGGTCCTTTTTAAAAAAGCCTTTAATTCAACCCCAACTGTTTGGGCAAACGCAAGAACTGCTGGCTGGGGTTCCCTAGCCCGTATTTTGCAGGAGAACACTGACAACACCGCAGCAGACACTATTTCTGGGAAGGAGAGCTGCAAAATCTCTTCCTGGGCAGATATATGTGCTAACCCATCATATATGTGCTAACCCATCTAAAGAAGAACAGACTAATTATAACCGCTCGATTCCTAGCAACAAAGCAGAGTTCTCCTTTCATTCAAGTTAAGGAAGCTTCTTTCTGTTTTGTTTTAAATAATCAAGGGCCAGCTTTTGCCAGCCTCCACGGTGTGGGCCCATGCACGACCGCTGTGACAGTAACCCAGACACACAGAGGGTTTCAGTAGCGCCGAGGCAGGTCAAGCCCTTTCCACCAGATTAGGCTTGAATCCAACACTGCAGAGGCAACGCCAGCTTAAATTGCCATGTTTCAGCTTAGCTTTGGTTGTTTCAGGAATAACTAGCAGTGTCAAACAATTGTTTTGCAGTTTTGCAGCTCTACCCAAGTACCTGGAGTACACGATGAACTCACCTTACTTGTGCTCCAGTGGGGCAGCTCAGGCTTTGAGAGCTGCAGAGACCAGCTCCAGCTGTTCCCATCCCTGGGCAGCTGCCTGCTTATTTTGACCAAGCACTTACCCCATTTTAGCAGCACTGTTAAACAGCCCAAGAGAAATAAATGGCATCCATATTTAATAAAAAATAAATATATATATCTCCAAGCTAAGGCTGAAGGAACCAAGAGTGTAATTTTTAAAAGTTCTCAGCCCACAAATCATCCTTCTTATTTCCTCATCTCCAGACGTGCTCTCTCCCCTCCCCCAGCTACATGCCTGAACAAGCAAGTTTGCTGTTGCAGATGTCGGGACAGGCTCCCTTTTCCAGTGCGGTACAGAGCAGCTTTGGCTCCTGTTCCACTTTTGCTCACAGGAAGGCAGAGCTTCAACCACGCAAGTCAAAGTAGTGACTGGAGTCGGAGCTTGCTAAGCAGGGTGGGAAAAATAAAGGCCTTATGTTAAAGCATACCCAAAGCTCATATAAGCAAGTTTTCTGGAGGAAATCTGTGTTCCAGAGGAAATGACTAGATGCAGCATAAATAAAACACATTAACACACACAGTAAAACACACCCCCGCTACTCTCCACCTAAATTACTGGGCTCTAAGTCCAAACTGCACACTAGCAGCAACGACAACTGAAAGCAACCGGATCATTAATCATTTTTCCATTCAGAAGTTTCCAATCCAGAAGATGAACATCAAGCACAGGGCTCAGAATTAAACCCAGCTATCCTCTAATGTGGAATAATGCCTAACACAACTTAGTCAGGTTTTAAATAAACAACTTAGTCAGGTATTTGCAAAAACTGCACCTTGTTAAATGCAGATTTGATATTTGCCATTTCACAAGGGGGGGGGTAAGAAATAGGTCAGAAAACTATGATATTGTCATGTCAACAGCATCCCAGACACACAGAGGACACTGTAATGCAGTGGTTAGTGAAAAGCCACAGTACGTAAATAGCAGGAAGTTTGCATTAACCTGTAAAAGGTGATTTTTTCCTGAGGAGAAGAGACACCAAGACAGAGACCTGCAATGAGGAAACCAATGTTCTTAGGAGCAAAACTCATCCAACTCCTGTCTTGCTGGGAAACTAAAGAACAAGGACACAACACAAGCATCGTTAGTGGCTGAAGCCATCCAAGAGCCTCAATTAGACTGAGGGGGAAATGTCACAACAGTTCAGCGCTAATTGGAAATGCAAACATTTATCATCAGAGTAGCGCTCGCTTCTGTGTATAGCTCCATTGTGTTCACTGCAGCTAATGACAGTTGGAAGCCCTGTGCTCCGTAGTATTTATGTAATGACTGGCAAAGCTGTCACATTCCCTTAATTGCTCGCCAGGATTTTCATACTGGCAGTAGTTTTCAGTTAAAGGAAATCACAAAGATTGCTTCAGTTTCACATTCCTTCGTTTAAGTTTTGGTTCTTCTTCAAAGCTGGGGAAAGAGGAAGAACAAATAATTCTCCCAAGACAGAATGAGCTCTGCATCAAACATGAGCTTTCTGTAGACAAACTGAATTAAGAGACCAGGAGAGCATGGTCACATACCAAGAACTGGAAGAGCTAATTTAGCATCAGCAGAGACAAGCAATTTGAGATTTGCACATAAATCTGCTTGAAGTTTGCAATGATTACTCCTTCAATTATGATACGTGTAATGCTCTAAAAGCCATTCGTTTAAAAGGCAAAATGAAAGAGCCTAAGGTAGCTTAGGGTTTCCACCTAATTGAGCTCTCACAGTAGAGCCTCCTTTGCTGGTAGAACATCAGCTCTGTGTTTATAATTATACACCATCTAGCAAAATGCTGTATGTACCTAGTTCATAATCCCAGTATGTACAGAAGTAGGCATAGCAAGCATCCTGTGGCAACGATACTGTCCCACGTTCCTGGGCTTCCTTACTTGTACCAAATGGACTGCAGAGCATCCACCGGTCCATTAAGAACCATCATCATTTAATCTGATGAGCAGCAGTTTGTTTTTAGGAGGTACCATCAGGCCTTTTATCAGATCATTTACTCGGATCCCAATCATACTGTATGCCAGCAGAGGAAAGAAAGCTCTATAGGACTGGTACAAAGGATCTGCTGTTTCTCCAATATATTACGACGCAATTCTGCATTAGTGCTCAGTTAAATAAGGCCCATGAGCCAAGTGAACTATTTTTACTCCGCTGAATAAAAGGAAATATAAGAACACCACTTATTACCGTAGCAGGCCCATTTTATGGCACTATGTAATTAGGAGTAGGAGTTAATAACAGGACCAGAAATAGTAGGCAAGGTTTCCCTCAACATCTTTGTGCAGCAAGTCTTTCTGGGACATGGATCAACCTTATCCTGCGTTCTTGCTATGATTACCCAAGCAGCTCTAAGTAGGACACATGGATCTTCACTGCTATTTAACCCTCATTCTTTCTCATGAAGCAGCAACGTCAGCTGCAGCCACAAAACCCAATCCAGCGGAGACTGATCAAGCTCCTATACACAGCCCCGTCAGCATCTGCAGCAAGTGACTTGCTTCTCTCAATCCAATTCCCAGCGGATGAGCATATACATGATAAAATTAGCAACAATGTGAACGGCAAAGTCAGCAGAATTTGGATTTCACTGATGGATGGACTGCCAGTATGCATGTTTTATTCATCTCAAGACCGCTTTGTCAAGTTGGTTGCATTTCCCTTCTGCACTTAAAATGCTAAAAATCATTTTATGGTCACTACTGAGCATCCAAGGAGATCTATAGACAGTGTTGTCCTTTTTTAAGTGCTAGCTAAAATTCACTGGATTTACAGAATGAAGACAACAACCAAAGACTGATGTTTTAGGAAGCCATATGAGTCAAGGCATTTTGCTTGGTATAGTATTCCCTCCCATCGATGTAAGTCACCTTGCTGAAGTCCCACAGCTGCTTCCCGCTAAGGTCATCAGCATGTGAATTAGCCTCCCTATGAGAGCACAGCATGCAGCAGATCAAGACACAGGGCTTTCTGATCATCCTTCCTTAATTCCAATAATTAAGATTCAAGGACATTCACTACCAACACACTCTCATAAAGGTTCCTGCTACCTACCTGTAACCCTGAAGCTTCCTCAGTGTTCAGGCACTCAAGCCAATTCTCATTTCAGCATCCACCTCAGGTTACCTGCTCACACTCCCTTCTCTCTCCTATTGTAAATCCAAGGCAAGAGAGTGTAAAATGAGATAGTTTAAATTCCATAGCTAGAACACTACAATTTCACCTCTCACCTTTACAGTAACAGCCCTGTTTACTATAAAACCCTGATACGAACAGCGCAGTCAGTTTTAGAAACAGCTATTTCACAGCCCACAAGAAATCTTGGTGTTGGTCCCTGAGCATACCCAGGAGGAACTTCCCAAACCCCATCCACTTTGTGGCATTTACACCCTACCTCATGTAAGCGCTGCCTCCCTCTTTACTGAACCTCACATTCATACACCCACTGTGGCACAACCTGCACTAACTCCCCCTTTCCTATTCTTACACTCCTTGCAGAGGGATGTGGTGAAGTGAAACAACATTGGCTGCAGGAAACAAGACCTCACAAAGCGATCCAGAAGAGAGCAAGACCGATGCCTTCAGTAACCCCTCTCCTCTGCAAGTATGAGGTTGCTCCTTCCACTCTTTCTTTCCAGTCGTTTCCCTTGAGCTGAGTTTTCCTCCATTCCTGGTTATTCTTGTACTGCTGGCATTTGCAGGTGCTGATTCACAGCCTCCCAAGATACGCACGTTTGGCTGCTTTTATTTTTAAGAAGAGTCACTTCAAGCTGGAAATAACTTGTTTTTCTGTGAACACTCTTCAATGTATATCTAGTTTTATCTGAGGAGCTTAAATGTTCTACTTCAACTAAAGCCTCAAAGTTTCATCGGTCTGTCTTGCTCTATTAAAATAGTATAAGACAGACTGCAAAATTTGTGGCTTGCCATTGTGCTAAGTCCCTTTTAGCTTTAAAAACAGAAGTTGGATTTGAGCCTAATATACATTCTTTAAACTTCTAACAGGGTTTGAATTTACATCCCCCATAGGTGAAACTTCCCCTGAGGGTTTCAATCCTTAATAAAATTAAAAATCTACCAAAACCTAATGCTTTCGTTCTGACAAAGCTGAATTGAGATAGCTCAAACAGAAGTGGTCAAATCCCACATCACGACTTTTTGAAATGGGGTCTCAAAAAGCAGCCCTGAGCAAGTCAGGCCATGAGTCTGTCATTTTAATATCTTATCAGCAGACAGCTTCTATCTTAGATCTGAGATGATGTAGTGTTTCCAGCCTCTGCTCAGCCGGCCCCTAACCTTCTCTCCCCCACACAGCATCTGTATTCTGGATATTTCCTTGGAGATTCATTAACTGCTCCTTCCTCAAAGGCTGAGATTATTGGCATTTTTCTCAGACTACATTTCTAAGTGTTTGAAAGACCTGTCAGGACAGAGAAATAAATAAATACAGAAACATATCAATTCATCATTCTCTCTGTCAAGTCATCGCAGGTAAAGAGAAGACCTAAGTTTTGGCTAATGTCTTTAAAGACTGTTTGCTATCTTGCATGCCTGTATATTATTTACGTATCACTTCACACTCTTAATGTCAGTGTCCTCAGAGGGAGAGGGTGATTAGAATACTGGTATCTCTAATTTAGGAGGCAATTAGACCAATAACAACAAACCAGAGCTGAATGCATACTCAAAACAATCTAGTTAGAATTCTATTTTAATTAAAAATCAGTCAAATAATCCTATTATCCCGGGGATTGCTTTAGGTGTGATTCCAATTCAGCACACTTTTTTATTAATCTTTTAGTCCTATACCCAGAAAGCGATTGAAAAAAAACACTGTAAACTACCAGAATGGTCCTTTCTGAACAAGTTCCTCTCCCAATTTGAGAGCCCAGGAAGACAGAGAAATAAATATTCCAATGTCAGTCAGCCACTTGCTAAGCCACTTAAAAAAAGAAATGAAAACCAATAAAAGAAAAGAAGCATACATCTCAGGCCAGTAAATACAGTTATCCCATTCTTCACCCCGCTACCTGCAAACACAGTCTCAAAGGACATCTTTTATTTATATCATCTTATTTCCACCCTTTGCCTCCTTTGCCAAAAAGTAACATGCGCCTTTTCTACAGCTGCACAGTTCACACGATTTTATTAAAAAAAAAAAAAAAAAGAAAAGAGAGAGAGAGAAAATAAATATTTCCAAAATCACCTTTCATTTCTGGATTTGCTCTCACATGCTCTGTGGGGCCCTGCTGCATAACACGCATTTTATCTATAGGAGACAGCGGCAGCACAAGCCAGCACAGCTGCCAGAGCCACTTGCCTGCCTGTATCACTGAACTGGGGTCCACAGGAAGAGGGTAGAAGGAGCAGGGCAGAGGTAGAGCACGTAGTACAGTACAGAGTGTGTGTGTATAAACATGTGCATATACACACATATACATACATACACACATGTATCGGTGTGTGTATGTATATACCTTGCACCACCCAAATAACTCACCTATTTCGTTTACTCGCAGTGAGTAGACATCATAAGACCATTTATAAAAACATAATTATCCTCAAGTGATACAAACCACTNAAAAAAAACACAAAAAAAAAAAAAAAAAAGGCTGTAAAAAGCTATAAAACACAATAGACAGCTCTGAATTCAGATCATTTGGTATTACACGCTGCCAAGTTACTTCTGTAAGTATATATACACTGGATCTTGTTTCTACTAATGAAATCCATATTAATTTAAGAAAATAAATAAACCAACCCCAGAAGCATATAAACAAGGTTGTTGCCCAAATCCACGTTGACCTCATGCATACAGGTCATTCAGCCACTACCACTCACTGTAGGATGCAAATACACTTAGGAATTAAACGAGAAAAGAAAATGAAGACACTTCTTGAGCCCATTTCCTCTCCCAAGACACTTGTGGGAGGGAGGGCCAGCCAGCTCAGAAAGGTTAACCTCACCATTTCCCTTCAGGCTTGTGCTGAAGAAAGAAGAGATTCAAGGTCTTCCAATTCCAGAAATAGAAATCCTTCTCTGCAGAGGTTTTATTCTACCAGATCAACACACAGAATACAGTGGTGGGTCCCCAGCCACCTCCTTCACCACCCCTCATCCTGCTGAGTCCTCAAGTCTGCCAAACTCAAACTCCAAATGCCTCTGGCTTATTGGGAGGTGGAAAAGATGACAACAGACAAAACTAATAAAGTTCCTGAAGCACTTGGACTATCTTCACATTATTTATTTTTAGCATTTGAGTGTAGAAGTCCAAGCAACTGCTGGGTAGAAACAGGTTTCGCTCATCCTGGTATTTAGTAGTAAGGCTAAACTTCAGCTGTGAAGCCCTCTTGCCTCCCCCACTACCAGTGGGAAATCTGGTAGGATGGTTTCAGTGCCAATAGTGAATGTCATTATGATGAAGTGGGAAGATTTTCCTTATTAGAGGCTCTACAAGCCTTAAACTTTGAGAAAGTCTGCCTGAAGCGACAGAAGCAGACTCCCTGCTGCTAGGACACGGGATAGACCCAGAGCAGTCTCCATGAACATGAAGAAGTGGTGGGCGAGTGTTTCTTTTCCCCTCCCCATCCCCAACAGAACAACTTTTAGACCTTTACACTGAAGGAGAAAATCATTACAAAGCAGTTCTTGCAAGCAGAGGCAGCAAAGTCTCAGTTTAACCTGGCAAATTTTTACAGTACACAGAAAGCCAGAGCAATGTGGCTTCACACGTGTGCAGGATTAAGCACGACCATCCAACAAGGAACTGCGTGACAGTCCAACAGGATCAGGGTCACCGCTGTGCTGCGGCTTGGTGGTCACTAGGGCCAAGCCCCATCTCACCTGCACACACAAACCCAGTGCAGAATATTGTGGCGTGAGACCACAGGACTATACAGCAAGAGCACCTCTGAAGACCGACTCATGCAGCCACATGAGTATGAGGCTGACAGAAGAGGTAGTATTTACTTTCAAGCTTTTCTATACCATTACTGCTCGCACAACACTAATTACGACAGCCAACAGCAGCAGTCACTCTGATGGGAGGGCTGAACAAAAGTGACACAGCTGTCAGCCGCATTCAAAGAATCAAATCCTTAAGTTCATCATTTTGGGGCTGGAACACAATCTATCCAGCAAGATACACAGGTTTGCAGCTTTTCTAGGGCAGAATGCTTCAGAGAATTAGTACAGCTGATGCAGACATTAAAAAACTAAGCGCGTTTGCCTGTTTCTCAGGGGGATTTAAACAGCAGGTGAGTGGGGCTGGTCTGTGGGACATGACCCTTTTTTTATTTCAGCTATTTAGATGCAAATTGTCCCCCTCCCTCCCCCCTCAACACCATCTGTTAGCCCAGAGGTTTAGACTGTGCCTAGGGTGTAGGTTTTGGGGGAGGGGGATATAGATAAAGCACTGAGAAAATTTCAGTTGATGCCCCTATTTCCTCTGGGGCGCAGTTTGGGGGCGGGGGGGGAAATATCACTTTGCAATACTATTAAATTACAACATGATTTTTCTTTCGTTCTACTGCATTTTTCCATCAATCCCATGAATTTCCTACCCTAGAAAGCACTCCTTATCCAGCTTTTGACCAACAAGCAACATTATATAGTGACACAGCAGGTTGCTATGGTGTTAGCATAGGACGTGAACTGGTACTGCAGGAAGTATCAGAGATTCATGGAATTAAAGTCTTAAATAATAATTATGAAGTCCTTCACTACAAGGTGCAGTATTTAATGTTCTTTTAGTGCTAGGGAAGTTACCTCGTCTCTGTCTGATTTTCCCCAGTGAACAGCAATGTACTTTCAAGAACTGTTGAGAGATTTCATTCATTAAACACTTCACCCTTGGCTCTGGATTCTTCATGAAGGAAAGATATGCGTGATGGCACAGAGTACACTTTCAGGAAGATGATACAGCATTGGGAGGGGTGGCTGACAGACCAGATGGGTGTGCTGCCACTCAGAGGGATATGGGCAGGCTGGAGAAATGGACCAACACCAACCTCCTGAAGTTCAAGACAGGAAAATGCAAAGCCCTGCCACTCAGGAGGGCTCCAGCACAGACTGGGACCCAACTGGCAGAAAAGCAGCTGTGCAGCTAAAGACCTGGGAGTCCTGGTAGACATCAGGTTGACCACGAGCCTCCAAAGCATCTTTGCAGCACAGAAGATCAACAGCATCTGGGTTGCATTAGGAAGGACAATGCCAGCAGGTCAAGGGAGGTGATCCTTCCCCTCTGCTCAGGGCTGGTGGGGCACATCTGGAACGCTGGGTGAAGTGCTCACCTCCCCAGTACAAGAGAGACATGGACATACTGGAGAGAGTCCAGCAAAGGTCCACATAGGAGCATCTGACATATGAAGAGAGGCTGAGAGTGCTGGGACTCTTCAGCTTGCAGAAGGAAAAGCTCAGAGGGATCTTATCAATGTGCATAAATACCTGATGGGGGCGTAAAGAAGATGGAACCAGGCTCCTCTTGGTGGTATCCAGCAACAGGACAAGAGGTAATGGGCACAAACTGAAATACAGGAAATTCCATGTAAGTGTAAGAAGGAGGGGGAAAAAAAAAAACATAACCAAAACAAAAAAACAAAACCAAAAGCTTGGGGGGGGGGGGGGGGGGGGTGGGAAAGCACCAAAC
>VZSZ01006021.1:125113-150447 GCA_013398815.1 Ibidorhyncha struthersii | reverse complement strand
TGGGGGTGGGGTGGGACAGCCACAACACCAAACCATAGAACAGGTTGCCCAGAAAAATCATGAAGTTTCCATCCTTGGGAATACTCAAAAGCCCCCTGGACACACCCCTGAGCAAACTTCCAGCTGCCACCACTTTAAGCAGGGGTTTGGACTAGACTATCCCCAGAGGTTCCTGCCAACCTCACCAATTCTGCAATTACAAGCCACAAAAAGTGGTGGGGAGTCTCTAAGGGAGAGAGGTACCCAACATCATTCTAACTACTTATCTGAAGCATGTAGATTTTTAGTCAATGGCATCCAAGTCCCCAGTTTAGTGATGAAGACAAATTAAAAGAGGCAATAAGTGACAACTTTGAGCAGAAAATCAGTGTAAGGATTAGAATCAGTACTACAACACCCTCATTTTGAGTTTTAATGTGCAGAGTACAGTCCTGGTACTCAGGAGGTGGAAGCTCTCATCCCAATTCCACACAGACCTCACTTGTGATCTTAGAGGTACAAGAAGGGGGCGGGGGGGAAGGGGAAGTGCAAATACTTCTTGTTTGCTCTGCCTTCCTCCAATCAGTCAATCTCCTCTTTAAAGGAAAGGCAATTCAGGTAGTTACAGAGCACACAGCATGAAAAAAATCCCCTCCAGGTGTTTCTGCAACTGCAGTTACCACAAGAAACATATTCCCAGTTTAATAATAAAAAAAAAAAAGAAGAATTGTGTATGCAATCCTGATTGGAAACTCAATGGCAGGGGGTAAAGGGGTGCATGGAGGGATGGGAAAACTCTTCCTCCCCCTTGGAGCCCAAATGATGGGACAGAAGAGCCCTCACCTATTCATGGAAGAGACCATCTAAGGGGAAGTGGAGAAGGAAGAAAATGCAGCGTGGGCTTCAGAGCCTCAGCTGCAGCTGAGCAAGTTCTTAGGCTGCCCTTGCACAACATTCAAGACTGACCCAGAGATGGGTTCAGGCAGACTTTACTGAGGATGCTCCACTGAGGTGAGGAAAAGAAGCTCTTACTGTGGCTGGGAAGCCTTCCTGCCAGACAAGGTTCGCGTTTTTTAAGGGGTTTGAGGGCTTTTTCTTATTTTACTGTTGGAATATTGTTTTGGGGTTTTGAGCGTTGCCAACACAATCACATCATTTTCCTCTTTCTTGCACAGACAAATACACCAGAACAACACATAATCTCCACTGTTTGGATCCTTCAGGTACCTACTTCCAAACTATTAACTTTTAAAATATATGCAATTCAGTATCTCTTACTGGAAAGCAATATTCTGAAAAAAGTTGCAGGCATACAACCATTTTCCTAAAAAAATACAAAAATAAATTATCTGATTAAATGTTGTTTCAATAACTTTGTGCTGATATTTTGAAAGAATTAAGTTTTTATTTTAAAATAAAAGTGGTTATATTTTCCTCATTTATAAAAAAGTAGGGTTTTCAGAACATCGGCGTTTCCCCTGAAGAATGAGACTGAACTGCTCTAAATCACCAGCTAATTTCTCTTTCCAGATCTCTGGCATTTCACCAACATTACTGAAAATTTGAAGAACAGTTACTGGAAATGGTTTTATTTAACCAACTTCTTGTTCACAAATCCAAGCGCATCTATAAATTTTAAGGGCTGCAATCCTGCAGTTTTAGCTGTAATACAAGATACAGTCTCCTCGACTTTAAAAAGACAGAAAGGTCATCTGTGATAGCTAAGGGGTACTTGGCCTTAATGCCAGCAAGCCACCCACTGAAAACAGTGGGAGTTTGGCCCAAATTAGGATTTCAGGATTTATCCCATAATGCCTTGTAACACTTCCCACACAGTACTACCTGACAGCTTCTGAAAATTGGCAAAATGTGAAGGACATGCGACAACATCCAAGATGAGGTTTCCAAGGGTGTATTTTGTAACAATGGAATTCAACCAATACGTGTCTGCATATGCACATATTCTCACAATTCCACATGAACAGGGGTTTTAGCATGCTGATTTTAAAAGCAGAGTGGCTAAAAACACATCTCCAAAAGTTACTCAATGCCAAACAAACCAGACTTTTAAAAGCAAAAAACCCACAAAGCAGTTGCAACGAGGACAAGACTGAACTTGTGCAACAATCCCCCCCCACGTTTGGTTCCCTGCTGTTATTAGTGATTAGGTAAGTAACACCACCAACAGACAGATGCTTTTCTAGAACCTCTTTCCAGCACCACCTCCCAAATTGTCATCTTCTCCCACAGATACCTCCAGAACAGCCCTAGAATAACTACTGTCACCTCCAGCACGACCTGGGACAAGGCAGATGGGTTTACAGCCAGGAAGCATCGAGGTCCAACAGCCAATTGCTGCCCACATGGTACCTTTGTGCCCAGATCTAACAGCATGGATGCTCAGGAAACAAGTCTGCTATTAGTTGATGGTCTTTCCCGTCCCTGTTCCACACTCTTATCTGGTCAATATTTGCTTAGTTAACTATATGCCCAAGTTGAACGTTTGCCCTGAGGGAAACATGGCTATCAGCCCTGTTCAACCCAATCTGACCTTTGTCCTGTAGTGAGCCAAGCAACAGCCAGTTCAGGGATTCCACGAGCCACGGGCTTTGTACAGTATCACTGCTCTGAACAGGGGGCCTGGATCCTGCCCAAAATGAAGTCACCGATTTCACTGACAACAGCATGGGGTCTGGGGCATCTAATTCTTAACCAGATCCTTTATTTGGATCCCTGGAGGCAGCAGGAGCTTGCACATGACAGGATCGACACCTACGGTGCAAGTCAGATCGTATCCCTGTAAATAATCAATGCAGCAACTGGGACACAACGTGTAAGGATTTCGTACAGCCTCTTCAGCTGCCGCAGCAGCTCCCTGCCAACAACCAACAGGAAAAAAAACGCCAGAACAAAACAAAAAAAAGTTTAAAAGACAGCCAAGGGACAGTGGGTCTTTCAGGGATTGAAACATGACTCATTTTGGAGTGAGTCAAACTAAGCACACGTGCTGCTGAAGAGACAAGACAGGTTCCAATTTAACAGCAGCACTTTGTTATCAAATGACAAGACGACTTCCACAGATTAGTTGGTATGCTTGCATTTTACCCTGAAACTAGTCATTTTTTAAGATGATCCAAATGCAGAAGGAAAGAAGCCTGACTCAAAGAAAGGGTGGGGCAGAAAAAAAAAACAAACACGTAGTTGTCATGTTTATGACTTACATTCTCTAGACAGGAAATCTTTGGAGCAAGCAAAAGCCTGTCTGCCCTTCACTTCACAAACCCTTGATATCATAATCACATTTTTAAAATACTGCCTTCTTGAATGATGCAAATTAAAAGGCATAAGTAATTCTCTGACATACTATTGAAAACCACACACCAGCATGAAATAGCAATTTATTGCATGCAAGTCCATTAAACTATTACTTACAGCATAATGAACAGCAGCCACACCAATACCACTGTCACCGCTGAGCGGAAAACCTAGGAAATTCCTCATCCCTGGCCCCTGGAGTTTGAGTGAGAGAAGTTGGTCTGCTCCTGCTTGGAGAAGGGTTTTGTCTTCCAGAAAGACCGAAGTATCTTAGCTAACACAGCAATTGTCCTGTAATTATCATGCACACTTTATAGTCAATAAAACAAAAGGGACCCTTAACTTCAAAAGTTATGTTTTAAGGCAAAAGCAGCAGAAAGCTTTTCAAATGATGACTGTGAAAGGATGTCCTGATTTGAGGAGATTGTGCATTTATATTGGTCAGTAAGGCACTCATGGCGACAACTGTGACTGAGGATGGTCATGGGTGACCAAGGTTCATACGCCACACCGAAAGCAGTTTGATTTTCACAGAGGGAATGCAGTTGTCGACCACTCAGAAAGAGTCCCAAATGAGAAGGCAGGCTGGCAAGCCGGTACAAGACACCCAGCTGGCTCCACAGTCTAGACAAAACCTTGGGTCTCTGAAGCTTTTTATTTTCCCTTCCTCTTCCAGAGATAAAACAGGGATGGTATCAGTTCCTCTTTCCCAAGTGGAAAGCCCTCAGAGCAAACCAGATTTCAAAGCTTTCTAACAACTACGCAGATCACACCGTCAGAGCTTGCTGCTTAACAAGTATGTGTGAGTGTTCAAGGCATTCACAGGGTAGTCCTGGGATCAGAGCAGAGCTACAGTTGGATGTTCTCCAGGGGTGTTTTAGGAGAACAGAATCAAATTGCCACAAACATAATTGCCAAGACAGTCTAATGTTACAGCGATTTGCTTGACATGTTTTATTTCAGAGGACAGACTGGTGAGGTAATATTTTGTTGTTATTAATGCGTCCAAGTACCTAAACACAGTGTTCATATCTTTGGTAAGGGACAGGATTCCTTCTTCTTCAAGTTCTGCTTTTGATAATAGAAAGCACTACAAGTTCTTCATGCAGCCTGGAAAATAAAAAGATGTGGCTAGACTAAGTTTAAGGCAGTTCTTAGTGAGAAAGATGCAGAGAAGCAGAGGATCTTCAGTCCTCTGCTTTCTCTTCCAGGAGTCCATTCAGAAAGCCAGCCTGCAAGACATTTGCTGACTATCCGGTCACTGCATTACCTGATGCTTTCAATTCTTGCAGCCCACGTAGAGCTGAATCATCTGGGAAACAAGATTTCCCTGGCTTCAACCCCACAGTATTTAAACAGAGGTCAAATCCTGAC
Organism: Ibidorhyncha struthersii; assembly: GCA_013398815.1. Taxonomy (NCBI): domain Eukaryota; kingdom Metazoa; phylum Chordata; class Aves; order Charadriiformes; family Charadriidae; genus Ibidorhyncha; species Ibidorhyncha struthersii. Next base: position 145,779 of record VZSZ01006021.1, on the reverse strand, counting down.
CCCTTTTGAAAAGGCTGCCCAGAAAACGTGTGCAAGATTATCACGTTTCTATGCTCTCATCACCAAATCAGTCTGCCCAGCTCTTGCCCGGTGCAACTCTTCATTTCCAAGCCTTGCAGGCATCTCGCAGATCACAGAGAACACTCAGACCATCTGAGTGCGTCAATATGCATTCGGACCATCTGTTAAACCCACAAGGCATCCACTCTCAGAAGATCCCTAAAGAGCAGGGAGTCAGTGTTAAGCAGCGACTGTGATTTCCTCTTCACTGTTTCTTTTAAAAGATATTTTGGTCCCGATTCCCACAGAATTGGAGTGTCACTTAAAGAGGACTTTTTGCTCACAGCACCACATGAGATATCAGGTTTCAGAGTAAAGCTGAGCTGTGGAAAAAACAAGTCACTTACCCATCTTGTTTCCATTATAGAGCAGGGAACTCAATCAAGCTCTTCAAGCTGGAGGAAAACGCCTTCTCCACGAGACAAGGCTTCCTGAACGTAGGGTTAGAACCTGTCACTAATTGACAGACATGATCGGGGAATCAAGCCCTACTCTTGATATGTTCAAGGTGTTCATTTAAATCAAAGCAGCCACCTCTAGGAACAAAGACTGAAAGAATATTTTTGCTTATAGTGTAAGAATCTGTTCCAGTAGAATACTGAGTTTGTTAGACCCTGCACTAGCATGTGAACTGTGCCTCTTCAAGATTTCAGAGCAAACACATTGGTAAAGTTTTAATCTAGAAAGCGAGAAGATAAGAGAGATTTAAAGACATTACAGACCTCTAAACCAATTACAAGAGCTGTATCATTCTGTAACACTGTTTGTAAGAACTGAGCTCAACCTCCAGAAGTCTGTCATCTGGATTGTTTTGGGGTTTTTTTAAACATTTTTAAACACTGAGCTTCAAGCCTAAGAGCGTTTTTGTCGGAAGACAGTTGACCATAGCAAAAGTCAAGCTAAGGACTGTGAAAAGTGGCCTCCGATCTATTTAGCAGGTGTAGGATTCCATGCACCAGCTTGAAACTAGGTTGAGCATCCACAGACACTGGAGGCACCAAGCGTTAGTCAGAGGAGGGAGGAGTCCCAGTCTACAGTCACATGGAGCCACCAAAAATCCATTTTTTTCTCCAGCTCTCTGAAGTTCTCTCCTTTCTTGAATCCCTGGAATTCCTGCTCTATTCCATTTTGCATGGGATTCCCTGTAAGCAGAAATTCCCCCTTTCCCCTTACTTTTTGGCAAGAACTCATGCAGGAAAGTGTATTTTAAAGAGAGCTTGAGTTTGTAAGAACTGCACCTTCCACAAGTGGGATGAAGTGCTTCGAAGTCACACTCAGTGTAGTGACAGAAGTAAAGATTTTACCAATTTCCTCAGAGCCCTGCAGAATCTATGAAAATCATGTAGTGATCAAGTCACAAGCCCCACTGACCCCATCAGCCTCACGGGCTAAGTGGTTTCTGAAAAACAGGCTACACACCTGCTGGTGACCTCCTAGCCTTGAGCAAGAACGCGGTGGTGCCAACACAAAGGCAATGGGTTTAACGATAACGTCACTTGAGCAGAATCTGTCCCACAGGACAACAGTTACTGCTTATGGATCCCCAGAGAACTCCTCTAGAGATATTAGAGGAGATACTTTTGCACACACAAAGGTGGAAGTGGCACAAAGCTGTCAAACACTACTTTTCTTGCTCTTTTACTAGTTACAGAAAATCCACAGCAGCACATACTTTGGTATAAGCATTAGCCACTCGTACATACCCTGGGCTCCAGGCAGCTTGACATGCCTGCCCATGCTCCAGACGCACCTCTGATGGCAGTGCAGACTGAGCTATGAAGTCAAGCACATAGCTGGGTGACAGAGATTTCAACATGCTAGCACTATACACACAGCCTTGAGTCACTTGCTGGGTCATGATCCAGCTGATTCTAAGAATCTGTATGCAGGCTGCTTACCCAGAAATTAACCTACTGCCTTCCAAAGTGTTGCTTAATTTAGAAGAGTGATTACTTACAGCACCTGCTGCTAACCTCACAGCCTTTGATATGCCAGCTTCTCTAAAATAAATGCTGTCTTCTAAAATTATTTACATAAGTAATTAAGGAAAGAACTAAAAAAAAAAAAGAGACTGCTAAATGTATAACATAACAATCATCTGGGTTATCAGCAGCAATTGAAACTATAATTTCCAAAGCAAATAGCATGAGTTAACAGCAGTCTCAGCTGAAGCCGCACTGTCGGTCCTTGCGGCAGACTCGCATCCTAAGCCAGGCATAACAGAAAATGCATTCCACAGGCTACACACACCAAACTGCATACGCGCATGACACCACCACCCCAGGAGAAGCTCCACACAGCAGCAGAACCTTTGCAGGAGAGGTCTCCTGGCTTTAAACCCACATTACCTGTAGGCTTTAAATCTAAAGCCAAACCCACAGCAGCCTTGTCGTTCAAGTGTAGTGCCTCTTGCAGTAATTGAGTGCTGAGGTCAGCAGGCAACGGAGGGAAGAAGAGAAGGGAAGAAAGGAGGACTGAGGAACTAAGGCTCAGTTCTCAAGGCCTTAGTCCTTCTCCAGAAGTTTCTGTTCACGTTTACATATGGGGACTCAAAATAAGTCCGTGGGCCGTGATGGGATACACCCACAAGTGCTGAGGGAGCTGGCAGATGTCATTGCAAGACCAGTCTTGATAATTTTTGATCAATCATGGTGACTGGGAGAAGTGCCCACAGAGTGGAGGAAAGCAAGTGTCACTCCTAATCTTTAAGAAGGAGGACCCAGGGAACCGCAGGCGGGCCTCCAGGAACCTCATGAAGTTCAACAAGGACAAGTGCAACACCAAGTTGAACATCAGCCAGCAATGGGTCCTTGCAGCCAAGGCGGCAAATGGTATCCTGGGCTGCGTTAGACAACGTATTGGTGACAGATCAAGGGAGGTGATCCTTCCCCTCTACTCAGCACTGGTGAGGCCACACCTGGAGTGCTGGGTCCAGTGCTGGGCTCCCCTGTGCAAGAGACAAGAGCATACTGGAGAGAGCCACGAAGACGCTGGGGGACTGGAACACCTCTCCTGCAGTAAACAGTTGACAGAGCTGGGACTGTTGAGCCTAGAGATGGCTCAGGAGGATCTCATTAATGTATTTGAACACCTGCAGGGAGGGTGCAAAGTGGACAGAGTCAGCCTCTTGTCAGTGGTGCCCAGTGTCAGGGCCAGGGGCAATGGGCACAACCGGAAACACAGGGAGGGTTCCTCTGAACATCAAGAAACATGTTTTTACCATGAGAGTGACTGAGCACTGGCACAGGTTGCCCAGAGAGGTTGTGGAGTCTCCATCCGTGAAGATATTCAAAAGCTGTCTGAACACGGTCCTGGGCAACTGGCTCTGGGTGGCCCTGCTTGAGCACAGGACCTCTGGAGGTCCCTTCCAACCTCAACCAGTCTGTGATTCTGTGAAGACACATACCTAAAGGTGTACAGGCATCAAGAAGAGCCCTTCTAGTGGTTTCCAGAGGCAGTGCAAACCTTTACCTTATTTGTAACTACCAAATGCGTGTTTTTATTCTGTTTGAATAACAATGACATTTCAGTAATGGTAACCGAGGTGCTGGATGCTCCTTTCCAGGGGAAGGAAGAGTTCTGAATTAAACATGGAATGCTTTACCACACAGGTCTGTCTCAGAGAAGAGTCAGCCCACTCGCTCGTTTGCACAGAAGTTGGAAGCAATTTAAATTTGGGGGCTTATTTCTGTTCCTAATCAAGACAGAGGTTGTTTGTAACAATTCAGCTGGGATCTTAAAACCTCTGTCATGCACTCAGAAGGACTTTTTCAGCAGCTTGAAAACATCTAACAGACTATGCCTGCTTCCTCCCCTGACCCATATATATCAAACTATGAAAGCTGCAAGCGGCCTATACAAAAAGGTTTGCCTTTTAGGAGGTGGAACAAAGAACGTAACATTCCTGCCTGAGTGCAACAAAAACAGTTTGAACAAGGTTTCAAAAGGTCGCAGTCATTACAGCCTCCCAGAACTACAGGCACCCAGTTGCAATTCAAGCTACGCAGCTCATCTCTTTCAAGCCCAAAACCTTGGCTAAGTTTGCAGGTCTTTCAGGGACACTAAGCAAAGTACCAGAGTGCCTCAGCTCCAGACACCGGCTGTCTCTGAAGCCAAAGAAAACAGAAGTAAAACTCGAAGTACTGAGGTTTAGGAGACCTGTGCGGGCTCACCATCACCCATCACTTTACAGCTGTGCAGCAGTCCAGAAAGCATCACGCTTCATATGGATGCTTAGGATGTTCTTATTTCTTTGCTTATGGCTCATGTATTCAAGCATCTTCTATAGTGTGCGGCTTTCAAAAAGAACCAACTATCTGCTATTTCTCTGCACAATGAATTAACAAAGGCTTGCAATAAAGAAATACCCTGAAATTGTTTTGGAAGGGAAAATGAGCAAGAATTTCTGCAGAAAAGGATAATACTCCTTCCCCCCTCTGCCCCCTCGGCCCACTCCTTCTGCTACACTAGAGGCTCATAAAGTTTCAGGATCCTTTTCTGAATTTTAAGCGATGCACAGAAAACCATCCCTCCATAAAACACTACTCAGTGACAAAATGTTACTGCTATGGGTGAAGGAACAAATTCTGCTGGGTAACACAGAAAACTTGAAAGTGCACAATAGCTCCGCTACCTGCGTATAAACTGAGGACACAGTTTAAGTGAGTTGAGAAAGGTCACACAAGTTTACAGCTGAGCAGAAACACCACGTGCGCTTCCAGACTTCGGTCCCGCTCCGGTTCTGGGTTTTCTGTTTCCACCCTCCAACCCCCTGCTGATTTTGCAAGTGACTCCAGAGCAAGGCACAGAGCGGGGATCTGCCCGCTGGGGCAGGCTGCCAGGCAGAAGAAGCTGCTGGGTCTGATACCACACTCAGAATGGAAACAGCGCAGGCAGCAGAGCAGGAGCTGGCAGTGCTCTGCCATCCTTACCCATCTCCTGTGCAACCTCCCCCATCAGGGACATCATCACTGCTCACTATCTTTTTCCTTTCCTCCTGAATAAACCTCATAGGTTTGTTCCTGGTTCAAACTGTCACGTGATTACAACTTTTTACCCTGCTCCCTACAGGGCACAAGTGGCATAAAGCAGAGATTTGGATCACTGCTCCTGGCACAGCTTATGGTGTTCTTGTTCTGACCACCTATACCAGGGATGGGACTTTCATTTCAGGCCTCTGTCTTGGAAAACCATTTCACCATCAGGAATTTCTCTACAGTTTCTGCATGCTGAAGTGCTTAAAGCCCTCAGCACGTCCTCTCAGATTTACACCCTGACACTGACCTTGTTCCCCACTTCCCTGATCTGACACCAGGCTGCACCTCTCTTGCCCTCCGCTTGAAGCACATGCTCCAACCTACCAACTCACCCCACAGCAAAGCACATCCAAGCTGCAACATGACCACCAGATTCCTTTCTGTCTGAAGTATGCTCGTTTACGTTGCTCTGCTGAACAGCTGAAGAACATCTATTCCAACCAGCTCATCTTTGCCCCACTTCCTGGTTGATCTGCTCCTCCAAAGTGTTTCCTCCTTTCATAGGAGACTGATGGCATTTGCCCATCAGCTGTGTACAACTGCAAAGCCCCAGCATCACCAGTTACTTCCCATCAATTTTAAGTCCCAAACACTTTTCAAATTGATGGCATGAACTGCCGCTTCAATAAAACATTAAGAGCTGTGAATCAAACCCCTCCTTTGATTCACATAAGATGACAACTAATTTTGACAAGAGAACTCAAATTTCTAGACACTCTTTAGAGAGAGCTCTCGGGGCAGAGAACAGAGGTATAACAAAAGCGATATGGACTGCATTCAGTGGCATCAGTGTTCGAGCCTGGATTAACACAGCAAAAAGAAAAGGTATCTGCCCTTTGTATCTTTGGATGCAATAAACAGACATGTCAAACCTCTCCAGGGCTTTGGCTTCAGAAAAAATAATTACCACCAGATTCAGCAGGACACCACGAGGTCGCAGCTGTGCAGTCAACATCAACAGTTTAGCATCTTCAATACCACACTGAGATTTTGATAACAGGGTAGTAAAACTACCTCCAGTACGTGAGACTTTCTGAAAGGAATGCTCACTTCTGCCACTCTAAACAAGCAGCAGATGCTAACGACATGCCAGGTTTGACTCATAAAATTCATTAGCATCTTTACAGAGTTTGTGGTTTGTTTTTCATATTTCTCTTTGTGCACAGTGAAAGAGATCCTTTTTTTATTTACATGCCCTGCTTCCAGTACCGCAACAATTGAGTTTTAACACCTTTATCACTTTTTTCTTCTTAAGACAAAAAAACAACCAGAAGACTATGCACACACCCTGGATTTTCCCTCCTTAATGGTACTGAAACATTTTACTCATCTGCTTACCATCCCCTTCAGGCTTTACAACTGAAATCAAATTTTAGTTGACAGCATTTAAAAAACAAAACCAAGAACTACACGACTGCCTCTAAAAGGTTCATTTGTGACTTCAAGTGCAATTTGTTTTCGTTCTCAAAGACTCGTAGAGCCACCCTGACCCAATCCCGCTAGCATCGCTATTAAATCCGAAGCAATTCAACTGGTTGCTGGGGACCACACTAGGATTGCAACAGGCATTCCTGTTCCAAGGAGATGGGTGAACCAAGTGTTGCAATATAATACTGTGGCACTGGACACAGTGGTAGAGGTCACCTGAGCTAGCATCAAGCCATGGCTGAAAGGGCTTGGAAACAGATTCACATCCCATTTGGCTATTCCCACTACAGGGACGACAACCCTGGGCAGAGCTGCAACCGGCACCCTAGTATCTGCCCAGAACCACAAATTAGCGAAGAGAAGGCAGTCCCTTTGCATCAGTTCAATCCTCTGTCTGTCAGCCAGCCCAGAGAAAGTCCCACAGGTAGAGAGAACCTAAGAGAGATCAGAATCAGGCCTGCCATCGGCGAGACAACCGATTTCTCTGGCCTCTTCGTCAGTCCCTCTGGGCTGTTTTCATTCTCTCATGAGAATCAGGGATACAGTTATGTAAAACAGATTCCTCGCCCTTAATTAAAATAAAGTTCACATGCACACCCTGCTGAAGGCAGCGTTAAAAAAAAAAAAAAAAATCACTTCTATGAGGGGTAAGTCACTTATAATTAAAATAAATAATAATAATCTCAGCACATACACAAGGGAGTGCCAAACACTTGCCAGCCACCTGGATAATCACTTCCTATGAAAAGCTACAGAAGAGAGCCCTGGGGAAAGGAAGGGTCATGCAGACTGTCTTGTAAAGTCAATGCAGGTGGGATTTGCCCTGCATGGTTAAGAGCTGCAAAGCCTGTCACCAAATTCTACCTATTCTGAGGCCACAACCACCAATTCTTCTCTACGGCACTATTATGGTCTTTCATCTGTTTTACAATCAAAGCTCATCTTATTTTATCAGGAGTTCCCTAGTTGTAGTAGCATGGGAGCTGACAGATATTTCATATTCAGCTTTACCTGCTGACTTTATCATTTCAACCTCGCCCACATTCCTCCGCTCCTTCCCAAAAGGAAGAGTCCCAGCCATTTTAGCTTCTCCTTGGAAAGCAGCCCATCTCTTTGACCCTTTTATCTGCCTTTCTGCAACGCCACTGTGTCCTTCTGGACATATACACAACACGCACAAGATGCGGGTGCATCAAGCATTTGTACCAAAGCAAAATGATACCCTTCATCCCTTTCCTGATGAGGATGGTGGCTTTTTTGGTTGCTACTGCAGTGACATTTCCCTCTCCATCCTGAAAAGTGAAATCATCCCCAGTTTTTTACTTCCTATTTTATTCATGCAGCGTTCAAACTATACAGCAACCTTTTCTCCAAACTTGTAGGAGCGTAAGGTGTCAACAGAATTCTTCTGAAAATCCAAATATACTGCACCCACTTTAACCCTTTCTTACCAACACCCCACAGAACTTCATCGAGTAGGGCAGCAGGATTTTCATTTTCAGAAGCTACACTGTCTCTTTCCCAACAGTTAAAATTTATCTGTGTATTCAGAGAGCCTTATTACAGACCTTTCCATTCCTGGTAGCGTGACTCTCTGATGTGCTCTCCCCAGGATCCCCTCTAGAGCCTTTTTTATAGATGGGAATTACATCGGCAACTTCCCAGTCCTCTGGCACAGTGGCCATCTGTAGTGATAAATTAGACAGCTTGGCCAGCAGTTCTGCGGTTTCACATTCAAGTTCCTCAGGACTCTTGGTTGAACACCATCCAGCCCTGGTGACTTACTAACATCTAACTTACCTATTTGGTCTAGTTTTTCCTTTTGTATTTATCTCAGTTTCTCTGATTGACTGACTACAAAAAGTGCACTTGGTGTGGGAATGTCCCCAATACCTTCAGCAGTTAAGACTCGATATTCTCTGCTATGGCTTTATCAACTCCAAGTAACCTTTTTACACCTCTGTCGTCAAGAACTCCAAGATTCTAGTGGATTATATCCTAATGTATTAGGGTATGTAACATTCACGTCCTAATGGATATAAAAAGCAAAGTCCTAACATCTCAGAAAAGCAGTCCCAAGACAGACTGTTTTGCCTACCTGCTGTCCCCACTCTCCCCCTCGTATCATCCTGTGCCCTGGCACGGCTGTCACCCTGCCTTTCCTTTCTGGTGGAGGTTTCAGATACCACAAAGAGATCAGTCAGATTAAACTATGTCACCGTGGTTGCCAGCTCCGCTTTAACACAGGGTGGAGATCCAAGCACTAACAATGCAAGTTTGGGACAGGAGCTACTGAGCCCTAAAGCGGGGTTTCTGTCTGGGCTCCTCCTGCTCTGGAAGGCTGGCACAAACGGAAGGTAATTTTTGTGCATGTGCATGACAATGACAGATGCCAGGCAACCTGAGGTGCGAACAACTGCAGATTTAAATGCAGATTTTTTTCCCTGACTGAAGTACAAAAGCAGGCACTTTCCTTGCTGTCACACAAAGTGTTTCTGTTCCTTACCAGCATGTCTCTGATACACTCAGAAGTTCCATGAAAATGCTCCTTTCCAATGAGGCAGTGTGCGAAGCTACCTGCCTGCACAGGCACTCGCAGAGCAGAGACCAAAACAGTTTCCTTCTTCCACACCCTCCATTCCTTGGCATTTATACCCTTCAGAAGCCCATAAACAGTCCTGCCCTCCTCCTCATTTTATAAAACTACACAAGTATATAGCTCTTTTATCTTCCTTTTGCGTCAATCCCTCCAGCCCCAAAGTAATTTCTGTTGCTTTCCTTCAGTTTCCTCCTATTTATCTGCTAGAAAGTAACGAGGATCAAAGGCAGCAATTACTTCAGAAAAAAAAATCCCCCCCACTCCTAACACTGATTAGCAACATCAGACCCAATTTTCAGAAAGATATTTAAGGGTTTTTAAAATACTTGACCAGCTTAGGTGCCAAATCCCAACAGTTTCCGAGGGAATCAAGCACCCACGCATTTTCTGGATTCCCACTAGATGCCTACCCACATCTTTTAGTATGTAACCACATGAAACACTTTACTTTTGTTCTCAAGGTTAGGCTCTCTAAGTGCTGCTAAGACAGTCCCTCAATGTTCCCACGGAAACCCATAGGCTACTTAGAGAGTTATGTCCCCAGGTAAAAAAAAAAAAAAAAAAAAAAAAAGAAAACAAAAAGAAAGAACCCCCCCCACACAACTTTTTTTGTTCCTTCATGCCCAGCAGATCTTAGTGAATACCTGCTGCACAGTTCCTGACAACATAAAAGTTTCTCATCTTATTTTCATCTTGGCTATGAATTCTGAGGCACAAATGTTCTTAAAGTCTTTCTGTACATATTTCAGGGTATTCAGAGATAAAGCAACATTATGCTATACCAGAAATGTGCTCTCCTGTTCCTGCCGCTTCTGTGTTTGCCCTTTACACCTGCATGACAGAAAAAAAGACCATTATTTCTCCAGCACAGTTGTGTTTTATGCTCACTATGAGCCTTTATGGACATAGCTTAGGTGGTGACAGAGACTCTCAGCACCTCTGTAAATAACCTACAAGCATTTGTACAAGAGAGAACTCCGGCACTATAGCACTTTGACTATGAACTGAAGGGCTGCAAGGTGGAAGGAGCACAGCAAAGCAGTAGCATTATTTAATAATGTTAGTTAGTGACCAGCAGCAGCATTAGCAACTTAATTCTGTCTTGGATTAAAACTATAGTTCCAGCTGGACACCAGCGAGAAGTTTGAGCCCAGAGGACAGTTTATACCTGCCGGGCAAAACATCCTTTCTATTCTGAATCATCTTTTCAAGATTACAGGAAGATACATAATGCTTATGAGATATGAGTCATTATGCAGGTCCAAAAAATCCCAAAAGTGCTTTGCTACACTAACAAATGAACCCACTAGGTGAAGCATGGAAGTCCCTACAGCATGGCATGGATTGCAAGCGTTGTGCTTTCACATTGGATCAAAGGAGGATCCAGAACCGCACAACAATGAGAGCCAGGAGAAATACATGATCCTGTTGTGATTTTCTGTCAGGACCTTTCTCCAAAATAAGTTTATTAAAGACAGAGAACCAGTTAGAGAGGAGTCAAAATCCATTTTGTACCAATGACTTTCAGATATAGAGCATAAGTATGTCCAGCAGGAGCTTACTGGGCAGGTACTAGACGTTCAGAGAGTTTGGGAACAGAGGAAGGTAAGAACAAAATAACCAAAATAAAAAGCTGGATGCAGTGGGTACCACAATAACAGACAGATCTTTCAAGAGTAAACAGGCACTTACTTGTGAGCTCATCCTGAGAAGCCACCAGATATAGCCATATGCCTTACAGTCCTTACATCCAGGCTTCAAGCCTTCAGTCAGCTCCAGGATCTTTAATACTACACCACAGCTACATTCTCTCGTACTGCTCTGTTAAGTTTTCTGCCAGGTCAGCTCAGTCTGCCAGTGCTGAAAGGGAAAAGCACCCTTGCCTTTGGATGGCTGCGTGCCACAATGAGCTCAGCTGTGTCAAGCTTCACCCCTTGATCGCAGCCTCCAAAAAAACTCAAGCGAAAAGCATGCTTCCAGCAGGTGGAGAGAGAACCCTCCTGTCCTTTCATCACGCATTCAGTCTCCAAGAAAATGCAAGTTCAGAGTTATACTTTTAATATTCATTTTGAGTTGACCACATCAAAAGGATAAACGGCTGCCAACAGCCACATCCGTGCTTTATAGTCTGGGGGAGGGACGGGGGACTGGTTTTTGGAAAAAAAAAGCAAACACAAGCTTCTCATCTGTTAGTCAAGAAGAATGGAACGTTAACCACAGACTCTTTCCTTCCAAATTTGTAGTTAGTTCATTAGGAATTTAGGATCAGAGCCCTCACAGAGAGGTCAAACAGGCTTTATGCTGAAACTAGCACAGGTTATGCTATATACAGAAGCCTTTCACTGCCCATCCCATTCACATCCCAGTGAGAAGAAAAACAACGCTAACAAGAGTCCCACCACAGACAGGAAGCGCATGAATTCGTGAGAAAGGAGGAAGACAGACCACAGAGATCACACATGCTCATCCTACTGGATTTTAGATGATTTACCTACAGCTACAGGGAGTGCAGATGGAACAGAACCTCATGTCTTCAAAACCAAACACAACTACACCACACATCGGGTGAGATCACCTTGTTGAAGTCACTGTTCCTCAACACTGAGCCAAAACACGAGGGTGGGATTCAAAGAGCAACTGAACATCATCAGATACAACAGACATCCACTGTAATACTAAACTTAAAGCTTGATGACAGAAATAGGTGTGATGTTAAGAGCAGAAAGCCACTTGCTGCTCAGTCAGTTGAGATTCTTTTAATTTCCATGTCCATTAACTCCTGAACCGCACACTTATACATTTAATGCTGCCACATGTCAGCGTGTGACCAAACGTTTTTGAAACAAACAAAAAAAAGCCTACACATGCGCTGTTGGTGGCATTTGGACTAGGTCCCAGGATGAATAAGTATTGGATCAGGAGGCAGGAAGGGCTCTTGCAGGAGGTACCTAGTATTAGAAAGGATTGGCTCTTAAAAAAAGCAAAGGGCCTCTAAAATAAAACTGATGATGTGAATTAAACAAAGAGAAAAAAAAACATGATCCTGATGATCCCCTAATCAGCTGCAGGAGGTAAAGGAAATCAAGCTGAGATCATTACAGCATTAGTATTTTTTTCTAAGTAGCCAATAACATTTAAAAAAAAGATTGCACAGAAGAAAAGACGTTTTTGGTGAGACCAAGTAAATGACTAAATACTGACAAATATGGCCTGCTCATGACTTCTGAATGTTTTTTCTTTTGCAACTCAAGGACTTGTTTCAGAGAGACATAGAACAAATGAAAAAGCTGGCACTCAGAAGTCTACAAGGAAGAGGTAATGAGATTTCTGATCATTTAACCCACCATTGCTGCCGCCTCCTGCCCTGTTCCCCCCAGTCCCCTCTTAACCATGAGTAAATCAGAGACAAGTTTGGGAGGGGAGACTGTTAATGCGAGCTGGCAGGATGTTGTTTCAGCAAGTATAACTTTCATGTGAAAGCCAGGAGTCCTACTATGACAGTGCAGTGAGTCACTTAATCACAAGTCATTGAGGCATTTAGATACTGGTTTTGAATTCTAACAAGTGACGCTGTTTTGCCTTGTCTAACTGAAGGATGTGCCTTTATTGAACCTAGAATTCAAACACCGCCTATGACCGTCTGCCTCCGTTTAAAGACAGCCTACACAGAAAGATACACTGTTTGCATTCTACTTTCTGGCTTTCAAGAAAGCCCTGAAGAAATCCTGAATTTTTTGGCTTTTTCTTCTTGAAGAAAGTCCTGCTTTTGCCTTTCCCAGCCCTACCCTCACCTCCTCAGCCTTTCTAAAGAAAATCTGCACATTTAAATATTTCGAGATACCTCATCAGCAAAACTGCCTGCTTGATAGAGGCAGGCAATGAACGAGTCTAAGGTTTCTTCCCCTATCAGCCTTCATCCTCCTCCCAAGCCCTGAAGAGGCTGCTTCTTACTGGGATGGAGGACAAAATACTTTATCTCCCTGCTGCTCATCTGTGTTTGCCCAGTATCGTCAGGATCACAGATGTATGAGGACTCTTTCTCATCTATCTTAGGTGTGGCCAGGGAAAGTAAAGATAGGCAGGAGATGAACAATGTTACTGTAAAAAGGCAAAAGGAAAACAACCAAAAAAAAAAAAAAAAAGCTTTAAGAGATACAAGTAAGGAATGGAGACAGACAAACAAACAGGAAGAATACAAAAGTCAGGTCCCACATACACACAGCAAGTTAAGTTTAGTATGATTGTCAGGGCTCCCAGATATGGAAAGAAAGACACTAGTCTGCCATCGGTGGCTACAGCTGCATCAAGATGAAGTGTCAGTTTAATTTTGCTCATACTCTTCAAAATCTGGTTTAAGAACATATGATAGGGATTAAAGCAGGCCTGGAAAAGTAATTCTAGTCCCACTCTTTCAGACTCTTTTGGCACCAGCCTGGTAGTGGACAAGACTCCTGCTGCTTTTTGTGAATTTGGTACTGCCTTTTTAATTATTCTCTCCACTACCAAGGGAGTCAAAATTGCGTAGGAGAAGAATTTATAAGACACACAAATGTAAGAGACTGCAATTTTTACCAGACACCTTATTACCAAGGCACATAGGCTGATGCAACAACCAGAAGTTTGATGAGCGAGAAATTAAGAGACAGATTTTTTTATTAGATTACCATAACTATGACACAATACTTGTCACTGGTGCTGCAGTTCCCCCTCCTTCCTCTGCAGTTCCCCCTCCTTCCTCCCCTCACAACTTCTCCGGCTTTCTGTAATGCTATCCAGTGAAGATATCAGTGATTTTGGAGAATTAAGCTATAACATTGATAACTTACAGTTAAGGTGCAGTAGATATCCTTACTTCACTCCACAAAATTAGGAACTGGAGGCTCAAACCAAAGCCTCTGTGCTTAAATTTCATTATTTAAGTCTTCAAGGCACACTTGGATCAAATTTTGTCATTTCTCTCTGCAGATAGGAGTGGGAGAAGTCTCTTTTATATGACACAGATTTTTGCATAGCTTTCACATCCTCAGAATCTTGGAGCTTAACAGAAAGCATCAAACACCTTAACACACACCCACAACACACATACATTTTACCAAAGAACCTTACCAATTACTTTGATTACCAGAAAGCGGATGGTTTAGATGAAGGGCTATGCGGCATCAGCACCATTCATTTCTAGGCCACCCCTTTGAGTTCAGCTCCCAAAACTTTTCCGTTACCATCTGCAATCTGCTGCGATCGCGATGCCAGAGAAGCTGAAACTAAACTTGCATCTTATTCCAAAGCAGGACTGAAGACAGTACAACAGCAGGGCAGACAGGGATGTGAACTATAAGCTTGTGGTTAACATTTTATGGTTAAACAGGAGAGTTAGCCCTCCTGGCCAGTGTGGCAAGAAAATTCAATCAAACTTCTGTGGAAAAAAGAATTAGCAGTGACCACATCCATGAGAAGCACCATCCACTTTGCAATCATTCCAGGATCTTCGTTTTATAACTTTATCTTCCCCCCAGCCTCCCTCCCGCATGGAAATTGAGTATTCCTAGAGCACTTTCTTATTTCAGCAAAAAGTGCTATGAGTCAAGTGCCTCAAAGCCTCTCAAGCAAATCCTTTACTAAAGACATTATTTTTTTAAAATTACAATACTTAGTAAAGTATCAAGATTCACACTTGAAATACAGCTTTAAGTAATTCAAGGTTCCACACGGCAATTAGATCTGTAGCCTGAAAATCATGTTTCTGTATTATGGAGGCCACATGCATATTTCTGAAGAATTCGGAAAAAATTGACGCTTTTCCTTTTCATGAACCAACACTCCCTTTCACAAACTTGTTCCTTGAATTCCTGAGCTTGAATCAAAGCTTTTTCTTTTCTTCAAAGCACACACATTTCCTTTTGTGTGCTTTGGTTTGATACAGTTTTGTCTGATTTGCTAAAAATTAGCCAGTATATGAATATCTGACTTTTAGTTTTTGACCCAAACTGCAGTGATATTAGTCCAATTATACTGTGATAAAAGTAGACTTAGAACTTAGATTAAAGCAACTTTTGGTACATAATACTAGGACTAAGTCTTCCAGTCTTGTTTTACAAAATAAAACGCAGATAAACTTGAGCTCCAGGAAGAATTAACACATTCTGTAGTTTGCAAAGGAAGTGACATGAAAATTTGTCTTGAGTGAGGTATCCCAGAAAGGATAAGGACATATGGATTGTTCTATTTCCAGAAGAACTGCAAAATGTAATGGGAGTTTTATAATTGAGCATCTTATTAATTTTAATGAACTAATCAATATTGCATTGCAAATCCTGATGTGTCCGTTTGCTGCTAATTCCTTTTTGTGCTATGCACTCCCTGGTCTTTCCAGCTGTTACCTGACTGTTAAATCTACCTTCTATTATGAAGGGACACCAGAGTTCAGACTCAGGTGAACAGTTTAACGAACTAAAAAAGCAAAGGATACATTATGAGCCTGGCCTCATTTCTCCACCACCCCAACATACGCTGGGGTTACAGAGCTCAGTAGTGGCCTCAAAAACAAGCTGCACCTTAAACAGAGGTTAGCAGAGGGCCTTGAGCTAAAACGAATCCAACAGCTCCAGTAGTATAGACAGGATTGGGAAGGGGGTGTTGCTGCTGCGTCTGAAGGAAATCCACTTTTCCTTCATCCCAAACAAGTCTGAACTATGGAGGCACATGAATTCTACACTCAGCTGTGACTTCTAGCCTCTCCAAAGCATGTCTGAAGAAAGACATTCTTGAAATACCTACTAAAGGCAAATGATAGATTCATCCTGGCACAAAGCCCTTAGGTTGAACTTGTTGGTGAAGCCCCATCGCGTTCACTTACAGATAGCTGAGAAAATTAAATCCAAATTTTACAGAAGGAAACACTTCTCTACTCTTTCTACAGAGGAGTCTGGGATAAGTGGCCAAGCCACTCATATTCTAAGATCAGCAGAGAATGTGCTTTTGGGAATAAGTAGGTGCAGAAAATAATCTATATTGGAAATTCTTTATGCTAAAGAAGTGATAAGGTATTTCACATTACACTAAGCTTGCTACATGTAAACGAGGAGAAAAACCACATGAAGCAAGCCACCAGTTCAAATAAAACTATTTCTCACTCCAGCTCCTATTTCACGAATAGAACATAAGCCCTGAGAAATAGACTTCGTCTTGTAAGAGGCATTATCTAAAATACTTTTGTGCCACTTACAGTCATTAAGAGAATTTATAGTTCAAAGCCCTACTGATGCTTAGAGAAAGTAACTCAAAGTCCCAAAGTGGTGCTGTGACACCTCAGTAAGCCAGTCTGTCAAACTGTGTCCTAACCTTTTGTATTTGATTTTCCTTCTCTCTGCTGCCATCTGTGAAGTCATCAAATGCCACCAGCTGTACACCATGGACAGACGCAGCGTACTACATGCATCAAGCTCGCAAGAGCAGGAGACAATGCCTTAAGGTAAACTTGGATGACTCCCCCCCAAAAAAACCAAACACAGTATCACAGAATCATAGAATATTATCTATGAGTCATATGAAGAGTAATTATTTCCCTCCCCCATTCTCCATTTAGATTACAGGCATGGACTGACTTTCTGGAAAAAGAAGAGAACAAAAGGCATGAAACAAGGCTTCATGCCCCACTTTGTGCAGCACGTACTTGCCACTTGACTGTCTTGTAGTCCCACAGCTACAGGCCCACCTAGATCAAGGAGACGTTTGCAGCTAGATGCCACCTACTTCAAGGTAGTCACAATATATATATGCATTGCCTCTCACATGGTAATTGGGATCACAAAGGGCTACTGTAGGAGAAATTATTTCTTTTCAGAAAGTACATTTCATTACTACTTTTGCAGTCTTCTGATTTGGCCTGATTTTCCCAAATTAGGACCTTTCTTCTATCCAATTAACTTTTTTTTCTCCTCCTTTTTTTAAGCCTACGATGACAAAAGGATGTCTGTTTTGCCACCACTTTATTTCACTGATGCTAGACAGGAAGTAGGAAATGAATGACTTTAAGGTAGTTTTATCAGCTTAAGAGCAAAATAAACTAGCCATGTAGCAGGTCCAAAGAGCACAGAGTACCAGAAGGAAAGAAACCATGGAAGGAAAGTTATTGTTTAACCTGCATCTCAGACTAGACCCAAGAGATAGAGAAAGGCCATCGTTAGCTATGTGACTGGAAGCCAGAACACTTGGATTGCCAGTTTGAACAGCTATTCCAGAGCCTACACAATTTACCAGAAGTATATTAGTACATAAACCAGAACTGAATACTTCCACTTTTTCTTCAAAATTCCCCTGGAAATGCACTTAATCAGATGGCTTTTCTGTTTCCCCTTCCCTCAACAAACAAGTGCTAAAATGAAGGGAACTCATGAAAGCTATGCTACTACAGTGCTTTTGCCAGTGGATTTGTTGGCAATGCTGCCTGCCTGCATCCCCGCAGTGAGAGGAGCAAGTGAAGTTCTCAGCTACCTGCTGCCATGTACAACACAATACGTGGAAGACAGAGGAGACCAGGGTGACTACAAAGGGAATCTGTATTTTTAGAGTGCAACTCTCTTGACCTATTTTTAAAACGCCTACTGGAGGAGGATACATACCACATCCTAAAAGGGCCTTTTCCTCTGTACTGATCATACCAAGAGCCTGGGGAGACTTGTTCAGCTCCAAGCACCTATGTTTTCAGCTCTCACCACCTATGTTTTCATCAAGTGAATCCCATGAAGGGCCCTGAAACTGTGACATGCACCCCAGTACCATGTGCTGAAAAGGAGACACAGTGTGGGAGGATCCAAAGACTTGTCCATAGCTCTGAGGATGTGCCTGACGAGGAACAGCAGAGAAGTAAGCTTCCTCCCCTGCACAAAGCCAGGAGCAGTCATCGCCAGTGGCAGCATTGAGCGTTACCCCTCACAGCCATAATGTCCACACCCACACAAGCTGTGCACAGCCACATCCCAGTTCAGAAATTTCAGGCTTGACCTTAAGTTTGAGTAAAAACCTGGTCAGCATAAGCAGTGTTGGACATTTTTAAGCTATTCATTCCTAAAGAGCATCACATGCCTTATGCTCAGAAGGGAAGAACTGATCACAGTGACTTATGTGCCGCATGAGTGAGCATCTGCTGACAGTCCCAGTTCTGCTGCCACCAAAGGCAACAGACCCAGCCATTCCCATCTCTGGGAACAGGGGTGCAAAGCAGTCCCCCCCAGGTGAGAGCTGTGCAAGTGCATAAGAAGAGTCACGCACTAGACAAATTTTCTCCTTAAGAGCAAGCCCTCAGTATCAAGCAGCCTTCATTCTCCCCAGTTCCTAAACAGGCCAAGACATCAGGCTGAGAAAATGAGTTCAGCTCCTTACCAGGCACAGAAAAAGGCTCTTTCACACAATACAATTCTGGCACACAATATTCTTTTGCCTTCCCGTAGAGGCAAAAAGCCAACAAGAGATATTCTTGTACCTGCCAAAGGGCTAACAATTGACTAGGGTTTAAGGAAATATGACTTCTGTTTTTAGTTGCCTGGTTTCAGTCTGTTTCTTGTACCTCCTCACAAAGAGCGGTTGTTTTTCAGATCATTTACAAAGTCTATTACCTTCTGTTATCTGCTGCTGAGAGGATGACCTGTAAACCCAGATCACTTTAAGGGTGGAGCTTTAGATCATTTCTGTATTTTGCTACTGAGAAAAGTCTATTTCAGGTCTAGGTGGTTCTGTACACTCTTAAGAATATAAGGGAACTAGACCATAACAACTAGCCTTTGAAATTACAAAACTTCCCACAGAGGAAGCGAGACAGGTGCACAAAAGGGGAAAAGAAGGAAAGAAGCCACACTGCAGCTCACTCATATTTAACAAAAGAAAGAAAAAAAACCCCCACACTAGTTAACAAACCAGCTGAAATTCACGCACTTGTAGTCAAAGGTGAGAGAAAAAGGTGTGCACAGACCTGGAAAAGGATACATAAGAATCAGCAGTAATCAAACAGTTCTTTGAGCTCTCGAGCAAGAAGAGCTAGCATCAGTTTTTAATCCAGTGCATGCAAGGCAGTCAGAAACACGATAAGCACGCAATATATTTTCAGTTGTGGAAGTTATGCTGGACTTGTCACACATTTCTTCCAATATCCCCGTGATGCATGGAAAAGCATGAACCAAAAGCCTTACATTGCCCCACTCTTTTTTTCTGAGCAACATCCAGAGCACACAATATTCCCTAAAACCAGCCAAAGCATTCCCGCTGTCACGCTACAAAAGCATTTTCCTCTTCAACTTTATTTTCGGCTTTCATTTCCAAGTCAAAGAACAGTAGTTATATCATACCATTTAAAGAAGCTGGTCCCTCCCCAGAGGACTCAGAAAGGCTAAATACCCACCCAGCTTATCAGTCTCCAGTCTTAAACTCCAGCTTTGTTACACAGTACAGCTAAGAACAAATTCTGAGAACAAATTCTGTCCCGTGGCACAAGGGCAATCCATAGTTTAATAGATTTATTTAAATTTCCACCGTACCTTCTGTTCTCCGTGCAGAGATGAGCTTTACTTCTCCAATTTAAAAACAAACAGGGAAAAGCAATTTCTAAGCATCCAGTGGACACACACACAAACTGTTCCACAAGGAGGAGTTTTTCCAGCCTTATCCTAAAAGGCTGAGCAAGATTAACACGCCCACACTAAGAGACGTTAGAACAGCAGACGGGAAGATGCTCCCTGCTTTGCCAGGTAGTATGTGCAACACCAGGAAACTCCAGGTATGGAGAAGGGGGAGGTAGTTCAGTGAAAGGCATCCATGAGTCACTGTACAAAGAATAATTGCAAGCGAAGAGAACAAACACTCTTCCGTCTGCACCCGACACAGCCATTTCACCCAACTACAATAACCGCTTTCACTTTGAAAAGCTTGGCTAACTAAACAGCTTTTACAGTTGTTCTAACATATATATATGTATGTGTGTGTCATACTTAATCACCACATAAAGTACATGCCTTACAGTCAGTAACAGGTCCCCAGCAAAGAGCCAGGTTTTGACATTTATTTATAAATCTTGTTCCTGAAGAAAAACTCCTGGAGGTAATGTCAGAATAAGGATCAAGTAATGCTCAGCAGGAGCAGATGCACCATGACACACACGCGGATGGAGCCACCTATTCCCAACAATCATGAATTTTAAGATCGCTGGATAACAAAAGCAGCAAGAACAGGGATTGCAGGCATGGGAGAGCTGTGGATTGGGGCATTTCCATGTACAGGGGAAAAGAGCCCCTGAGGGCTCGTCCTGCTGGTACTGCCTCTCCTTCGAGCTCCCAGGAGCATTCAAGAGCACCCAGGGATGTCACCCATTTCACGATGTCCCTTCACTGCTACCCACTCCCCAGGTACAAGCCTCTGCTTTGGGCAGGGGGCTGGACTAGAGACCTCCTGAGGTCCCTTCTAATCTGAATTATCCCACGATCCTAAGTTCAGCATTGTTTTTAAGTACTTTGATAGCACAAAGCCACGGTTTCGTGCACACACACGGGCGGGGGATG
>VZSZ01006021.1:97210-124635 GCA_013398815.1 Ibidorhyncha struthersii | reverse complement strand
GCCCGGTACCGCCTCCCTTCACCCTCCCCGCCTTGCCGCTGCCATTGGCTCCGGGGGGGCCCGCCCCGCCGCCCCCCCTTGCCGCCAAGGTGGGCAGCCGGGCACGGCGGGGCAGGAGCCGGGGAGAGGGGGTAGGACCCTCCCGCTTCCTTCGGGAATGGGGCGGGGGAGTCTCCGCATCGCAGCCCAGTGGCCCAGGGTGAAAAGTTTTTCGGGGGGAAGGGGGCGNNCCGGAGCCCGGCACCTGGGAGCGGCGCGCCGTCCCCGGCACCTCGGGAGGGCGGAGGGAGGGAGCGCCGTTGGCCAGGGACGGAAAAAGTCTTTCGTGATCACGCCATCAAGGGAGCAGCGACGCGGGGAGCGGATCATCGGCAATTATACCCTTGGCGCGCAACACCGTAATTACTTTATTTCTGTTATTTGTGCTAGCACAAAGCCGGCTCCATTGGGCTCGGGACTGCGTGCACGCAGATCCAAAAAAGGCAAGAATAAAACAGGCTCTGCCCTGCTCCTGGGTTGCACAAGCCGAGACGTCTGTACCTTATATTGCAGGGATACGGGTGTCTGCTCTCCCTGCGATCCAAAGCTCGCTGGAAACTCGTCACCCCGGTTAACAGTTTTCGGCTCGGCGCTTGTGCTCTGCCAAGAGAGGAAAAAGAGGAGGGATTTGATCTCCCAAACGTACAGCCGCACTGCTCTCAAGAACACAGCGTGGGCATGGGAAGGTTGTGTACTTGGAATATGCTGCCTAGACACACAAAAGTAAAAGTGTTAAGTGAAGCAGGTAGATGCAGACAAAAGGGAGACAAATAATACGGGTCACCACCCGAGACCTGACTGTCATACGGAGACAGCATCCCTGCATATGACAGATTAAGACAGCACTGTCACAGTCCTCAGTCTTGCCCTTCCGCCTCGTACCAACATTTATCGGTTCCCATGACAAGTTTGTTTGGGAGCTAAACCAACAGAAAATTAACCCCGCAAAAATAAATAAATGGAGGAAGTGAAAACCCAGGTCTGGGGCTGGTAGGGAGAGTGGAACTGCAACAGAGCTGATTTCAGTCAGCTTAACCTGTGGTGGAATTGCACACTTAGAATTACTTCCCTCTGTTGGATACATTTAAAATTGGATTGAAAACCACACAGACACACACAGACAGACTGCAGGAGCTCCCCCGGAGCACGGTCTGTCCATAGTCTGTGCTTTGGTGGCAACATAAAGGTGCTTATGTCAGTACAGGGCAGTGTATTGGTCACTTCAACAGCAGCCACGATCAGCCTGTATTGAGAATCCCAGTTACGTGGGAGCTGCGCTTACATGATTGCTGCAAGGGGAGAACGGAGGAAAAAAAAAGTGTGCAGCTCAGCTTGAATGCTAATTCCACAAAGGGGGCACCATCAAAAAAAAACTGAACAGTTACCTTTCAGCCCTGAACTGAGACCTGAAGAGTAACTTTCTTTTGTCCCACACTCAAAAATCACAAAGCCTTTTCAGAAACAGGGATGCACCCTGATAATCTATAAAAATAAATCTTGAAGCCAGGCAAGAGATCGGTCCAGAATACTCGTAAACATGCCTTGTTTGATGAGTTATTTTACCAAATACATTCATCCAACCACTTGGAGAGCGGCCGAGTAAGGGAATAGCAGTGGTTGACCTAAGGCCTGGTCCATATACAGCTGGTGTATTGCTCTAACAGCCCCTGCTATAGCTGTATTTGTGTCTGTATAAAGGTACTTAAAACAGCATGAAATAACCAGGATTTTAATTATAGGCGCTTTTAAAGCCACTTCAAGATGAAAAAGACTTTATCAGATTAACTCAGTCCAGACATTGTTTCAATTAAGTCTTCGTATATTCACTGTGAAGGGATCTCACAAAAACATTCAGAACCATATTCTTATGTTTAGTTATTGTCCTACTCTGTAGTAATGCCAAATCCTAAAGAGATATCCTGAAGGAACATCATGGGATTACGATACATACAGTTTTCTGAAATTACCCAAATTTTAAGACTCTTTTGTCTGAAACTATTGCTGGATATTTCAGAGGGAGCTCCCAAACAAAAGGAGGGAGAGGCATTTGGGATGTCCGTGAACAACACCAGAATGGGATATAGAGCTGCTGCTGCAAAACAGAATTTGGTACTTGAGAAAGGAATGAGTGAAATGTAGATCATTTTATTTGCGTTCTAAGCACTCAGAGCAGAGAAAGTGCTCAGGGGGTTTTCAGGGAAAGGATTCATCTTGCCTTGTACTCAGGATAAAGTTAGATGGCCCCTTTCCAGCGTGGGGGGGAAAGGGGATTTCTTACACCTCAAAAGGATCTGTGGGAAGAAGCCTGGCACCAGGCCCCAGCCTCAAAGACCAGCTCTGCTGAACGATTGATTTTAGAGTGACGATGTAAGAACCGCATTTTCCTCCCCTTCAGTTGTTCAGCAGAACGAGCAGTCCAGCTGCCATAGGGCATAGCCTGACCATCTCTTTTTTGTCAGCAGTACCAGTATTGATAGTTCTTACCCTGCTGTGCGTCTCTGCTCCCAAGATACTCCATGCAATGTGCCAGCACAGCTATTTGCATAGCTATGTAATGGAAAAGATCAAGGAACTGGTCCTCCTAAGATTTTCCTGGGTGTTTTTCAGCCAGATTGAATCCCCAGATAGCTTGGCTGACAGATTGAAGGGGGAACACAAGAGCATGTGAAATCACAGGAGCTAAATCTCAGCTGAGGGACTGTAACTTGTTATGACACACCAATTTAGTCACCCACAGTCATCCGTCCACTCCTTTAATCTGTTCTTGCAATTAGAGACAAATTGGCTTCAGCCTACAAGGAAGAAACCAGAGTTCATGAATGACTTGAAAACTAATTACAAGTCTCATCAGTCAGGCCAGGATTGGAAAAAGAAAAAAAACCAAAAAGGGGTCTTATAGTCATACAATACACAATTATAAAGTTCCTCAGCCAAAGATCTCACTGCAAAGATGTAGAAACAGCAAGCAGCGGCAAGCAAACTGAAGGTGATGGTGGGTCAGCATACTACTGCCTGGAGGTTTCTCAGCCAGTAAATCAGAAGTCAGTCCAGCAAAATAATGTTGTTATAGTGGTGTGAAGTGATGAAGAAGACAGACTATGATTCATTGCTGCCCTACATATCGCATAAGCTTGTACAGCTCTGCAAAATGTACATAAAACACTTCTAAATCAGAACTATCTCCTTTTCGTTCTACTTTGTCCAGATAACACAACAGACTAAAGCAGTGGGGAATGTGTTTCTGGACACAAATCCATAATGCACAAAAGTAAAGGTTTTCTCTAAACAAACACAAAAAAGCACGTTAGCAACAATCTTTTCATTTCCTCAGTAAGTTTTAGGGTCTTCTAGTGCTGGAAAAGCAAACTAGCAAAATAACAAAAGGGCCAGAACACCTGACTGGTGGAGAGTAGCACCTGGTTCCTACCTTACATGTCCTGATGTTAGATGGTGTGTAATACCCTTCACAAAGGAAGCTAGAATGGCTTCCAAAATGTATGCAAGTAGCACATTGCAGCTGGTGTGTATTTAACATGGACATGCATTTCCTACCATCCTGGAGAAAGGTTTGCTAAGATTTCTCTCCCTGGAATCAGTTCAAATACAGGGGTAAGAACTAGGGCACTGTTTTAGAAAAGCTGGCTCTGGATTACACTTGTTTGATCTTAGCACTGCCTGCAGTTTTATCAACTGAAATTGAAAAGCCAGTTTACGCACTACCATTTCTCAGTATTTAGCTATATCCAGTTGTTTCATTCTGGATAAACGGTTAGAGCATCGTACTGGACATGTTCCCACTCGCCACTTGGTCCTTCATTTTGGTATCGAGAGGCTCACAGTAAAAAGTCAGGATCCGTCTGGTATAGGTAAAACAATAATTACAACCTGGTCCTTTTTTTTTTAATGCTTAAATCCCAAATCATTCAGGTTCTCCTTAAGGGTTACTTTCCTGTTAGTTAAGTTACCCTATAGTTGATTGAAAACTCAGAGGAACCATCATGCCATTCCAATTTTAAATCATCTCTTACCGCTTCATTGAAGTCCTGGAATCCAGCAAAACCTCTGGTGATGAATACACTTTTACATTCCAGGTCTCCTTTAGCCAGGAAATTGCAGAGAGACAGCTAAGAGCACTCAGTGCTTTGGTGAGCAGTCAGCAAGTCAGAGCGAATACTAGAGAAGCCACAAGTGACTATTTGATTCTGGAAGCCTTGTGTATCTCTGGAAGTCATAAAATACAGATGGGTAATGGCTTAACAATGAGGTCAGTCTTTCATTCATTAGCTAACAGCTGAATCTAAGCACATATCCCAGTTTTGAAGCATGCTGCTAATTCAGGCTTGAAAAGATGGGGAGAGTTTTACCCTGCAGTGTCAGTTTCTGTGGAGCTGTACTGGATCCTGGTTTTGACTTAGATTTTGTATGTTTTCTCAATGATCTTAAGTTTTGTTTCTTGAAAAAATATGACTAGCCACTGGTAATCTTAAGTAAAAAACATATTCAAATGCTATAAGCTTTTTAGGGGGGGTTGAGCTTAAGGTTCAAACGCATTGGGTCAGCCACTGGAGCTATGCAACTTCACACCAGGATCTGACCATTTGCATTTTAATCCTTCATTGTGCAAGAATCTGTGGACATGAGTGCCATAACAGAAAAGCCTGCTTTCAGATATTAAAAACAGTATTGATGTGCTCCAAAAGCAGGCATGAAACTAGAGTCACAATTTCCTCTTTTAATCTCCCAACTACAGTTGTAGCTATACTTCCCTGCATGAGGGAACTTCCCTCTGCCTGTAGTCCAAAAAGCCCCTATCCATCCCTGCCCCTGCTCTTCCCTAGCTCTTTCTTGAAACATCTAGTCCTACTTCCTCCGATTCCCCCTTCCCTCCATCCCCCCCAGCCTTGCTTGATCATCCATCTCATTTTCAAAAGTCCCTTCCCTTTCTGATCCCGCCCAGCTAACCTAAGCCGAGGATATGCATGGAGTCTGGATGCTCCTTTAGTGATCAGCGCTCCATCTTGACTGGAAATCATGACCGCAACTCTGCTTTGTAAAATACAGGCGGTATTTTATGGCAGTGCTGCAGACAATGAACGAGGCACCCAGGGAGAGCTAGAGGGGCACCACTGAGAGGTAGAGGGGAAAGGGGGAGGTTGTAAATACTGCTTATTCACTTGGGCCTTTGGAGCATGAAGGAACTTGCTGACAGAGCAGGAAGTGTGGAAAGTAGCACAGTAAAGGCAGACAAACATCCCAAGCACATGAGAGCATGTCTCCAGACTGGCAAAATACCTGCAGAAATCATAAAATGAGCTATGGTTGCAGCCTCTTGCCCAGCTGCCGGTACAAGCAAGAGGCCCTGACCTGCGACGTTGTGTGCCAGAACCTTCTCAGATCTGTTTGGGTGATTGTCCTGGCCTCAGGTGTGAAGAGGTTCTCTGGACTGTCCCAGAACCATCTTCTCTCCTCAATACAAAGAAATCTGAAAAAAATAGCACCAGGTTGTCCAAAATGTAAATTTGCTGCCCAGAACAGTGTTTCTAGCAGACAAGTCTGTGACAGGTTTTCCTTCCAGGATTCAGCTTACAGAGTTGCAATGGTTTTATAACACACACTCAGAATCACTTTTCTGTCCTATAATCTTCTATGCATTTTATTCTGTCTGGTTTACTATAGACCTGTGATGAGATAAATCCTTGTGTGTGAGCATGTGGAATAACACAGTAGAAATGGATTTACATGTAACTTGAGCTCAAGAACTCCTGCTGAACCAGTAAGACATCCAGAAAAACACTTCTGGAAGTGAAATTAATCCAAATTATCCTGAACTATGTTATTTTTTAAAGTGTACTTTTACCTATAAGTGGGGAGAAATAAAAAAGAAAGCAAGGCAACAAGGGAGATGACTCTGAAAGTCTGGTAAAACAGATTGCAGTAAACTTACCTTTCATTAGGGACTGCCCAAGTTTAATGGGCTATCTTATAAAGAAAATAATAATAAAAATAATTTAAAAATCAATTAGCTTTTCCTCTCTTTATTGATTTTTTAAAGTATGCCTCTGGAGAGCTTCCACTTCCAGTATCAGGGTTTAAAAAAAAAGCTAGGTAACGCAAGAGACAGTCCGAATGAGACATCAGCCAGGGACTACTAATCCAGGGCTATTTATTACTGAAAACCTAACAGAAGCAGCTCATTTTTCTACACAGAAAGTCTTGGTTGCATTGGAGGACACCGTAAACAGAGGAGGGTGAGCCCGAAAAAGATTGTAACAGTGTAATGGTATAACAAAATTAGAGTCTTTGCTGTTTTTGCTGAGCTTATTGAATCTGAATGACTCTGAGGACCCAGTCCTGTTCTGACTGAAACCAGCGAGAGATTTGCCACACATTTCAGAGAGAACAAAACCAGTCCTTCAATCATAGCACCTCTGCCAGATTTTGTTTCACACCCTGCCAAAATGTCATAGCTTGAATCACTTCAGTAGCTTGAGCCATTTAAAACTGGACTGAACAAAACCCCGGAGAATAAACCGCAGAGAGAAATCTTCCCCTGTTCTTTCCCTTATCTCTGCTATTCTGCCTCACTGGGTTACATGAATAGCGACCAAAAAGTGCAGAGCACTGACAGACATGGAGTCTCTGGCCGTTTCAGATGCTTCACAAGCTGTGAAAATATGAAACCACTATCCTTCATTTCTACCTATTTGCATTGTGTCCTAGATGGACTAAGCGCATCATAACACAAAGATTATAGACTAGCTGACTTAAGATGTTTTGGAAAAACTACACTGAATTTGAGATATTTTATGGCAGCTTCAAACATCAGTGCTGTTAAATTCTATTAAAGGGCAAAGTAAAGGTCTTCAGCAACATGATCTGTACTGACCCAGTGCACACAAAGTATCATAAAAACAGCAAGATAATTCAAATTGGTGGAGCAACATTAATTCATAAAAAAACTGAGGAGATGGAGCACCCATTTTGCCAGGTAAAGAGCAGCTTTGATAGTTAAACCAAGAGAGGGAACTGTAAAACCTCAGGGGCAATTTGGCTGAGGACAGTGACACTGGTAATTTAATTAGACTGGTTGGTCACATTAAAACCAAAGTTCCACTGGAGATGATACAGATCACTTCAGGCCTGCCAAGAGAGCTGGTCCTGCAGAATTCCTTTGATATGATGTACATCTTCGTGCTCTCCAAACCGCTGATGAGTCAGGGATTGTTCTGCAGGACGCAGGAAATCTTAATAAATTAATTTTATTGCATAATCCTTTCCAATTGCTTCCTAGTGTGTACCTGGAGGAACTGCAAAATAACAACATACAACCCCCTGAACTTTTTCACTGACTGCCTTAGCATACTACATAGACCTTCCAAAACTGCCAGGATAAAACTGAGGTTTCGGGAACATGCCGTCCTCTAACTTTACATTCCTGTCAAGCTGCCTCTGGAATCAGAGGAACATTAAGTAGCACTAGTCATGGAAGAGTAACTTCAACTAGGATCTTCAGTTTAGACAAAATGCACCATTATAACTGGCAATAATTTCTCTGATGAGGTTTCTGTCCTGAATCTCACCATCTTGTGTGGGTTTGTTAATTACCAGTTTTAGGGCTGGCTATTATGTTTTTCTTTTTGCCACATTTTCTGGGATATATAGAGATTCTTATCAACTTATTCAATGCTTACTAAATAATTAACTTCATCAGCATAAATTAATCACCAAACCATCCTATGAGCAGTATTGCAGATGGGGAAAATGAGGTAAGAGCTCAACCAGTAGCCTCAGGCCGTGCAGCAAAACTACTGCGATTATGCTTCCTGAATTCAGGCGTTCCCTGTCTCCCAGTTCTGTTCTCAGACTAGATCAATCCTTTAAACTGCCTCTGAGTGCTTCCAATTACAGCAGATATAAACCAAGTGAACAGACCTGACTCAATGCAGTCATACAGAGCACTAATCTTCAGCAGGCAGGTGAACTATAGGGAAGAAACAGTTAATATTGCTGTTTGCATCAGATTGGCAGCCTCGGTCCAAAGGCTTTGTGTTAGCGAAGAGCAGCCTTGCAGAAAAAATATGATACTGAAATGTATTCTCTGTTGATGGTGGCCTTTATCCCACCCAGACTGGAAGATGTAAATAGCTGTATAGATAAAAAGGGCCTAGGGGTGTAAGGTAAATAATTTTCAAAGAACAGTGCAGAAAGTGAGCCAACTGCTGATGTATGCGGAGTGTGTTTGAAATAGTGTGGGAAAGCTATTTGCTCACGGGGAACTGGAGTTAGGAACATTTAAGTTACATGATGGACAATGCTCTGTTGTGAAATCTACTTGTGGAGGATTTCTTATTTTTTGCACATATGCCTAGATTTCTGGGAAGAGCATATTTAATAAAAACATATTGAAGAGGACCATGCTGAAGTAATTGTTTTTCCCCTTTAATTTTTAAGTGGTTAAAAAACAATGAAGCTCTCAGTTCTTTACACTTCACAGGGGAGAATGTACAAAGAGCTGCTTAATCTCTTTCAGTTCAGCTCTTTTATTCTCATGGGTATCCAGTTGCAAGGTATCCGTATCAGTCTCGGAATTCTCAGCCGATGCCCAAAGCAAAGTGCATCCAACTGTAAGCTCTTGTTTTAACATGCTGTTTCAGGACCGGCCAGGTTTCAGCATGAGCATGTGAGGGTTGCTATGCCTAAATCCGTTTGACATTGGCAGAGGAGCAGCATCACAAAATCCAGCAGTACTCATTCTGATGATGAAATGCCGAGTAAGCGCTTTCACAACACTAGGCTAATCTTAACGCTGATGTTTGCGATCTAGAAGGAAGCAAGCTACACAACTAAAGCAGGCATGTCACCAAGGAAGATTTGAATGCTTCCTGATTGGTTTTCCAAATAATTATTTCATTTGCTTCTAACAGAGACTAGCTTGCAATTTGACTATTATATGGTTTTCTTCATTGCAAACTGCAATTAAGGAATCAGATGGCAAGATACAAGTCATCTCACAGGATCAGCTAGGAAAGAATGGTGAAGCCAGACAATACTAGGGATTCAAATTAATTTTCTCCCATTACTGCCAGGCAGTCTCAAATGCAAAGAGGAAAAAAGCAACATAACTATATTTATAGTTAAGGTAATAATTTAACACCTGTATGCTAAATTAATTGGTTAATTTTTCTAAATTAAAAAACTAAATTTGGCTCAGTCACTTAGCAACAGCTGCATCAGCTTAAGATGCTTCCATTCTGCAGCTGTTAGCTGTCACCTCGGGCTGGAGCTCCCATCCCTCCAGCAAAGTCAGCAGACGGAATGCATGCCTACGTTTTGCCTGGTCCTCTCCAAAATCCAGTGTCTTAACTCAGATGCATCTTTACCAGCCATCTATGAGTTTGGCTTTGTTGTCAGGTAGAAGCCCCAGCACACCTTCATTCTGACAGCTCTGATGTGAAGCAATAACCCACACCAGAGGGGCAGAACAAGCAGTCACGTCTTAAACTGCCATAGCAATACTCACCAGAGTGTATCCATAAATGCCTGAAGTTAAGACTAAAGTAGAATTGCGAATAAGCATGAAAATGTCCAAGGAAATAAGGACAAGAAAACTTCTACTGGATTTTTGTCACAGTGTAACAATTTAGGAATCACTGTGCCAAAAAGAAGGAGCCTAAGGGTTAGATCACACCCCAAGGGAAAGGGAGGTCTAGTCTTGGTCCAAGCTCTCTTGACAACTTAATTGCAGTGCTGCTGCACCCTTGGTTATTTATTTGTTTCCTGATGTAAGCAACTGTGTGTGCTGTGATGTGTGATCAGTTCAGCGCTATCCCCTGAGAGGCAGGTGTGCTTGGACCACAGCTTCCGGGCCACAACCATCAGCGAATGCAGACAAAGGAGTGCCTACTCTGAGGATCCTGGGTAGGGTTAAGAGCAATACAGGAGCTGAACTGCTTGCCGAGACAGCATCCAGCCCGATGTGCACAAGAAAAATTCAGAGCACAAGAAACTTTGCCAGCCAGAAAGAAATCACTTGGCTGGTGATTCTGGAGGACTGTGTTTATGAATCTACACAGCTAAACTCCAGTAGGATAATTCTTAAAAAGTAATATTTTGATCCTTCAATATTCCTATCAGAGAACATCACTGGAACAAACTAATTACATAAGTTACAATCACAGAATCTCTGTGGGCTGGTGCTCACATTTTTTTGTTCAAGTGGATCAGAGAAGTGGCTCTCTAGGAGCTGCAGCATCTCCACCTTCACTGAATGCCCTTGGGCAGGGCGTCACAATCTATCTGTCTAGAGCAACAGGGGAAGATGGTCTGCCAGGTATGACTGTTTACTATTCATCAGGCTGGAACTCCCTGAAACACTGTGATGTTTACTCCCACGCTGTCCTTCAACAGGCAGAACTTAAGAAAATCCACAGGAATAACACTGCAGCCTCCTTTGCAACATAATAAAATTTAGGCTCAGGATGATGCCTTCATACTGCTCAGCCACAAGGAAGCAGCTGGTATGCTGGAAATGCTGCTTATTTTACTAACCATCATCATTTTTCATTGCGTTGTCTCTCTTCATGGACAGAAAAAGACAGGAATCAGCCTTTCTGCTCTTACCCTGTGTATACACTGCATAGTCACAAGGGATACCACAGTCTCTGGCTGATGCATTTCAGCTTAAAAAAACAAGCAGACAAAACATGCACCTAAGCCTACGCCATACAGTCATTCAAATTCTGTTAAATGCACGTACATGAAAATCATACCTGAGCTACATGTATCATACAGACCAAGATCAAGGTTTCCATCCCGTGTTTTTATCAGTACCCTCAATGGCATGGCCACGGCTTGTAGGCACTACCATAACACTAATTACGAGTAATAATAGTTTGCCAAGCCCAAGCTTACCGCTCCAGCATCACTCACACACTTCCCAACTGCCTGCTGATGCTGAAGAGTGCAGGAGTTATTTGTGGTTATTTCCACTGGGAGCAGCCCATCCTTGCATACAAGTGCAGGAAAACCATCCAACATTGCAAATATATGACTGATCTCTGTAGCAAACAGGCATCATAAATATACCCAGGAAAAAGACCTAGTAAGTTAAGCGGGCCTGATTCTCCTCTGTCAGTATCCTTCATAGTCATTTATGTTATGACAAGGAGTAGAACACCAAGAGTTCATCACCTCTTTTTTTAATTTCTATTTTGTTCTGCACCATGTGCACATATATAAATTAGAGCTCTTAAAAAAATTACCTTCAGACAATATGCTTCTATATTCACACCACTAGTAAGCCCACTTAAGCTTTTGTTAGCCTGTGTAGGAACTGCATGTGGTTCCTTCCTACAACAGGAGCTAAGTTTCCTTCAGCAGACAGTCCTCATGCATAAGTGGAACAGAATATTTGTGGGGAAACGTGAAAAGGGAGTAAACAGGATGCTATTATTAAACAAATTCAGATCACGGATTGCCAGTGGCTATATCTTTTCCTTGTTTTCTTCCCCAAATCCTGTAAAATAAGGCGATGACTAAAATCACAAAACCAGCAGCAGGTTATAAGGCACACTTAGTAAGGGAAAATAAATTTAAATGCATAAACTTAAGTTACTTGAAAAAATAGATCAGCTCAGCAAGTAACCCCAGTCCTCAAAAACTGTTTAGGAATTCCTCAGTTTCCAAAGTGTTTCCCCCTCTTTAGCCTTCCAGTGTTGGGTTGGTTTTTTTTACCAGCACAACTATTTGCAGGTGTTCAGGGTGAGCAGAAATGCAGCTGAAATTACTGCTTTGTATGGTGTGAGGAATGCTTCTAGCAGATTCCAACTACAGAACAAGTCTGTCTGGCCAGGCACTGTCAAATGAAAGACTCCGCTGTTTCATCTGATAGACTGTGTCGGACTGCTGCCAAAACCTCCTTCTCTTTCCCTTCTGACTGTCCCGGCCTACCTGTCCTATTCTTCACCAATTCTCCCAAATATTGGAAGAGAGCCCACCCAGTCCAAGCTACAAACTTGGATTTTCTGCCTATTTCCCAGAGCATTTTTTCAAAGCACGTCTAGATACCGGTATACAAATCAGGTAGAGAAAACCAAGACTGGCAGAGAGATTTCCCTTTTAGGCCCACTCTGCAAAACATTTCCCAAACAAGCTAATTAAGTCTTGGTCTACTTCATATAATACTAGAAAACTGACCTTTTGTGGACTTACAGGAACTATATAGAGCGTGGAGTTTGCACTTGCCCTGGACTTACCAGCAGACCCTGTCAAGCACTCAGTCACTTCATGCAATCATAGACAATTTAGCGTACTCAAATCACACAAGCGTCAAAAAACATGCACAACCTACACACACGCAGTGATGACATCCTGACACCTGCTAATCCTCAACCCAGACGGAGCTTGGCAAACCCAGGATACCTTTGCTGTTTACCTGCATGTTTTCCATGAGTTTTTCCTCCACAACCTGTTAGTTTGACATAGATAATGAGGCACAAAACAACCAGTTTAATGGACTCACAGGACACAATCATGAAAAATCCCAAATAAGTAGGGAACTTTGAACTCGCCTGTTTATGTCACTATTCTTGCCATAATCCTCACTTTTGCCTGTTTGACTCGGTTTTCTTTGTGGCAACACACCAACTACTTCACTGGAGTCCTGAGAGATGTCATTTCTCGTGTCAAAAATCAGTTATTTTACAAAATAAACATATACCCTTGTTCTGATACTATCTGTTTTGGTTAACTCCTTTTACTTTCTACCTGATCTTCACTTGCCTCTAAATTCACCAGATTTGTTGCAAAGCCTCCACTTCCATCAAGGCCAGATTAGCGGGTCTGAGAGGTTTACTGGCTAAGCTGCAGTTTGCTGGTTGCTCTGCAGGATGGCCAATGAAGAACTAGCACGCTGGAGACCTCTATTCCACAGAGATTTAGGTTTTCTTTAAAGTAATTTGCGTTTTTGCTTGCAATGCAATCCCAAAGAAAGCATTATATAGCAGTGAA
This sequence comes from Ibidorhyncha struthersii, assembly GCA_013398815.1. Classification (NCBI taxonomy): domain Eukaryota; kingdom Metazoa; phylum Chordata; class Aves; order Charadriiformes; family Charadriidae; genus Ibidorhyncha; species Ibidorhyncha struthersii. The sequence goes on along the minus strand of VZSZ01006021.1, from coordinate 111,588 downwards.
ATCACAATGTCAAAGTGTTATTTGCACTTTGATTGCAAGAGAACAGTTTTGCTAGCTATGCCCACTATTTTTGTTTGCTATGGTGTCACCTTCTGTGGTGGGGGGGACATCATTAGGAACATCTACACTAGCACTTCTCCTTTATATAACAAAGTAATCATTGAAGGTGTGATCACTGGTACTTACTGCAGATCAAAAGAAGAAAGCTGATGAGACCGAAGTTTGTCTGAGCGCGTGAAATGACTTTTCTTGTTATTTCAATTGGAACGGAAAGTTTTGATCCTGCAGTTCATCCACATGCCTGCAAACCGAGCCAAATTCCCCTGTCAGTCACAAGTTTGCCACACGCGTTACACCGGAGTCATCACAGGTGTAATTCTACAGACTTCCACGCAATCAGACCACAACAAATTTAGCCTACTGTTGTCTTTTCTTTTTTTCTTTTAACTCAATCTTTTATCCAGGCTTCTAGGATACAGTAGACACTTAAGTGGACATCACAGCCTCCCTGTATTAAACATACTGAGTAAGTTTAAAGAAGAAGGGGAAGACAGAGCTGCCAAAAAATGTACTGACTTTGAAGAGCTGCACCAGGAGACCAGAAGACTGCTGGAGAAAAACGATGGCTGGCATCCCCAGGGACCGAGCTCCACAGACAAGCCTCCCAACCAGAGAAACCCTATTCTCCCAGCTCGGTCAGAGGGGACTGCAGGATGAAGAACAAGACAGCCAGACTGTCCTTGACCGCCTGCCTGCCTGAGGAGATGAGTGATGGTCACTCAAGCGTTTTCAGCGAAGACGATTCTAGCTGTTTCATGTGTTACAAAACCAAGCAGCTTATCTAAGAAATGCACAGAAGCCAGAAACTTTCACGGTCACTACTGCGTGCCCAAATCTCTCTGAGCTCTGTGGGAAGGAGAAGAATGGATGTCTTCAAAACCACAAGCATTTACAATGAAACAAAATGACGATCTGTATTGTCTGTTAACAGCACTCAGCCTGCAACATCCAGCTGGGGAGTTCTGACATGCGCCAGCGAGGCTTAAGGATTTGAAAAGGTTTTACATTACAAATTATTGCTAACAGTCTTTATCACCACAGAATGTAGAGTCCTAAGGTGGTAACGCAGGATAGTACAAATTGTACAAAGATAACATATCTCCTGTTCTGAAAAGCACACAGTCTAACTAGACAAGTCAGGAGCTACACACCACTATTTGTGTTCCCAAAACAAAGTTCATACATCTCATTTTTTTTCAGATTTAGTCCTAGTCACTAGTAACTGAAAAATACGGGCTCCTGACAGCTATTCCGTGTTGTGACTGCAAAGCCTTACAATACTTGCCTAGGGTATCCAGGCTCTACCTCTATACAAAAATACACAACATTAATTAAACACACTAAAAGGATGCAAAAGAACGCTAATGAAATTAGCAAATCTAAGCATTCATAAGCCGGGAAATGCCAAAGTGAATGTCAGCTGCACCACGTTAATTAATACCCTTTGCATATATACCTTATAATGGATTTTAATTATCTGAGTGGGTGCTGGTTTTCCACAGATCCCTGCTTCCTCATTTGGTTCACAAAAAGAACAACAGTCATTCACGGGGAGACTGGTGTCATTTGTCTTTATGCACCAAATTTAGGTAGTCTGGGTCTTAAGTAAACTGAGTCTCCTTTTGAAATACAGATCTTACCATGACGAGCATACAAAATCATAATTTAGATATCTCAGGGACGTGGCAGAAATCCACCCTTTGAAGCAACAGCAGCTCAAGTCCTTGTTTCCTCCATCTTTCATGCATGTTCCAATGCAAGTTCACTGCAAGCTGGCTAAACCTGAAGACAGAAAATATTAATTTATTCTATATTTTTCTATTATTTTCATCATAATAGAACTTCAGCATTTCTTTCTTATTTCTGTAATACCCTAGACAGAGGAGATATAATCTCTCCAGTCCTATAGGGAACAGCTCCTGCTCAGTCTCAGTTTCTCACTTCCCATACATCCTGTCATTTCTGTTTTGTTTATCCGATGCATTTGTCCCCACGCACACCAGACTGTTTAGGTAAATCTGTCTCTACTCCCCCACAGCCAATCCAACACCTTTGTAAGGCCAGTCCTAGTTTCCTGTTCATGTCCCCCTCTCTCCCACCATCTTCTCATCCAGTCTCTGTCATTCTCCCACCCACTGTTTTATTTTACTGTTGAAGTTCAGCACATCTCCCCAGAACATGAGAACTGAGATTCTTTTTCAAAGGCTTCTGACTTGGCCAAATTTAGGTCAATTTTCATAGGCACAAGAGGCACAGTCCCGACACATAGTCCATCCTCTTGCCAAAGTGAACAAAAAACACAAAACCATCTGAGCTTTAAAGATGTTTTAAAACTGAAAAACAACCTATTCTTCTCTTTTCATAGTGGGAAACAACTGAACAGATCTGGCTGAAATTTCAGGGGGAAGGAGGGATGAGTCAGCCCAAGACAGGCCCTTGGATGAAAAACATAAAGGTTAATTAAAACTAAATAGGTAGCCTCAAACAGAGGCCCCATTACAACTGGTTAAAGGAAAATAGTAATTTTTACTGCAAATTATGCTTTTTCATGACCTCTATATGAGCTGTGATTACCCTGGCAAGATACCAGTCACATTTCTGAAGAAATTTGCACTTATGTTCTACTGACTCTTGACATCAGTTCGTTAGATTCATCTCAGATTGTAAACACCAAGAGAGGGAATTAGGTTTTCACGTGCACTTGCTGAATACCTCACCCAAGGGGATCCACACAGCTAATTATTATGTTTCGAATGCATTTTAAATATGTTTTTAATGCATTGCATCCTTTAGAATACAAAGGCTACCTTTTTTTTTTTTTCCTCCACACTCTCTTTTCATCAGAACCAGCAGGATTCATTTTCCATGTAGTATTACCAAGTCTAGTTCTTTGGTTCATTATAAGTCTGTGTCTTGGAATCTTAAGTCTTTATTATCCTTGTCATTGGTAGTTTACCAGTTTGAGATTGTGGAATTGGACTGGAGTGAGCACTTTCGCAAACACTGACGCAGAATCCTACACAGCCAAGATTTCTTTTAAGCCCTAGCTCATAAAAAAAAAAGCTCAGGCTCTGTCATTTTAAGGTATATCTACTTATGAAAGAAAACATACATCTGTCTCCCTTTGCTGACCTTCAGTTTCAGTTTTGCTCTAACATGCAAGTCGGTTTTCCGTATCCTAGGTGGTTCTGATTTTCTTTTGGGGGTTGGGCTGAAGATTCTTCCGAGAACAGACTAACAGAGACTTTGCATTTCTGAGATCCTCTGTTTGATCCTCAGCTTAATTAAAAACCACTCTTCCCATTTATATTTATTGTTTAGACAAATTACGCAGGGTCAGTTTTGCTCTGGCGCAGCCTAGTGAACCCTGATACAATTGGTAACTTGATTCTGGCTTTTCTTTAAGATTGCTTCCCAGGTTTCTTGGAGGTCGTTACATTTTAGCAACAAAAAGTATTACTGACAGTAAATGAGCCCCCACGTTTTAGCTGTGATTCTAGGAACATAACTATGACTGAAAGGGAAGCCTCGAATCATGAATTTGTGTTCTTTGCTACCAAAACTTGGGAATCAAAGTATAAAATAAATGTTTAAGGCTTTTTGCTTAGAAATCTTCTCCTACTTTGCATTTTACACTTATGTTTTTGCATTTGTTCTTGTGTCAACACTTTTACATTAAATTAATCTTTCTGCAGAGCATTAGCTTGCTCCATGTATTCTGAGACAGCAACCAAAGACATTTTAAGATTTCATTTACCTTCATCTGGGCACATCTTAGTGCTGGTCCACAGTACACTAGCAGCCGGCAACAGCATCCAGATGTTTTACCTCTACTCTTTCTGCAAATCTCCTCTCCTCTATCAAAACTTTTTTCCTTAGTCCCCAGTACATTCCTTTGTGATTCATACTATCAAACTTCACTTGATTTCTATTACTTCAATCCTCAAGGTTATGCAGCGCTTCCAATAGGATGTTCCAGCCCTCCTTTGTTTTGATATTGCCTTCCAATTTTATATCATCAGTAAATTTAATTAGCAGGCTCTGTCTTGCCTGAAAATTAGCCCTGAAAATATTGTTCATTTATTGTTTTCATATGTTTTGTTTGTATTGTATTACTGCTCTCTGGCTTCCTTATAAACATTTGACAAGCCTATAACCACATAGATCTAATAAAAAAAATACATTCATCTAAGCAGCGCAGTTGTTACTGCTCCTGTCACTTTTTCCGTCAAAGATTTGCTATCAACTTTAAAATTGTCATTGTTCAGAGTTACAAGGCCACTAGGCAGACTGGGAAATTGTGATGGCACGTTGGTCCAATTCCAACTAAAAGGAAACAATCTCATTTGTTAAGTTCAGAAATACTACCCACTGAGAAGAAAGGCATGTGTTCATGTTTCTCAGAACTATTTTTCCCAAGATTTCTGAAAACTCATTTCAGTCACATACTGAATTGTTTTCTGAAATCCTGAGGGCTAGAAATCAGAGAAGGTGGGAGAAAACGGGTGTTTATTGCAAAAGCTTCAATTCTGGGGAACTAATGGCACCACAGAAAATTAGCAATTGTCTGTAGTTATGTGCTGGCTGAATCTGACCCCAAACCAATTTTTGTTTAAAGGTGACATGGAAGTTCAGGCTTCAGAGACTTTAACATGGCACCTCTGACCAGACTAAAACTCATACAAAGGTAGAAACAGAACAATTGGGAAGTGGCAGGCTTGTCACAGAAGTTGTTTCAAAGATCTGGTGTCTCGATGTTGTCCTTCAAGTTACCTCTTATTATCTTTCTTGAAGGATGATTCCTAACATCTTACCAAAGAAAGAAAGTCTCTTGATACTCAGTGCCCTCATCTTACCCTCATGAAAATTTCCAAAGCTTCAGCTGATTAAACTTGGGGCCAGTACATCCACAGCAAATAGCAAAAATATTGCTCACTTTTAAGGCATACCCAAGAAGCAGCAACTGAAGGTAAAAAAAAACAACAACAAAATCACACCCAGTCACCTGAGCACAGACTGTGCTCTCCATACATGAGCTGGGTTACACTTTCTGGTATCACAGTTCTCAGGTTTACCAATAACTTGAAGTGGCTGGAGGGAGCATCTGGGGCGGGGGGGGGTGTCCATACTTTACTTTGATCTTGTGATCATGATACAAACCTGGGAGGCAAGAGGCCTACATGCTGCTTAGTTCCTTCACATAATCCACAGCCTTCCTGTCATCTTGGGGAAGACATTTAACTATCTATCTGTTGAATTACTACCCAGTAAAATGAGTAATTTACTACTGTATCTTGTAAGAGTGCTGTGAAACATACTTTTAATGTTCATTTAATATTCCAAGATCATTGCTATTACTAATTCTTTGTATTACATTAGGGTTAGAGATCCCATCTGAGATCTGATTTCATGCCACACTGCAATGATAATTCATACACCCAAGTGTTTGACAAGTAGAAGGATGCAGACAAGCAGAACGGGAATCAAATGAAGACCGCAACACAAATAATTACACAAAAAGGATTAGACTGCACCTTTCAACCAACATAGCAATGCTTTGCTACCAGTTTACCTCATCTCTCACAACTAAATTATGACTAGTAAATAGAGGTAGTCCACTCAACACCTCTTCTTACACTGGAAAAAAATATATATTAAAGTATGAAATATAAGCAAACAAAAGATGTGGTAATAACCCATAGAAAAAGTACTGTATCTGCTTGAGTGAAATGAAAGAAACGCAGTTTTGTTTAATAAGATTTAATCTTATTAAACTTTCAAAGCAATTATGTGAATGCAATGATAAAGAGGCATGAGATGTCTCCTAGCACTAGAAGCAACAACTTCACTACCATAAACTTCTGCCACAGGGAGCCACTCACTCAAATCGATCTTCCTGTCTTAATGCTTAAGTTTCCCTTTGCTTCAGCTTCATGGCATTGGAAGCAGACAAAGAACAAATGCACCTTATCAACAGGGACTCCAGAAAAGATGAACTTACAAAATGCTCTCTCTGAAGGAAACCACAAAGGACACAAGCATGGCGCAGCACAAAGGGAACACATAAATAAAAAACCAGGCATAAGTCACAGTCATGTTCCTTTTCCACAGTTCCACAATTTTCCCTTTGGCATCAGAAGCAGACAACGTCAGAGCCAGCTAAAAGTTGTGATGGTTCCCTTTAATATCTGTTTCTTCACTCACTTTTGGTCAAGCTTGCTGCTGCAGCTGTCTGATTCAAATCCTAAGATGGGTTGCCTCCTTTTTTCTCTTAAAATCTTTCATCACCTGTTCATAAAGAAAAGCAGAGCTCCCATTTGCTTTCTGAACTACTGCTATTGTATTTTTGAGGCTATAAGCAACACATGAGTCATTATCACTAACAATTGAGAGAGGGAGAACAAAAGAACTCACTTCTTTCCCACAAAGAAGTTTCTGGCACACTTGCTAACATACATTTTTTGATAAATGCTTTCATACTTGTCAAGCAAATGTGATGTCTGATAGCAGGTTCAGAAGGGCACTTGGCAGGTGTACACCGACATCAGTGAGATGATTTATACTCAAATGCACAGTGTACCTACAATTAAACTTTAATTCAAGAACAGCTTTGCCTGGGCTAAAACACTGCTTTGGTGGCAAATGCAAAAAGAAACACTACTAGTAGAGGCCCTCCTGCTCACACAGTACAGTGAATGCCACTCACAAACCAGATCCATGAAGGACAAAGCCAAAAATGAGCATGAACCAGGTTGAAAAGTTTTCACAGAGTTTAAGTGTTTTGCAAAAAGCAAGACAGCATGCTAAAAGACTCCTGGATTCCAAGTCTCTAACTCAGTCCAGCAAAACACAAATGCATATTTTAATATATTTCAGCACGACGTGAGACAATACAGCCCCTCTTAACCTTCTTTCTAGCCTTGAAACTAGGTTTGTACAAAAATACCAATTTGAGCCACTATAAATTGCAGTGGCACTTTGTTGGTTTTGCTCCACAGCACTTTACAGTCAGAGAAAGCAAATTATCAGTGACAGCAACTGGAATTCAGTAATGTGTCTTTCTTTACAAGTTCAGCAGAATAGTGTGTTTTGCTCTTACGCAATTATTTTTCTCAGAAACACCCACAGGTTAAAAGATAACACAGCAATGATAATTTTTGTTATCTATGGCACTATGCATAATAAACAGAAACAGAGAATTCTGTTTGTTATTTTGTAGACCGTTGTTCTAAATATGCTTGAAAACTAGTCATTTCACCCCAGGGCCTTCTACTGGTTTTTCAGCATTTACAATTCTTAGAAATACGGTTCTAAGTTATCTTGCATAATTAAGGTATGTTTATAAGCAATTAAAAAAATTGCACACCGATCTCCTTCAGGACATCTTTACACTTCTCTCAGGTATAACTTATTTTTTAATATTAAAATATTATTTCAAAATGATGGTACCCTTGCAGGAGTAGCAAGCTACTTAAAATGAAAAAGAAACGGGGATACACAGAGCGCTGTAGAATTACTAAAAACATACTTGAAGAAATATCATTAACAAATAGACTTCTGAGGTCATGTGAGTAGGCCTGCTGCCTACTTTTAAACGCATATGTAGCCTAAGACAGGTGTAAAATAATGATTGCAGGAGCATGATGAGTTAGGGCAAGTGACCCTGAAGAAAGCCCTTGGGCTTTAGGAGGCATATCCCCAGGGAGGAGACACAGTACCCTAAAGGCCTGGCTCATTTCTGCAGACCTGGAATTTGAGCAATTATTTTGAAAGTTGGGTGCAACAGATATATTGAGACAATGAACATTCACTTCATGGACTCCCTGTTCAATATAGGACCATGTTTTAAGGCAAGCAGTTTGAACAAGCTTCAAACTGATGGAAAGCAACACAATGGGAACAAAAGATGAAAGACTGCACACTGTGCAATGTTTGTTAGCAAGTGTCACTTTACTATCATGAATGGGGCTGTGGCAGCTAACAGCAACAGTTAAAAAAGGTAAAGCCAAGGATGATTTTGTATTACGTAACTCGGGGGGGGGGGGAACCCCACCCAAAAATGGGCTTAAAATACAAGAATCTTTAAAAAATGTGAAGCTTTTCTCTGACTTCAGCTTTTTGTTTGTTTTAGCTTTTAGCCTTTTGGATTATGCCTGTGAGCTTGTCTTCAAAACCAGGAAAGTTAGAGCCTTCTGGTTTTAAATCAATCCTGACAGATATAATCACTTGAATTCAGGATCTTGGTCTTAGAGGGAAAAGACAAATATTGTAGTGCTTCTAAGAAATTCAAGAGCTTTGGCAGCATCAGTTAATGCAAGGGTGTTTTCCCAACAGGGCCTGCCTTCAAATCATCATTTACTTAAAATTAATGTATTTTTGCTCCAGTCATATAAAAAATTTTCTTTAAAATCCATACCACTGCAGTAATAACAGGTAAGTTTCTACAGCAAAACATCTGGGTTTGTGTAATGTTGAAAGATGTGTCTATTATTACGGGATAGTGATTTTATTTATATTAATTTGTATATCTCTTGTTGCATCAAAGATTATGAACTCCCGGTGGTTTAGAGACTTCCTTTCTCCATTATTCACCTCATCAAATAACGTTGCTTGTTATATTTTTTGGAAAAAATTGCTTCCCATCAAAGCTAACAGCATGATCAGAAAACAAAAATCAGTGGTAGAACTCATTTACTGTGCAGGGTGGGCAGTTGTGACTGAAGAGCAAATAAACCTTCTGGCCCTTTGGTATGAGGCAACAACTTTTGGTAGCAGAGTGGGGGAACAGACGCAGGTACCCCCCTTTCAGTTACTGCTGCCTAAACCAAACAGGGTTTGCAAATCCAAATTTTCAGTCTAGTGGCTGGGCCTAGTCACTGTGATTCCACCCACATTAGTAAATTAAACAAGTCTGGGACCAGTCTCTGCCCCTGAGGCCAACTGGCACAGGATAGCCAATGTCTGTTCTATTACAGCCTCAAAAACTCAGTGAAAGCACACAATCTGCCTATTGGGGATGGCAGGATGTGTCCCCCAAACTGTGCTCTGGAGTATTTTGGGAAAGTGCTGATTGGCCCAGGCTAAAACCATGGAAGGATTAATGAGAATCAGTAGAAACAACTCAGCACCAGTGCTCATGAACATCCCTGATGCTGTTTAATTTGCTGATACCAGCAGACCTTTAAAGAGCGTGTACGTTTTTCACACTTTGATCTGTGCTAATACCCTCACCAGGTCCTTACAGCAAAACCTCGCACACACAGCAGCATTTTTTGCCCTAGTATCGAGCACCCTTGGATATATTGTCTAAAAGCTCACACTCATGTCTACTGAGCTGTGGAGGAATTCCTGAAGGGAGAAGGTCATGATTTGATTCTGGTGAGCAACCCAGGATTTGAGCTGGGCGAAGAGGCCTGCACCTGCTGTCCTTGATCTCTCCGTGACCGGCTGATAAGGAGGAAGAAAGAGGGCCTTGCTTATCATAAAGGCAGGACTGAGTCTGGGAATGAGACCACGGAGGCGAGGAGAACCAGCGTGTGCTATGCGTGTGGACAGAGGGTCTTAACCAATCGAGTTGGGGGGCGCTGTGTGTGAATAAGGGGTTTGGACCAATCACTATGTTGTTGACTACGCGTGCTTCTGCTGTGAGTCTATATATACTCTGCTAAAACACCTAATAAAGGAGAACGACCATACTCATATTGAGACTTCATCGTTACTCCGGGTCCGTATCCCACTCCAACCGACAGCATCGAGCAATTCCCCTAATGTCACCGTCCCTGGGTCTTTCCTATTGCCCACGCAATATTACTGTCTGCATAGCTGTACAGGTAGAGCAGAGCTTCAGAGTGCCCCTCTGGTGCAGTCTGGCACCGTTCTTCAACGGCTGTGACAACGGCTGTGAAAAGCAGCCAGAAAGGGCTAACATCATAGAATCAGAGAATAGTTTGGGTTGGAAGGGACCTTTAAAGGCCATCTAGTCCAACCCCCTGCAATAAGCAGGGACATCTTCCACTTGATGAAGTTGCTCAGAGCCCCGTCCAACCTGACCTGGAATATTTCCAGGGATGGGGCACCTCCCACCTCTCTGGGCAACCTGGGCCAGTGTCTCGCCACCCTCAGCATAAAAAAATTATTCCTTCTGTCTAGTATAAATCTCCTCTCTTTTAGTTTAAAACCATTACCCCTTGTCCTATTGCAACAGGCACTGCTAAAAAGTTTGTCCCCGTCTTTCTTATAAGCCCCCTTTAAGTATTGGAAGGCCACAATAAGGTCTCCCCGGAGCCTTCTCTTCTCCAGGCTGAACACCCCCAACTCTCTCAGCCTGTCCTCACAGCAGAGGTGCTCCAGCCCTCTGATCATCTTCATGGCCTCCTCTGGACCTGCTCCAACAGGTCCATGTTTTTCCTGTGCTGAGGACCGCAGAGCTGGACACAGGTGGGGTCTCACGAAAGCGGAGCAGAGGGGCAGAATCTCCCCCTCTCCCTGCTCGCCATGCTTCTTTTGATGCAGCCCAGGGTGCAGTTGGCTTTCTGGACTGCAAGCGCACATTGCCGGCTCAGGTCCAGCTTTTCATCCACCAGTGCCCCCAAGTCCTTGTCCTCAGGGCTGCTCTCATCTCAGCAGAGCTGCTCTTGACATCCTAAACCTTCAGAGCCACTTGCTAAGAGAAGCTGTGCTGAAGCTGTGCTTGAGCTTACCAGGGCCTGTGCTCAACAAGGTTTTTCAGTTTGGAATCACTATGACTATTTTTAGTTTCTGTACCTAATAGATTTCCAGTGATGTTTTAAATGTCAGCGGAAAACTACTGATTTGGGGGAAAACCAACTAAACCACAACAGAGAAAACGCAGGCACATGAATTCCCTGATACACAGTTAGCCAAACAACAGATTCGACTCCTCTGCAATTGTTCATTAAAGTGGTTGGAAGCATTTGCCAGCATCTTCCAGCATGATAATGCCCAATTGCACCCTGGCGAAACCCATCCAAGAATTCTTGGCATGTTGATACCCTCTGAATGACTCAGCCTCCCATAGGAAAAGGAAGTAGATCAGGGAATTTTAGGAAGGAAGGGCGCTGAACCTAAGCACAGAGCTAAGAACAGTTAACTGCATAACTGCTACGGAAAAAGCAGGAAATAGAGGAGCTTGGGCAGAGAAGGAAATTAGGAATACACACAAATCGGAAAGAAAATACAAGCATTGATATGCATGGAAGGGGAAATAGGAGAAAAGGATGCGATGTGACTCTGAAATGGGGAGAAAAGAAAATGGGGAGTATCAGAGAAAAGTAAAACTGTATACGTCCTGGTACAGAGAAGGCAGGAGCATGAGGGAATCTGGTACACGGAGGAGAGATCAGAAACGAGGATGACCTGAAATGAGACACGAAGGCAGCAGTGCCACAAGAAAGAAGAAACTGATGAGCCCAACTCGTTCAGTTTCAAAAAAACTGTATGTTGTAAAATGAGTTTTAAAAGGCATTCCAGGCTTGAATATTCGTTTTTACAAATTACAAAATTACCTAGAAGATCTATATTCTCACCTATCAATGGCAAAACATAAAACAAATCTGCTAGACGATCGCACCGAAAGCAGTTGTTTGGAATGACACTACCCTCTGGTGGTCAAAAAATACAATTATAAGTACACCAGGAAGGTAAAATATTTGGAGCTGGTCATACAAGTAACTATGGTTTGCTGACCCCTTATTCCTGTCATTGGCACCATCTATCCTTTAAAAAAAAAATGCAACCAATTCCTATCCGCACTTCAGTAATCCACCTTGAGACCATGCCATTAAATGACACATCCACCTTATCAGTCTGTGTTTTAAAATGACACATTCGTGTCTGGTCATAAGCACCAGTTGTCTGAGGCTCAGAAACAGACAGGCAATAATTTTTATGTTCTCTGGAAACCTGCAAGAATGGGAACAACACACATGTCTGTGCTCAGCTATGTATGTAAAGGAAGTAACGCAATATTAAGTTCCCAAATTATTCCCAAATAAAATGTAAGGCTATTACCAGCAATTTTCTGCTTTATCTCTCTGGAAAATAAGCTCTTCAGAACTGACATTCACTTTTTTGTGTGTGCAAGACAGCTCCTAGAGCAACAGACTCTAGTCTCTAGATGTCACTTTCATACAAGTATTTAATAAAAACTACAATACAGCTTGTAGGAAAGAAAAATGGAAGATAATTTTTCCAAGTTAGTGCTGACCACATCCATAATTGTGTACATGGTCTCCAATTAATTCAAAACAGAGTGCATAAAGCTGTGGTCAGAGGAAAAGAAAAAAGAAAAAAAAAAGAGGAGCCTATATATATGTATTAAAAGCCACTTTTCTTATTCTGATCCTTAATTCTAACAGGACGTTCCTTAATTTCATCCAAAATCTTAAATACATAAAGGATATAACTGTTTTTTTCTTCCATATTACAGTTACAGAACATCATTGCTGAGAAAAACAATTGCTTCAATTCAAGGTTCTCATGAAGGTGCTTCAGGACTTACGTAACAACTTAACACAGTCATGATGTCTCCTGCCTTGCCTCACATTTCTTGACATCTAATCTTGTACAAACAACAAAAGCCAAATATTAACCACTCTGCCATTTTCTCTTTTCCTTTCTTCACATTATCACTGTTCAGCTGTTGGGTTTTTTCCCCCCTCCCGTTAAAAACATCCCTGTTTCTCAGCTAAATGATCCTCTTGGAAGCTGAGCTTCCCGAATATTCTTTTATCCCCCAAATTCTTAAGACCAGATAATCTAAATGATCCTATATTTTTGGAAATGAGGAAGAGCTCATCACATCACTCCCTCCTAGACAAACGATTCTGTATTTTGCAACTTTGATCTTTATAGTAGGCTGACCTTTAGCTAGAAGTAAGGGTTTGCTTTTGGTGCTTGGAAGCAACATATTTGTGTGTTGCCTCCTTGCAAGAAATTACACCGTGCAGACCTTGATCGGGCAAAAGTCGTTCATGCCAGATCATAAACTGTCATTTGTGATGCCACCTTGTGGCAAAAATACTGGATCCTAGAAATACTCAGCATTTGTCCCTGCTTGCAGGTGCATTTAACTGCAGCACAGTGGTAACTGTTGCCAGCAGTGCTACAGTTTTACAGTTCATAAAAGCAGGATTTTGGCACTCCTAAAAATGCGGCACCAGTCAGTGACGGCGAGGATGAAAAGCAGGAAAAAGCACCATAAAATGAATTTCTTCTTTCCACAGGGTGAAAGCCAAAGCTGTGCATCAAAGGACACATGGCACAACCATTTGTGCGTGCTCAGAGCCCGCACATTTATTTCTCTCTTCCCCCCTGCAAAACACTCGTGGTGGGAAGTACAACCTGTTCCAAACATGTAACTGCAAAATAGCACTGCAGGTAGAGACTGAAGGAAAACTCAGCTGCAGCCTAATAGGTCGGGAAGGAGGACTGACACCAGTCACCTCGCACTGAACTCACCTTTCTCAGTTACCAGGCACAAAAAATCATCCTGAAGGAAGCCATGCCTATATTTCAGGCCCATCCCGAGGCCGTTTGGGGCCTGCAATGAACGCCAACGTTACCACCTTCTGCAGCATGAGGACACCGCCTATTTTTAGCATTACTTCCACTGGAGAAGCCTAAGAATCCCCACCTGCCTCCTCCTCCCGCTCTGTCAAAAGCCTTTCTCCCTGCAAGCGAGTGGGAGGCAGAGACTGAATTAACCCGCACACCTGCCCCCGTGCCACGAGGTTCCCGGGAACGAGGAAAAACACGCTAAAAGCCTTCGGCCAGGCTAAGGCCAGCAATCACCTCGGTTTTGCCTCCTGGGTGACAGGTTGGGGCCGCTTCTCACCTCACCTCCCCTCCCCACCCCTCACTTCATAGCATCATAGAATGGTTTGGGTTGGAAGGGACCTTAAAGATCATCCAGTTCCAACCCCCCCTGCCATGGGCAGGGACACCTCCCCCCAGCCCAGGTTGCTCCAAGCCCCGTCCAGCCTGGCCTTGAACACCTCCAGGGATGGGGCAGCCACAGCTTCTCAGGGCAACCTGCGCCAGGGGCTCACCACCCTCAGAGTGAAAAATTTCTTCCTGATATCTAATCTAAATCCACCCTCTTTCAGTTTAAAACGGTTCCCCCTCGTCCTACCGCTAAACTCCCTGATAGAGTCCCTCTCCACCTTTACTGTAGGCCCTCTTTAGGTACTGGAAGGGGTTCTAAGGTCTCCCCGGAGCCCTCTCCTCTCCCCGCTGGACAGCCGGCTCCCCTTCACCTCAGCACCAAGGGCGGGAAAGCTCCAGGTCCCGTGTCCGCC
>VZSZ01006021.1:70870-96973 GCA_013398815.1 Ibidorhyncha struthersii | reverse complement strand
CCTCCCCCGTTCCTCTTTTCTTCCGCAGGGAGAGACCTTCCTTCTCCTCACCCCTTCCCTGGCGGGGAGAGGAGGGGAGAGGGATCCCCCTGCCCTCAGCCCTGCCAGGCCGGGCTCCCCTGCCCTTTGCTCCCCGTCAAGCGGAGGGTGAGTCAGAGTCTGGCAGGCTGCGAGCAGGTGGGGACAGAAGCTGCCTCCTACCTCGAAGGGAAAAGGGTGGTCATTTTCCCTCCTTCTCCCGCTTTCTTTCTCACCTGTCGGTGGTGGGGCTGCAGCAGGGTGAACTCCTCCTTCAAGCCCGTGGGCCTGTGCAACTCTCGCCATGGCTGTCGGTGGGGTCAGGACCTCGCTCCTGCTGATGGCCGGCATCGTGGTAACGGTGGGGCTGTGCAGGAGATTAACCCGCCGCCGGCTGCGCACCCACCAGCGCCTTTGCACTTTCCTTTTGGAGATGTTGAGCACCTTCCAGATTTGTGCCTGCACTAACGAGCTCTCCCTGCTTGGCAATGTGGAGCCGAAGCCGCATACCGCCCTCACGCTCACCTACGGTTTCACCGTCCTGCACGGCTTGACTCTGACTGGCAGCACATGCAATCCCTGTGGTACCTTGCAGCCGATGTGGAGTGGTGGGACGTCGGTCAAGATGGGTGGACTCAAGATTGGCGCTCAGTTCGTGGCTGCGGTGCTTGCCAGGGTGTTCATGTACTTTATCTGGCGCCTGGAGATGGCGGAGCCACATTTTGGAGCGCGCTCACAGGGCTGCAGCAACCCCATGCAGACTACAGAGGCACAGGCATTCTGCATAGAACTGCTCTTTTCCGTCGTTTTCCAGCTGACCGTCCTGCGAGTGGAAAGCGTTAATCCCAAATACAAAGTCCACTTGATTGCTCTTCTCATCACCATGCTCGTGTATGCAGGTCAGTCTTTTTTTTTTCCTCTGTTCCTGCAATAAAGTTGTAACGGAAGGTTTTTTTTAGTATTCTTTAAAGGATTAAGATGCAAAATTATTTTTCTTATATTACAAATAATGCAAGGAAAAGCCTTTGGTTCTACATATACGGAGTTTATGTAAAGTTTGGCTGGTTAGATTCCAGGCAGGTGTGGGGTTAAGAATGAAATGAGTTACAAATTTAAAACAATGTCAAATCTACAAGTAAATATGGTTAAGAGTTTCACAGAACACTGTTCAAATATCTCAGTGGAAGATCGTTTCATAATCTGACTTGATGTAGCATGAGAGATTTCATACAATGTGCTCTGATTTCTAAGTGGCATTGCGAGAGAGGACCGCTGTCTGCATCAGCAAAAAATGCTGATCGTGCAATAGCAGGGTACAGACTGGTAATACAAAAGTTTGGCGTTTAAATAATGCATAATTCATGTCAATGCAGTTTATTTAACTATGTTGAATCCTTAAATCGGAAGCAGGTATGGTTATTTGTAGAATGCATGCAGAAGACCTCATGAAACCAAATGTAAAAAAAGAAAAATATTAGGTGCCTGTTGTATCATGGCATTTACAAGTCTCCCGTCGCTGTAATGCCCCGTGTGGCCATGTCCTTGTCTCTGCCTGATTGTCACCTTATGCTTCCCAGAGCTGGGACACTGCCACCTGCGCAGTGGGTAGGAAGAAGCGAGAGGAGTCAGTCTGAACTGCTTTTTGCTGACTGTTGATGCTGCCTGTTGTTCCCAGTGAAGTGCCACAGTTAAGTCACTTGTCAATTGAGGACTGTCCCGCAGGGAGCAGATTGTACAGAGATTCTGTAGTTTGGGGGGTGAGGAGGTGAGAGAGAGAGATGGTTACAGAGCTCCTTGCTTGTGCTGCAGCCCCCACCACAGGGAGAGTCACCTAGGAAATGATCAAATCCGTTTATGAGAGAGGGAGATCACGCTTTTATCTGCAAACAGCTGGAATGTCATGGACGTTTTGTCCAAAAGGTTTAACTGTATTATGCTATCTAACATAATAGCATATTGTAAAATAAAGTACAGTCGAATTTTCAGATGTATTAATGAAAAAACATTTACTCATTATGTTTAGCTGAAATTAGCTAATACCTGAAAGATTAAAAGAAGTCCATGGGGACTTTTGAGAATTAACTTAGTAATTTGAACTACTTTCTAAAACTAATTTTTGAAGGTAGAGGCCAGGTGTCAATCCATTTTGGCACATTAAATATATTTCTGAATTGCTCAGTAAAAGTGTAGCCAAAGATTATCCTGCCTCTTCTGCGAGCATAGAAAGCTGGATTCCTAATTCTTAACATTCCTTTCCTGCTTAGCAAATAATCATATAAAATAATACGTGTCACATTGCCTTTCTCTTTGCTAGCTCCTGCAAAGAATTCATGCCCAGTGCCGTTGGCCAGGCTGGCCTCACATCTTTTTCTAGCAGGAGAAAGCTTCGTACCAAGTCCCCTTCCTTGTCATAAACTTGGACTTGTTACGACTATCCGGTGCAATCGATCTGCGTGTACTTCTAGGAAACATCAGACCGACTGCAGCCAGGCTTCTTTCACATGCACAGTTTGTACTGTTTCGTGTGCAGAACGCCCTGTGCTACCTGCACATTTTTCTTTCCATTTCTTTTAATCTAGACTCAAGTCTACTGTAAAAATAAAAATGCATTCTGGGGGAGCACATCCTGAACCTAGTTTTATCCCCTACTTAGTGGAAAATCAAATTCTCTCTTGTTCACTCTGCTCTAAGCTTCATAAGGTTTGCTCTCGTTGCTGTACACTCAGTTTAAAAAAAAAAAAAGAAAAAGAAAAAGAGGTTCACCTCTCCTTTTGAAAGTGAGTGTCCAGTAAAGAGAGCAAACCTTAGGAAAGTCAGAGTGCTGTCCTGCCCCTGCAGTAGTCATAAGTCCGGTGTTTACTGTGCACTCCTCGGATGTGGATTGAAGCCTCCTGAAGCAGAAGAGGGCGTAAACCCTGAGATTCCTGTCACTGAGCTATTACACAAGTGTGAGAGCAAGCTGCTGCTATTAATTTCTTTCTGTGATGAAGTCACAGGCTTGCACCGTAACAGGTCTCTTTTTCAGTGGCAGGTTAGGTAGGTACATTTAGGACACCTTAGAGGTTCTCAAACCTTTCTTGCTGCCTCTTTCCCTCCGCTCACATCTACACACAAGCATTCCACGGGATATCCTCCATTCTCCTGCCCCCTCCATTTTGAGGACCCCCCTTCCCACAGCCGCTCAGCACATCCTCCTGACAGCATGCCGAGTAGCCGAGGCAGTAGCGAAGGGCCTGGTAGGTGGCCAAGACTTGTGTCTGGTACCTGTATACCACCCATAGTATATCCCGTGGGTCTCGTGGCATAGCCCTAGCCGTGTCTGCTCCACCTCCAGACTGAGAAACGGTGCTTTGTAGACGCTGCAGGAAGAGGGACTTCCAAATTGGGTGTTTTGGCTAGTGGCCTCCAGCAGGCCAAGTTCTCGTCTGCGGGATTTGAAGATGGGCAGATGCTTAACTTAGCTGGGCTGGATCATTCTCAGGAAATCTTCAGCACCTCTTCGTTAACTGTTTATAAGGAACTTAAGCACTTCTTTAAGAGGAATGGATCTTTCTTGCTGACCCAGCACCAAAGGCTAAGGCAACCAGCACTAATTTAGGGAAAGCAAGGCTAATTTAGTCAAACCGGTGACCTTTTTCCTACGAAAATAGCAAATAGTTTAGAATATTGTATGAATAATGATTTTTCAAACTTTTATTTGACAGACACAGCGTTCTAGCTAGGAACTCAGAAAGGTGCATTAAATTTACAAAATAAAATTCATGCTAATGATTTCTTTTTACACTCTGATTTTAAAAACCAAATCAATTGTGCCTTCAGGGTCCAGGTTTATTACAGTTATAAATGAACTAGAAATCTTAGAAAATACATCTCGTACATAGTGTATCATATTTCATTCCATGAATTGTGTTCTACTAGAAGTTTGAAAGCTGTATCCTGTAAGAGGAATGATTGCTGTCTAAAAAGGGACTGTAATAAGGAGTATCTCTTACTCCAATTTGGTTTGGGTAAAATTTTGAAGGATAGCAATATCCGTATGGCTTACACCTGTCTTAATTGTATTGATACATATACAGGGCTCAAAAACATTCAATTGTATTTATACAGTTGCCTAAGGGAATTTGTTGCAAAAAATAAATGTTGATAGGTCAGGGTTGTGTGTACCCCATAAAAGGTACTTAGATATGCCATGCAACTTACTCCAAGAAATAACATCAGATTATACAGTACTTTCAAAATTACATGATGTTCATTTAGTTTTTCTTCTACTTTATCATAGTTAAAAATATTTGGATTTTATTTTACATTTAGTCTTACACAGACCAGATTTTTATAATAGTGCATACCGTACACAAAAGCTCCAATACTGCATTAGCTCTGTTTCTTCTAGTAAAAAGAAGCAAAAAGGGAACATTATGTCTTTGCATATTAAGGGAATGATTCAGAAGCTAAGGATGCAGACCATATACATGTTGGTAAAGAATATTTTTGGATATTTCCTTTTGGAAAATATTTAATTAGGGGAAGAAAAAAACCCCACACCTTCTGAGGGCTTTTTCATTTACAGGCAATATTGCAATGAAGTCAGAATTGTAAGAAATTGGTTAGATGATTCTGAGCCTAATATATCAAGGTAAAAATGGCATACATATTTTTAATTCTGAGTTTCTTCCTAATTTTGGTTTTGCCTTCAGTAATTTCAAAAGTTAAAATTACTTTCTCGCACATCGTGTGGAGCACACACTTCACCTTTTTTAAGTTTTCATGTGTAACAACAGCAGAGATGTTACACTTCTTTTGCCATGAAATAATTTATCTTTTCTGGTACACAGACTGAGATGTTTAATAAATATTTTTAAATAAGATTATACTCGTGGCCGTGGCCTATGGTCGATATTCCAGTAGTTACTAGTAATGAATGTTGAAGAAATACTGCAACTGCCTCCTAAGAGTGAAATTCTGCTCTTGAATATGTGTTTGTGGGTATAAAAGCAGAAGCAGTGAATTTATAAATAGATTAAAGCAAAGTAAATTATTGTAGAAGGCCTTCCTGGCAACAGTGTAAGTTGTTAATGTGTCAGCGTGCAGAATAACAGACTGCACGGTAAATCTGAGCTGCTGTTGAGAACAAGTGTAAAAGCAGAGTAAACTGACAGGGTCAACAAAGACGAAAACCTTCCTGAACTGTAATAATGGTAAAAGAAATGATGAGTATATCGAAAGCAAAAAATAGGAGAGTAACAAAGACCAAACTTTCGGTAAACGATTGCATACTTGTAACAACTGAGGATTACAGGAGCGTGGTATTTGTACAAAGTCTTAAGTTCAAAGCTCATGCTACCTTGTTTGGGAAAAATCAAGAATAAGCTTTAAGAAACTAAATAGACAAAATTATGTTTTATGGGAATAGATTAATAGATAAAACCGATATGGGGTGGGTGGTAACTAATACAGAAATACAGATAATTTTGCTATGAGTAATGCTTTTTCTGCAGGATTGCAGTGAGAGGAACAACATATGTCAGAATTAAAAACACCTCCAGGTTCATCTGCAGTGTAATTACAGTTTAGTC
The DNA here is from genome assembly GCA_013398815.1 of Ibidorhyncha struthersii. Taxonomy (NCBI): domain Eukaryota; kingdom Metazoa; phylum Chordata; class Aves; order Charadriiformes; family Charadriidae; genus Ibidorhyncha; species Ibidorhyncha struthersii. The sequence continues at coordinate 91,382 of VZSZ01006021.1, read as the reverse complement.
CCCACAATGTAATATGTTTGGATCTAGTTATTTAGAGGATGTTTGGGCAACTTCATTTACAGCTGAAGTCAGAGGCAAGGAAAGATGCTTCGCTTCTTTCAGCTTCCTTTCTGAAGAGAGTGGAGTGGGGTTTGCTTTTATTTTCTTCAAATAACATCTAGAATGATTGTGAAGGCTTTTCCCACAGTTATTACCATAGGAGAATCTTAGTATTCTAGAAATTGATATGAAAATATTAGTGTTTTATTAAGAAAGTATAGAGGTCAGTTTAGCAAGAACAGCACTTGACAATTTTTCCATTATGCATATGTATTACATGCAGCATGGGGATGTAATGAAAGCTATTTGTTTACTAATATTTGTGTAATTTCTGTCTCTTCTAAAAGCATGATGCAGACTGTGTAAAGCGGCTTATTGTTTTATCAATAGAAACATTCAACATTAGCCAAACCCATCTCTTCAAAGAATATTTGCTAGAAAGAGATAAAGGAAGTTATAGCCTACGCTTCAGATACTTTAAATCATTTTAGAAAACTAACAGTTAAACTGTTAAACATATCATCTTGTAAATAACTTCAGAAGAGCTCATCTGTTCAAATGGTTTCTGCTAATTTATTTTATTGCAGTGTGCCTTTCTTGTAGTATTGTGTATGTGCATTTCAATATTCATTTAAAATAAACATTAAGAAAGATGGTTTGATTTCATACTGTTTACATTTTATTGCAGGTGGAAATCTCACAGGAGCAATATTTAACCCAGCATTGGCTTTTTCATTACATCCAAATTGTTTCTATGACAAATTTTTGAGTTATTCACTAGTATATTGGATAGCACCATGCTTAGGTAAGTTCTTAATACTTTATTTGAGAAAGTACATGGTTCAAAAAATGGCTAGTCTTTATTTGACAGCCTGATCGTTTTCTGTTTTAAATAAAATCCAGAAAATAGTCAATTATAATTTATGTGTAGAAGTCATTCAGAATCATGGTTTTGTGGTGCAAATGTAAGCTATGTATTTTAAACTTGTTTAATGCTCTATGTAGAGCACCTGTAACACTCCATTTTGTGAATCGAGCATCTAATACTGAGGTTTGAACAACATTTTTATTCACAAAATAATATCTACTGTGTTGATCAGGAAACAACCATATTAGGTTATATAATAGTATGTTCAAAGTCTAAGTACTTTGGGGATACTTTGAGCAAGATAATATACCTACCAAAGAACCGCAACAGCACAATTCTAAATGGAAAAAGTTAGTGTTTTGGTTAGGGTTAACTAGTTAGTTATGAACCAACAGCTGTTTACTCTGGAGCGTGATCCTTTTGAAGCTGCCTGTTGTTTGGCACTTTATGTCTTGGCACTGAAATCCAGCCTGTTTGAGGTATGCTGCCTATTCTCACACTGACCAAAGGCCCACTTGTAGATTCTAGCAGAATATTAAAAAAGAAGAGGCTACCAGAAAGTATTAGCCCGATTAAGTTAAAAAAGAGAAACATATCGGTTAGCATGCAGTTTCTGCCTTGCTTTGTGACAGTATACAAGAACATGGGGATGATTAATTCAAAAAAAACACAGGTATTAGGACAAGTGCTTAAAATATGCTTTCTCAATTATTACTGTAAAATATCAAATCTTTTTTATCTCCATAGTGTCTAAACTTTGCAGTTCCCATTCTATATTTTTTTTCCCCAATGACTGTTCTTAGTTTAAGGAATATCAATAACTGGATTTTTTCTAACTTAAATTATGGTTTTAATTTGGAAGCTATTGATTTTAACTTCTAGTTGTGTGCAGGTGCAAATGCTCCATGTTCACTTAACATGCTTCACGCTGTTAATTGTTTGTAGTTAGTCCCTACAAATCTTGAGCTTTCTGCTTAGAGGGTATATAAAGAAGCAGCCTGCTAATCCCAAATTCTTTCATGACTGTTAATCCTATTAGAAGGTACAACAGTGATGAAGGTAAAACAGCGATGAAGGTAGAACAACATGTGAAATAAACACAGGCTGAAAGGGCTTCAATTATAACAAATAACTCTTTCTTGTTTGAGTTCATGTCTGTGCGTGTTTTACTTGTATTGACTCTCAGTCAGTCAAAAAGGGAGACAGAATTCTTAGTCTAACTAAAATTCACTTTAATACCATTCTGTTAAATTAGATATCTAAACAGGATGACTGATTAGAGTAAGCTTGATAAAAGCCCATGCACTGTTCCAGTTAATAGGTAATGAAATGTCTTAGGCAAAGCTGATGAGCACCACCTGGGTCCTAACAGAACACATGATATTTCTCAGAATTTAGGTTTGGCTTTCTGGTATATTAACTGATTTCAACCTGATAACCATTTTGAGATTTCCCAGGTTGTAAGCACTTGGGATTTAATATCTTGGCAAGTGATGTAAAGAAACAGGAGGTGTTCTGAAACACCATGTTCTACTTATTTAACAAGATGCATCCTGCAGAGCTGCTTTGCAGAAAGCCTTCAGGTGATTTCAGCTTGAGTAAGAAAATCAGCAGATGTTAACATAAATGGAACTACGATGAGGAACTTAGAATGCGATTAGGGATTAATGTTACATTTCTGTGAAAATTCATAAACAGTCATTTATTGTTAGTTAACGTACAGAAAATATGTACAGAATATATTGAATGCTGTCTCCTTATTTATGAGGGAAAGGAACTCCAGAGCAAGCATTGTAAAGATGTGAATACTCAGGACACATCACTCTGTGCAGCGTCACTACTGTAGCCAAACATTTTGTTACAGATCACAGGTCTGTGGGTCACCTGAAGGGCTGGTAATATAAATATCTCATTGCAAAACAAGGGTGCTTCATATAGACCTTATTTTATAAACCAAGAGTTGTAAACAAATGTAAGGTGTCTGAGGTGGAAGTATAGAGCAGATTGTTATATTTGAAAACTGAATTGATGAATACAGGAGCACATATCTACAAATCTAACGTGAAATGAAGTAAGAAAATACTAGGAATAGATACCTTTCTTCCAAAATTGGATCAAATGATGAGGCATCTGGGAAAATGAGCTGTTAAGATGATAACAGAATTCTTGTGAAAAGAATCTCTAAGTAGACTCATAAAAGTAGATTATAAGGGAAGGGATATTTTAAATTTAGTTGTAAAAATTACTTTCAGAACCCACGTGTCAGCGGAAGTACTGTTTCAGACTTCCTAGAAACTGGCAGATTCATAGTGATACACTAAGTTGATGGCTCACTTCCCAGCATCAGCATCTTAGATGGTTACATTACTTTGTTCTTAATTTGGGGAAGTCTATTAGTTTTTTTTTGTGATTTGCTGTAATAACTACCATATGCAGAACCATGGAGTAGCATACCACGAAAGTTCAAATTGCCTGTGCGAAGTGCAGTATGATGTCATGTATGGACATAGCAAATACCCACAAGGACGAGGAGACTAAGACCACTGCCAAGATAATGGGTACCCTGATGTAGCCATAAGCCAGTTCTTAACTGTCAACTTGAAAACAATTTTCATAGAACAAGAGGAAGATTGATTATCACCTTCACAAGAGGAGCAGGAAGGGGAAGTTTTCTTTTAGGATGAACAAATCTACTGGTGGCATATGGTCTTTCACGAATATAATCTTGGAACTGTAGTTAAGAAATTTTTCAAAATCGCTTCACTGATGTTTTGGTGATGGTGATTCTCCGGTAGCATTAAAAAAGCTCATTCCTGTTGTAAATATAGATGTCAGCAAGCGTTTACAACTTAGCATAGGCAGGCCTAAATTCTGCACGGTGAACACAGAAGCAATAAGTAGCAGTGGAACAAAGATAGTTTCTGTTGTACTGCCAAAGGAATTCATGTTAGTTGCCCAGGCATGATTAGACCATTAGTAATGATGGGGACCGAGCTAACGCTGCTTTTTCAGTACCAGGAAGACGGCAGCTATGAATGGAAGAGTTGGTGACAAGATACTGGACATGAAGGCAATCAAATGGGATGCTCTTTCCTGGATGGGTGCCAACTTAGCATCCTGCTAGGTTTCTAACATTATAAAAACAGAATCAATGCCCATTTCTTCAGATCAGTGTTACCAGAAAGACTAATACCGTTCCTTAGAAGAAAATTTTTTTTTACCATCAGGATAGAAAATAAGTTCCACAAGAGTCACTTGGCAGTAGATGTAAACGAAGGAGGTAAGCAAGGGAGAAGACTACAGGTGAATCTTTCACTTTTCTGCTCAGAGGAGGTATTCAGAGATTTCCGTCACGTTCAGTACGCTTAAGCACAGAGCTTAGCAGAGAAACAAGAATTGCAAGTCCACGTGCAGTGAAGTGATCAGCATCTTGGGGACTTGGTAGCCAAGGAGGGTCCCAACAAACACCTAGCAGAAGTCTCCTACTCCCAGACCCTGGTACCCCTCGGGGTTTTCAGCTCTGCAGATATCATCTGAAAGAGCAAAACTCTCGTGCAGTGAGTGAATGCAATCCAGGAAGTTCCTGGAAAACTGTCAGTGATCAAGTCTAACTCAGATACTAAAGGGCCACTGAGTGGTAATCCTGTACTTGACCTGCTGACAAACACAGAAGAACTGGTGGTGAACGTGGCCACTTGGGTTGTAGTCCTCACAAGAGTTCAGGGTCCAGAGGAAGACTGGGAAGGTAAATAGCAGAGCTGTTTGGACTTTGGACTTCAGGAGAACAAAGTTCTGCTTATTTAGGAATTGCTATGTCAGTAGTAATTCCCTCGGAAGCTGCCATAAATTGCAGAAATATCCCACGAAAAGGCAATTTTTCAAAAAAAACTTACTGAGACCTTAGTAAAGCATTTTGATGTGCAAAAACACTGAGACTGGCAGACAATGTAACAGCAAGGCCACGAGTTATGGTGTAGGAGGTTCAGATTGGACTCCAGGAAAACCTTCCGGAGAGGAGTTCAGCAAGAGCAGAACAAGCTACCTGGAGAAGTGCTGCAGTCTCCATCTGTGGAGGTTTTTCAGGACAGGGACCTATCTAGTAGCATAGGCAATAGTCCTGCACTGAGTGGGAGACTGGACTAGAGAGAATCTCTTCCAGTAATCATTTTTGTGATCTAGGAAGCTTCATAAAATACAAGCTATGGGTGAGAAACACTGTCAACCAGAATCCACTTCATTTCTGAAACAGAATATACTGTTTTTTTCCAGGAGAAAAAAAAATGGGCTTAATAAACTGTATTTAGGTGGCCGCTGTTGGACTCAATGATCCTTATGGGTCCCATCCAACTGGAGATACTCTGATTCTCACAAAGAACCAGCGATCTCTAACTTTACCATTTTTCAGCTTCAGAATAAACTAAACTAGAATGATCTTTGGAAAAAACCCTACTATCCTATACCCACTCACAGCACCTAAAACCGATGTGGTTATCGAAACGGACACTGCTAGCAAACTCAGCCTTATCCTGTGGGCTGAGGAATGGCAGTTTAGCAGCTGGTTCCGTCATTTATACATTCAGCTATGTAGAAAGGAGGCCTGATACAGCAACAGGAATGTGCACGTGCTGAATTCACCTGGTCAACCTGCTCTGCCTTTGGCTTGGCTTATACAGATTTGATTAAAACGTTAAATATACAAAGAAAACAAAGATTAACTCATAAGGATTGCTTGCGTGGTCTGTTGAAGCTTTCTTTGTGAAAAAGATGGGGTTTGCAAAAGTACTGACCACCTCTAGCCCTTTCAACAGAAAATTCCATTGTTCTGCAATCCCTGCTCTTTTGCATGTTAGACACTCAAATACTTGCACGTAATGTTTATTTTCAATACCAGTACTGTGTCCTCCTCACAATACATTTAAGGTACTTTCTGTAATTTCTCTTTTCAGGTACGATACTTGTGGCTTTTATATGGGATGAAATCCTTCCTCGGATATCCTGAGACACCAAATTCTGAAATCTAGCAGTACTACATTAAAGCTGCTTTCAACATCTGCAGACATGAAGCTTTCAGAGAACTGTTGACATCAACTGCCGTGCCACCTTTCAGTTGTATTTTCAGATATCATGTTTGAAATATTTGACTTAGAACTTTGTATTTAAATACTTATTTTGTAATAGCATATTGGGAGTTTGAGAATATCTGCCAGCATTTTCAGTTAAGCCATATGAATGTGAAGGACTGTTAAAACATTGAAACTTTGTCACTTTAGCCATAAGTGCCATTTGCTGACCTTTATTACATCAGCATGCAAAATTAATTTTAGAGAAATACCCAGTCCTTTCAAGGTTTCATTTTACTGGATTTCTTCCCATAGAAGGCACCTACAAAAAAGGAGCTGAAGATTTCGTTCCTGTAGTGACATCATATTCCTACTTGCAATATATGTATCTCTGAGAGGACAAAAGGCTACACGACTCCGTAGAAGAGTCTCCACAGCTCTATTCTAGAGGTACCCTACACCAAAATTAAAAGTCTTTAGGACCAGCATTATTTTAATAATACCCGAGTGCAGGTAAGTAACCCCTCACTTCTTTTCGGGAAGGCTGTGCCCCAGCCTGTCCCGCTATAGTCTGCTCAATGTTTTTTGTGGTTGGAAAGAGCGGTAATAAAGTACCATAAAATTCTGTAGACACACACACACAAAAGGGTATTTTAGGCAAAAAACAACAACCCTGACTTTATCTGAGATTACTGCTGCTTCTTCACATAGTAAAATAGACAAAGTATATAGGGACGAATCATGTGGAACTTGATTTTATGTAACTCTTAGCAGATATTTTTCTTGAAATAAATGAATTTGCGGTATAGAATAAGAAGAACTAAAACCACAGGAAAGCTAGACCTAGCCTGGCACAAACATGCCCTTTACAGCCTCAGCGGAGGAGACCACCACCGACAGGTACCGTCCTCTGGAGTTCTCTTTCTAGCGTAAGGGTTCTTCTTCTGCAGGCATCTTCATTTTTATATATGCCAAAATATATTTTTCAAATTTAAGACTAAATTCAGTCTTTCATTCTATAGTTACTAGGTTTGAAAGCAGAGATGATTTAACAATTTCTACAAAGACTCAGGAGTAGGCCCCTCGACTCATTACCCACATCACCTTTCAGACCATATTCTAAGAGGAAGGGAGGGAATCAGGGTTGGTTTTTTCACAGTAAAATTATGAACCAAGTCTTAAACAGCTACTGTTGTCAGCTCTCTTTTTTGCAAGACTTCAGGAAGCAAATCTTTTCATGTAATTTACTTGTTGCAATAAAATCTTTTCTCCTTGTAATTTTCCAAGGTATGTTTAAGATTATATTGCAAAATGAAATCAACTGTTTGAATGTGCTTTTCATACAAGAGAGTCTTAATCCATGATCCTGTATTCAGTCATTAAAATAAAATTAAAAAAAAAAAGCGTTCTAATACACTGGAGAGAACCAGAACTGCTGGGTTATCATTCGGCAGCACTTTGATCCGAGCGCGAGTAGGCCTGCTAAAGAAAACTCCTCTTTGGTAAAACTCTTCATGGCAAGGGCTGCGCACCACCACAGTGAGCCTCACTCACAAGGTGTGAACCTTCAGCTGGTTTTACATCGTATTTATAACTTGGCCATGGAGGGCTGCTGGAACAGAAACCCGACGCACGAGACCTCTGAAAAACATGTATTTTTACACCATGTACTGCTTCTAAAACAGATTCTCTGGGAGGCTTCTACCTGTCACTTTCTTGCTTTGCTGCTTTCTATCCCTTTTACCTATTTTTGAAGTGATCCATACCTTATAGATTTATTTTTTTCCTCCTGGGACTTTGCCTTTACTGGTGTACTCAAGCCCAGTTTTTAGCCTCATTTCTTACAGAAACGAGCTTTGCATAATGAACTGATTTGCAGGTCTCCTTTGAGCCCACGAGGCCCATGGGGTAAAGGTCTCAAAAATAAACCTCAGAGAGCATAAAAACTGTCTGCCAGGGAAAAGAGAAAGCAGAGATACAAACCTACGGGCAGCCAGGAGGTGTTAGACGGGAGGCCCTACTTCCACATCATTTTTGACAGCCTGCAAAGACAAAGTCCATGAAGCAAAGAGGTCAGCTCTGACTTCTGTATGTCTACGTTGTTTATTTTGACATAACGTAGAGTTTAAAAAAAAATTGGTAGAAATCTGGGTAGTTAACAAGTAGCTGCTCTATTTATAGCCACTAGAATATAAAATTAAAATACAAATCATGAAGAAATAGACAAGCCTTAAACTGACTAAATTAAGGCAGAACAAAAGCAAAACAACCCAAAAAGTAGCAGAAAGAATGAAAAATAAAACTATGTTAGGAACTGAAGAATTTAACTATTTTTGGTAGCACAGACAAAAATTAATATTTTACATTTGAAGTAATGAATGTTTATGAAGTATAAGCGTTCCTAGAACATAAGAGCTTCAGTACAAAGTTTTACTGAAAATAAAACTTGTCAGTCCACACGAGACGCTTCTCAGCGCTACCTTCAGGGCTCAGCCAGCTTTGTTTCCACCTCTCTAGGTTCATCTTGCTCCACTGATGGGACTGGAAGCACCATAGGAGGCGTGCTCCTGGGGCTCGGCAGCAGGACAAAACCAATCCTCTCTCCGGAGCTTCCTGCTGCGGGGAGGGATCGCGAGAGCACTGAAGGGAGCTGAGTACAGTCCAGCTGCCCTCTGGGTTAACTGCGCCCACGTGCCAGGACGGGTAAGGGGCAGTCTGCAGTTTAACATTAAAAACAACAGAAAGACCACACTCCCAACAACTAGATTTATAACAAAAAAAAAAAAAAAACAAAACCAAAAAAACCCCAGTCGTTTTAACGATGAACGGTGACTGAAAATCACATGGGCCTTCCTTCCTAAACTATGGTGCTGGTGGAGTTTTACCTGTCCCAAAGTCTCACCATGCAGATTCTCCAAATCCAAGTGCAAAAAATTAAAGCATCACTTTGCACCCTCCTTTGTTACTCCATATCCCTAACGAAAGCATGCATACATTTACATAAACATATATACATATGTATATAAAGGGGCTAGTAAGTAGACTGTCTTGTTGCATAACATGCTAAATACCTAATTTATCAGCAACGTCAATAGTTCACAACACTACTAAATCACCAGTAATTTGACTGGCGTTCCTAATGAATATTCAGAGTGGTTACAGTTTCCACATACTTTGAAACCAAACATGCTAAGCAAGGCAGGGCCACTCAGTACGATTCCAAGGCTGCAGCGCTGGTAGAGAAAACTGTTCATATACCAACATAAAAAATTGGAAAAAAAAAAAAAAAAAAAGAAAAAAATTTACAGGTCAACTTCAAATTAAGTAAAACCGGAAAAGTTTACTAAGTTTAGACTTTCACTGAATACTGGGGTGGGGGGAAGTATGACAACGACTTGAATTTGCTGATGTTGCCCCAAGGCAAAAGCACCACCACGCAGAGGTGAACGGGTAAAAGCTCCAGCAGGACTAAACTCCTGGCAATGTAAAGCCGGGTTCCCACCTTTGGGATGGGTCAAACTAATTCCATCTTACAGCGCACTCTGCAAACGTTCTTCCCTTTTATTCTCACATCTAGGTACGTGATGAAAATAACTTCACTGGACTTTTTTGCTATAGAAGAGAGTGCTAAAACTCAAACGATGTCAGCTCAGGGTTGCCAGCCGCCTGCCGAAGTAAAGGACTGAGAACTGCAACACAGAGTTGGTTGTGAGATACAAAAATCTTAGTTTATTTAACAATCTTGTTAACATTTAATACAAAGACACAAAACAGTTCTCTTTTTCAGGACTCCACAGACTGTATTCCATCTCCTCTCCCACCCAAACTCTGCTGTCGGTGAAATGAAAGGGACAGCACTGAGCTGATAAAGCCAGTTACTTGAGGGGCATTACATTTAGCTTTGCTTTTAATCCTTGGCCGACCCTATTTCCTTTTAGTCGAGCTTTGCAACATTTCTATTTCCATTCTACTCCACCGACGCAATGAACAGGTACAAAAATATGGAAAATTCTAGGACAATCTAAAATTCTGTTCTACTTACAGCTTTATTTCTGAAGTCCTAGAATTCCTACAAAGGCTTCTTTGAAATGACCCCCTGATTAGCCCCATTCAAGTGTTAGATGCAAGAGGTTTTATTGTTTTTTTGTTGGTTTTTTTTTTTTTTAAATAACCCCATAGTGGTCACAAATGTCAAACCCTGTTTTAAACATCAATAAAAGCATTTATAGACCTAGATGTCTAAGCTTCGGTCATTAAAAGAAAGGTTAACTCCCGATAGTCACAGCAATGCCTTCAGTTTTACAGCTTATTCTGGAAGTGCCACAAGAGGAATCTGAAAGATATAAGACACCAAGTTTACATAATTGGCATGAAAATAAAAGCTTATTAATCTTTACAGAGTAGTTTGCAGTCCCAGAGGACAGCCCTTCACTGCAAACTCACTAATTTTCAGAAGAGCTGAGCATCTTTGCCTTTGACAGCAGCTCTAAACTCAGGTCAGCTGAGGACAGCATGCGCTTACAATCCGCAGTTGTACGCCTGTGCCCTGGAAGACCCCGTCACGCCGCCACACACAGACACGCCGGTTGCTTCGGAACAATTATGCAACCTCGTGATGCGACAGACAAAAACGCCACTTATTACAAGACCAGTGGAAATGTCCCATATCAACCGTCAGCAAGTCTTCCAGGAGCTTCAGCAAGCAACTGTCACATCTCATTTGGGTAACGAGCAGTAACATGCAACATGAGCATCCCACAAGGGCATCGCTTTAGAGGCCGGGCAGCGCGTTGCTCTCTAAAGGATCACCAACAAGATGTTCCTGTAGATCATTTTTGCAGTTCAGAAGGTTAAAAGGGCTGAGCTGCTCCACAGAGTACTGAGAAGATCACAGCGTGCTCCCTCTCTGCCCCTATTTTCAGCGTGTAGAACCAAACCAAACTTGTTAGCAGGGTGATTGGCACAGACCTGCAAGAGCTGTTGTTGTCACTTCGCACCTTCGGTTGTTTATTGCTGCCGTATATCGCAGGTTTTTGAACTTAAATTACATCAGCACACTCGGGCTGGTGGTTATTTTAAAAAGGCCCATCACACCCACAGCTCCCAAACTGCCACCTGCAGCCACGCTTGACGCTGCACTTGCGGATCACTCGATCTGCCCCGACAGGGATCAGCCCCTCAGCAGAAGGACAGGAGGACACCCTGTCCAGTCGCCTCTTGCAGCATTAATCTCCCGCATCCACCTGCCGCACCGTGGAAGGCACGGAGTATGCAGCAGGAAGAATTCCACTGACCAAAACTACTTCTTACAGGGTGTAGTCCACCAGAACTTTCAGGCTCCTCAGAGATCTGCTACCAGCCACTAACTTTCCTTAATCCTGCTCAAGTTTAAACCAGGACAATAAGCATTCAAATTTGAATTTTCAACAGCACAATTTTATTTTTTTAGATTTTTTTATAAACCATGGACCAAAATCATCTTGGAGATGGAGACATCAGAACCAAGCTATCCATTCACTAAGAGGCACCTCATCTACACCTGAAGAATTTTCCCTAATTTTAAAATGTGCCCTTTATCAAATACAATAACCATCCAGTGGTGGAGCAACCACCTTGACTTCTTGACTTTTTTGGGAAGAACTCCACCCTGTACTGCAAAGCCTCTCCCAGGGTAGAATGAGCAACTGAAGAAAAGTTTGAGCTCTTACACCAAACAATAAATACTAATTTGGGACCAGTGGCAGTGGTTGAGATCAGAAATCTCAGAAAAACAGTATTTCAGAAATTCAGAAGCAAAGAAAAGTAAGCAACAGGAACAGAGCAGATGTGCATCACCCCTCCACAGCAGCCTTTCTCGGAGGTTGCAGCCTCTTTCTCCATGACACTGTAAATCCCTAACCAACTACTTCTGACCCATGGCCATTGATTTTTTTTTCAGCATGTCATCTTCTTATTTGCGGCCCTTTCCTCCCCTGCCCCTTTCCTTTTTCCTCCCCCGAGCTTTTGGCTGTCTGCCCCACAACTGTTTTCTCCGGCATTTCAAGTGGGATAGTTCTGCATTCACAGTCTCACTTCCGAGAGAGGCAGAAGAACCGGGACAAGGCACCACCGCTTGAGCAGCACGTGCAAACTGGGCGCTAGCGGGCACTGCTGAAGCAGGGATGGAATCACCACCTCGCTGGGCCTGTGCATCGCCGCAAACACAGTCCCAGAAGAAGCTGCTCTTCCTCTCCCACCCAGCGCCAGTGAGGAAACGCTGGCTCATCTTGTAATGCCACTAACGGGAGAAAAGCAGTACAGGTGATGGTAGGGAAGAGGGCACGCTGGCACAACCACCTCAGCAGGGTGTTGTCTCCAAGTTGTGCATTTCTGACAACAATCCCATCCAGATTGTTCAGTAACTTTACCAGGAACTGTTCCTGCTCCGCTTACAGTGAAGGAAGAGATGGACTTGCGGCGCTGTGTTCTGCCCCCTTGAAAGGCCTGGGAAATCTTGCACACTGAAGGTGAAATAATGGATACTAAGGACAGTAACTTCCCAGCAATGGCTCCAGCACTCATATATCAGCATCTAAGAGCCTTTGAGATTGGACAATCCTTAATTTACCAAACGGCTGACTTGTCTTCCAGACAGGCACATCCACCCAGCACGATGGTTTATGCCGACAGGCAATTTTGGGCAGATCATTGAACAACCTTTCATCCTTGTGATAACTACAGCTACCTTGTCCTTCTCTAAATCACCATCATCCTTATATCACAAGATACTTCCTGCAGGAGGTCTGGGATCATGTGCATTACACAAATTACAGAATGGAAGGCTCTGTGGGACTGAAAAGCTTTGGTGTTGGAAGACAGAACTTACAGCAGCATATGTCCTCCTCAGTGATCAACTTCTGCGTCTTCAAACTGCCCCGCCACTACTGGTGCCATGTCCACCTCCATCCCATCTGAAAAACAACAACCAAGGCTGTAACACCGCAGGCTCGCAGGCACATGATGTTATCACACGAAAGAGAGCGAGTGCCCTCTGTTGACAAAAGATGGCCAGAGCAGAAAACTCCTTTGCTGAACTGAAAGCAGCCTAAGAAAACCCTCATGTGCTCACAAGTTTTGTTCCAGCTCTGTCAGTCGGTCCAGTCAGACACTTAAAGACATCACCGCTTCCTACAACCTCATCTCACTCTATCTTGTTAAAACACTTAAATACGGGATTTAAACTATTGCATTTTTTAAATGAAGTTTCAGTGTAACAAATACCATGATTCCTTTTAAAAGCCTTAATTACATGCGACCAGAAAGAGGCGGGACCCTGTTCTGAAACCGCTCTCAGCAATCATAAATTTGAAAAAAGACAAAAAAAAAAAAAAATCACTCTATGCCACAAAGTCAAACAACAACAGAATTCTGAAACTAAGCAGCCCTGCAGATATCAATAATTGTAGCAAATCAAGAAGCAGCACCGTAGCAAAGAAGATCAGGAAGGCGCGTAAGACTGATGAAAATGGCTTTGAGACATGTGACATACTTGCTGTTCAATTTATTTTAAATTTCAAAATTTTGGGGCTCAGAAACGTAACAAATTATTCAAATGAAGGGTACTACGGGTTCAAGTTAAGCCAGGGGAGGTTTAGGTTGGATATTAGGAAAAATTTTTTCACTGAAAGGCTTATCCAACATTGGAATAGGCTGCCCAGGGAGGTGGTGGATTCGCCATCCCTGGAGGTGTTTAAAAAAAGGGCAGACGTGATACTTGGGGATATGGTTTAGAAGTGGTTTTGTCAGGTTGGGTTAATGGTTGGACTCGATGATCTTAAAGGTCCCTTCCAACCTTAACAATTCTATGATTCTATACTGCTAGAACAACAGTGTATCACCTACGGTTATCTTTACATTATATACATTTATTCAAAGTTGTGGAACAAAGAACCTGTAAACAACTGACAAAGCAAATAAAGCTTAAAAAAATCATCCATGTGAATCAGAGCAGGTTAGTTATTATTCTGTTGACTATTCTAGGCAAGCTTGATAGCTAGAAATTCACAACAGCCGCAACATTTTTTCATCCTTCAAAAACGTCAAGCCATACTGAAACACCAAGATTTATATCAAGAAAAAGAAGCAATTCTACTAAACTACTTCCCTGTTCTTCTCCCAGGTAATATATTGCTCCAGTGAAAACAGTATGCAGAAAAGGCAAAATTTGAGAGATTGAGGGTTTTTTCTGACAAAAGGAAACTTTACTCCTTAAATACATGTTTGAACGATAAGTAGCATTAAGAGACAGCATCCTTCAGAAAAGCAGATTTTTTAAAAATCCGTTCCAGTATATTTCCATGATTCTGAATTCACACTGACCTCTGTAAAGAGAATTACTAACTTAGAATGTAGGGTATTTAAAAAAAAATACTATTACCTGTAACTTAGAATGTAGGGTATTTAAAAAAAAATACTATTACCTGTTTAGAGTGGAAATTGCTTCCTAATCCCAGTGTAGACTGAAAGGTTTAATTTTCTTTTAATTCTAAATCAACTTCACCCTATACCACTATTCCAGGGAATCATCCCAGGAAATCCTGGCCAGACTGCAGAACCACTGGTTTCAGATACTTTAGTGAAAGAAAAGCATTTCTTACCTTCAAACTCCCTTATCGAGTCTTCTGTTCTCACTCCAGCCATGTTGTACTGACTGCTGACAGACTGGGCTAACATGCCTTCTAACCTCTCCAGAGTGGCCTGACCTTCTGCAGTTAAGTGTGACAATCCTTCTTCGTAAGTGTAAAAGCTCGGGATGTCGCCTTGTTCTAGCTCTGCAAAAACAAGTTGATGGTTATCAGACCTGAGTTTAGAAGCCTGGATCCAGCAGGGGTGGAGGAACAGGACAACAGCCAGGCAAGTTATGCTCAGATTAACTGACTGAGATTAAAAGGCTGTTTACATCGGGTATGGAATATACAGAGTGATGCGAATTGACCACGCCACAGCAATGGCACTGAACTCATGCTAGCACATCCACTGGGAACAGGAAAGGCTGATACTTGTGTCTTGGGGCTTTTGAGAACGAGAACAATGTTTTTGCTGAATTCCAATGACTTGTGACAGCTAAACTACAGATTTTCTGCAGATTTCTGAGTTTTTACACTATGCCTGTGGCATAAAGAACGTTTCAGCAAGATGAGTAATAAACAAGGCACTTCTTAACAGACCAAACCATTCTCGTGACTGATACCATTCCAGGTATCCAAGAGCTGGTAGGTATTTCAAAAGAAACAACTGTTACGAACCGCGGGCCTCCACATCGTACTCGTCCCCTTCATAATCGTTGTCTGAATCTTCATCGTCTGGGTCTGGGTGCAGAGCTTGGCATTCGCACATGGCTGAAAACATGGCTTCCACTGTAGGAACATAAACGAACACAAACCTCCCTCGTTTCTCCATCAATACCCCACAACAACCGGCAAGAAATCCTGGACTGAGTGATCAAAGAGACTGAGAATACCCCTCTACCAGAACCACCACTGGATTTGCATTTGAAACCATCACCCAAGCAGCCAGCAGTCATGCAAGAAACAAACCAGGTTTCGCAGATCCCAGCCTGGTGCTTTATCCTCTTAACAGCACTTTTTCGTTAGTTCACTGCTGAAAAAGGCTTATCTCTGGACAATTCAGTCTGTGGTTACCCACTGCAGGATTCCTTGCGGCATCTAATACATAAAATCCTTAAAACTTGGATCCAACTATAAGCTCCACACCGGGTGGGGTATAACTGCCTTTCGGTGGCAGTGTCTGGACATCAGCATGTTCCTAATAAAATTGTTGCTGACTCACAATATCACTGAATTTGTAATTAAGAAGGTGTTACCCATACATGTTCTCTATGAATGTATGTAGGTAAGATTATCCGTGTCATGTATGTATACTTAAAAGTCTCTATTTTAAAGCATTGGAATTTTCCTTGAGAAGCGGCTGCTTGAAATATTCCAGCTTCAAGCAAGGTAGAACAATTTGCTTTGTTCTTTTCAGCACACAAAAATCAAATAATTAGAGAAGGACTTTAAAGGACCACGTCACTTACACCTCTATAACCCCAGTGTCTTCCACATATAGCCAGGACTTTAAGCTAAAACAAGATTTCCCTCTTCACTTACAGGCTGATTTGTCGCTAGGTACAAATCTGAATTCCGCAATTGGTTCAACATCATCATCACTGTCTTCCTCCTCCTCCCCTTCAGCCATGGGAGCCTCTTTTGCCTCCTCTTCTTTAGAAAATGGAAAGAGTTAAGAGAAACGTGTTTATTTTGTCCAAAAAAAAAAAAAAAGTCACATTTGTTTATTCTTTCAGGAACACACAGGTAATCAAATCAGAAACCTGGACACAAGCTGCGAGGGGCACAAACACACCCACTCCCACCCACATTACGGATATATGAGGCCCTCTCACAGTACCTCGACAACACTTGAAACGCACATGAAAACTTCTCTATTTATAATTTTACGAATTTAGATTTCTGCAATGGTCACATGATGTATTCAGGTACTTCAGGAAAACTGCCTGATTCTCATTGAAAACAACTGTGCTCCAAAACCCCACACTTCACCATCATTATCATTTACTTGCACAATGCCCCATATGTGTTTTTTTAAATCACGCGAATCCTTAACACTACTGTCATGCAATCAACTCGCTTCCAGCGTGGCCTCTCACAGAGGACTCTGACATTTACTGATCTCTGCTCGATTTCCGACATTCCTATCCAGCCAGCAAGACAGACAGCACAGGTAGAAAGTGCACCCAGAGCCGATGACAACCATGGGCAAAACCGGGCTTCCCAACTTCTGTGTACTACATAGATGAATAAGTAAGCAACAGCGTGACGTTTTATTTTCTGTAAATATGAAAACCACAAAAAAGACGGCTTCAGTTCATCGCTTTGTGGCTGGGGACGCTGCACTGACAGCCTCAAAAGTGCGTAATTATTTTCTACAGAAAAAGAGGAATACAGTTAAGGCTGTTCCAGTGAGAGTGGCTTTTATCACAAACAAAATTGGCACCACCAAGAATACGAAGAAGCCAAGAAGCTGCCAGCCAGCTGCCCCCAAGAATGAAGTGTCCGAGGAAGCTACCCAAGCCTTTGCAACTGACACCCGCGGGCACAGCTTGTTACTGCTGAGTCCAGCTCTTTGTTTTCAATGAAGTCGACCTCCAACTGCCTTTGCTAAAAAAGGGGTGAGGATAAGGTACACACACACACAAAGTGCAACAAAAACTTTCAGAGGAAGAACAAGATGTACCCTGCCCAACTAAGAAATGAAGACTCCTGCAGCCAAAGAAGTGGAGAGGTTTGGGTTTAACGCCATTCAGCGGTTAAAATCCCAGGCCAGGGACAGACTTGAAAACTAAACAAACCTACTTGCTGTAGAAGATTTACTGTAGCCAGAGTTCATATATTAAAACAAACAAACAAAAAAAAAAAACCAACCCAAAACAAAACCACACCACACACAAAAAAAACCCAAAACCCAAAAATCAGTCTGTTAAGGATTTATAGACAAGAACTATCACAGGATACCCCTATTTTCAAACACTATTATCAGAATGAATTAAAAGCTGTAAACAACATCCTTCTTCAGACTAGGCTCACTTTACTTCAAAATAAACACAAAGGAAAATGAGGAAGAAGAAACCAAGAGGTGAGGGACACATTCTCTTATTATTTGTGGTAACAGACTTTCAGAGAACATTAGTAACATGACAAAAGCAAATAAGGAAAAGTATTAATAGCTTAAAAACACCTCTGCCTCCTCAGAGTCTCGTCAGTACTTTCAGCCTATAAAATATTTAAATAAATATTAAACACCACATTTTAACCTTTAACTACAATGACTAGTAGGCATCAAGGGGAAAGGAGACCTGCTCAAGACTTAACACTTGCTACACTTAAATTGAGATGGCAGTTTATCACACTCTTAAAAATATTTACAGGTCTGCCAGAAGAAAAGCATCGATCCATTAAAATATAGAAAATCTTCATACAAAGAATGAAACAGAAAACTTATTTTCTCTAGGACAAAGCAAGACTGGGCAAAAGGTTGGTTCTGTGGGAAACCTACAAAGATCCATTAAGCCTGGTAACAGGAGCTGTTGTCGTATTTTTTTAAGCAAGCTGTGGGAGAAAATGAACACACGCTTGCAGGCTAATGTGAAACAGCAGGAATTCATAAAGCCTGGAGAGGGTAGCAACATTAACATAAATTCAATAAAGCAAAAACGATACTTAAGCTGGAATCACAGGGAGAGAGCAGAGGAACTAAATTGTTTAAAATGAGCGTGAGAGAGCAGAGAACCGATTTTCAGCGGCTCCAGCCACGCGTATTCACATGCTGAGAGCAGAACAGCACAGAAGTGACTCTAGACAAGGGCAAAGCTATACTTCTAAAATAACTATCCTTCAGAGAAATGAAAAAGAAAATACAAGCTATTACTTGAATGAAGCATATCATTTTTAAAAACAAAATTTACTCCTTTTGAAGAAGAAATCATGCTGCTCAGGACCATGTGGGAACACTGAGAAACACTCCGGGCATACCTTCGAATTTGGCATTCACCATGACGTACAAGTGCTCCCATGGATAGGCGCTCAGGTCCCTGGAGACGGCGTGTAAACTTATGGTGGGATAATCCAAGGAGAAGCCAACTCCAGAGTTTTCCAGCCAAGACAGGCGACTAACAAGGAGATTTAAAAAAAAAAAAAAAAAAAAAAAAAAGGAGACAAGTTATAAACTAACAAAAGAATCTAAGGTACCTGACTCACACCTGTAGAAAAGCAAACCAACCCCAAAAAGTGAGCAATTCTGGACAAGGCACTTACCCCACTCTCAGGTAACACACAGTCCTGGACCTGCCCGAACAGGACCTTGCAACAACATAACTAATGGCTGAGGTAAAAGAAACCTTTTCTTAAAGAATGTGAAGCTGAGTACCCTAAACACATTTCAGCTTTACTACATTTACACTAAACCCTGAATTCCCCTCCCTGGCTCTTCACTTTCTCCTCCCTGTAGATATCTACGATCCCAAGGCTTACTGCAGACGTTCCAGAGCGTGATTTATAACTCAAACTACTAAATATTCTGTGTGTTTTCAAGATAAAGTGAATACTGAAAGGAATTGTAATTGTCATTTCTGGAAGATTATAGATCTGATGTGGGTATAGGCCTGTACGTAGAAAAGCAACCAGTTCTGTGATCAGCAGAGCTAATGAAGCCAGGTTATGGTTTCCCTCCCTCGCAACTTATGTGCTATAACCTCTGCTTCCCCGCATTTCCACTCTCATCCCTAACCACAGCAAGAGACAACACAGGTTGTCACCACTGGGCTGCTACCTCCTTCGTATCAGAAGAATCAACGTCCTTCTAGCAGCCAAGAAATCACACCCAAGCTAGTTTTGGGTGTCTGTGATCGATGAGGTCAGACAGCGAACAGAAATACTGAGAGGCAGAAAGTGAGACCTCTACCACGAGCAAGTTTTTGTGGAGGAACAAAACCACTCAAAAGGTCACAGGAGACTCCTCGCTTCAAGAAATCCAGCTGAGAGCAAGAGCTAGCAAAGTGGGAGGGAGGAATTTCTTTCCTAGCCTCGATCAGCCAGTTCTCAATGTTTACAGCTGTTGATGCAGAGTCAGGACACGGATCCAAAGCCGCATTGTCCGCCCGGTTCTCCCACAGCACGGCACTCCTGCAAACGCTGGCGTTTTCTATTCATTACCAGTAAGTGACTCTGGTAAAAGCTCTGCAACGCGCTCGACACATGTTGGGAGGAAGCTGGCAGACTTGTATGCACCTCACACAAAAATCTACTGAAAGCAAGTCACAAGGAAACTCAACATGATACGTGTTGACAGCAGATGCTGTGCGAACAGAAACCCTTGTATCTGCAACCAAACAACTAAACAAAACAGTAACAGAAATTCCAGACAGATTCCTCTCCAAGAGGAGTGCAACATCACTACAAAGTTCAGGTGGGGCAAAAACCCCCTCAAATAATATTACCTGTTTTACAAGTGCTTCAGGGTCTAAAGATTTTAAAAGATAATTCACTCCTCAGTGCATGTTTTAAGTGACATTTTTGTTCTAACAACGCTCTTCCACTGTGGAAATACATCATATTTAGAGTATATTTCCCGTTTTGCGAAAATTATGTTGCCTTTATCAGCAAGCTGTCTTCTTGAACTGTACAATGCAGGGAGGATTTAAAGGAAATTATAAAGAGTTCGGACAACACCTTCCAAAATAACCTAACTTATTTCTACTTAGTAAGAACACAAGAGTGTCCACATGAATAATGCAACATGAGAGCCTCCACAGAACCACAGGAGTTAATAACAGCAGAAAACCAACAGCCCTGTTCACTCCCCTGTCTATGAAAAAGAAGTGCCGTGTGGTTTTCATGTGCCAGACGGGCTCCCTGGCTGCGCTGTTCCCTCTTGCGTTGTTTAAAACACCATTTACAGCAGGAATAGCGGGGACGCCCCCCTCACAGCTTCC
>VZSZ01006021.1:59596-70738 GCA_013398815.1 Ibidorhyncha struthersii | reverse complement strand
ACGGGGGTCCCGACAGCCATCACCCCCCGCGCACACGCACACTGCTGTTCCGCCCCCCTCACCTCTCGGCGATGTAGAGCGTGCCGGCGCCCAGGCTGCGCCCCGCCAGCACCGCCTCCGTGTCAGGCTGCTGATGGCGAACACCCTCGGCCGGCGGCGGGAACCGCTTGAGAAAACTCATGGCGCCGCCGCCGCCACCCTCCTCCACCATCTCCTCCTCTGCGGCCGCCGGAAGCGGAACCGCCCCCACGGCCGCCGGAAGCGGAACCGCCCCCACAGCCGCCGGAAGCGGAACTCCTCCCCCCGCCGAGCCTCTCTAGGCACATCTCTATGGTGCGGGCGGGAGACGCGAGTTCCCGCCGCCGCCATGTTGGAGCCGTTCCCGCCATGTAGGAGGTCCTCGTCGACCCGCAGAGGAAGGGACGGTGTTTCACCCCCAAACGTCCGTGTTCTTGAGGGTCAGCCGCGGCCTCTCTGCAGAGCCATGCAGTCTGTGTGCCAGGAGCATGTGTCTCGGGCAGGTTTTGAGTAAAATTTTCATTATCTGGAACAGAGAAGCACAGAGGAGCACTGAGGTGATCACTGACAGTACCGCCTGATGACAGCTGATGGGCAGTGTATGTATTTTGGCCTGTAAATCTCTGTTGGGCAGGCGACAAAGGGGAAAAACAGCAGCCTGTCAGTGACCATTATTAGATGCTGGAAAGGGAATTTTAGGTGGATGGACAGCACTCAGTGCTACATACACATGATACTGTGGTACGTGTGGAGATGAAAAAGGAAGTCACAAGGACCTGAATTGCTTAAAGGATATCCAGTTGATTTCCCTGAGCATTTATGAACTTGGGATCAGGAGCCTGGTGCTGCTACGGTGTGTACCTGGTAAGCTGCCATCAAGGAGCTGGGGTGGCCATGGGAGAGTGGATTGCAGCGATGGGAAGGCTGCTGTCACCTCACGAGCACTGGACGCACTTCTCCCCCTGGATTTACACCATTTCTGCAGGAAGTTTCTCTTACGACATGCTGCTGCAGTGAGAAACGGGGATTACACCAGTACAGTGTGGGTAAATGAATGGTAACATTCAGTCTGCACCAGTGAAGTATGTCGCTGTCAGGGGATGCTCCTGATAACTCTTATCAGAGAGGCAGCGCCACTGCAGACATCTCTTCCCCCTGACTTTTCAGGTTGGCAAGTGCTCCTGCCATAGCAACATACTCACCAAGAGCCCATGCAGTTGTTACCCGGTTGTCATGGTTTTCCATCTTCGCTCTCATCAGTTTGAATTTACTTTCAAGGAGTCATTTAACTACCTGTGTGCAAAGCCAGGTTCTCACGAACACAAACCGATTATTAACAGAATTAGGTCTCCGTCTTTCGCTTCTCTGGGCTTTCCTAGTTACAGTCATGGATAGCAAGAAGCCAAAGCAGCGCATTCTGGAAAAAGAAAATGTGTGAAGAAACCAGGGGGAACAAGAACATAAAGTGGTTCTTTTAGGTTGAGCTTTCTAAAATGTTTTGGAAAGATCCTCAGCCACACCTGTCCATTTTGGATTCTAATTATGCAAATAATTATTCATACAAATAACCACCTTGTTTGAAATCAAAGCAACTTCCACAATGAAGTAATATTTAAACACTCCTGGAATAGCTTGAAAAAACAGAGACAATAGGAGATGAGGAAAAGGAAGTTTCTCGACCATCTTCAAGTTTGCCACACCAAGACGAGTGCTTGTCTGGAAACAAAAATCTACAATTCACCCGTGAATACAGATCAGACTTCAGCAGCTGGTGGGGAGAGACAGAAATACATGGAAGCACCCATTCATCACACATAGCGGTTATAAATCAATACTTGTGCTCATGTCCGTTCTCTGTTACCTAACATGGCTGTCCATACCAACTATGGAGACCCCTCACCACCTCTGTAGTTAACTGGAAATCACACAACAACTCCTTCCGATTGTTTTGGATTAAAATTTCTGAATCGGAGAATCACAGAATGGTCAGGGTTGGAAGGAACCTTTGGAAATCATCTAGTCCAACGCCCCTGCCAGAGCAGGGTCACTTACAGCAGGTTGCACAGGACGGCGTCCAGGTGGGTTTTGAATCTCTCCAGAGGAGACTCCACAGCCTCTCTGGGCAGCCTGTGCCAGTGCTCTGCCACCCTCAGAATAAAGAAGCTTTTCCTCATGTTGAGATGGAATTTCCTGTGTTCCAGTTTGTGCCCGTTGCCCCTTGTCCTGTCGCTGGGCGCCACTGAAGAGAGTCTGGCCCCATCCTCTTGCCACCCGCCCTTCAGATATTGATAAGCATTGATGAGATCCCCCCTCAGCCTTCTCTTCTCCAGGCTGAACAGCCCCGGGGCTCTCAGTCTTTCTCCATCAGAGAGATGCTCCAGTCCCCTGAGCATTTTTGTAGCCCTCCGCTGGACTCTCTCTAGTGGTTGTTTGTCCTTCTTGAACTGGGGAGCCCAGAACTGGACACAGCACTCCAGTGAATGACTGAAGTTGAATTAAGCCACTGCAGCGGAGCAATACAGAGTTTGTTTCTCCTGCACTCAAATGTGAGTCTTTCTTGTGTGACATACCACTCTGGGTTTAAAGATAGTTAACCCAGGCTGGGAAGCTGTTTTTGAGGCGTTAGGGAGGAGGAGAAATCCACATCCTCCTCATTTACAAGATCCAGATACTTCATACTCCAGTACTGAGTCTAGAGTCTAACGGAAGTTCAGAGCAGGTAGGCAGATATTTCCTGGAAGTTCACGAACGAAACGGAATGGCACTATTTGAAAGCTCTTTTCCTCAGCTGTAAGAGCTTTAAAGTGAGTGACGATCTATCCCCACACCGATGCCTGAATGCTGGATGTCCAGGAGTGATTTAGTCAAGCAGGGCTGTGTTTAGAGGCAATGGAGAGAAGCAGGTACCTTCACAGGGTTAAGAGTCATCTGAGGACACAAGGTAAGACCCACCACTGCAGGGAGACTCTGTCTCTCCACTGACTACAGGGCACTGCCTGCTCTAACGTGGCCGGTTCAGACTTAAAACACCCAGAGTTCATCCAAAATGCAAATGTAACGGTTTGGTATTTCATTTTGGATAGGAGGATGGATTTCACAGGAATTTCTCATCACTACAGGAACACGCAGTAGCCTGACTATGACCACAGACACATTCAAAGAAAAAAAAAAGATTGACAGGCTCAAGTGATTCACAACAGAGAGAAATCACCCTTTTCTTTGATTCACTTCTCTCCCCCTGACGTTTTCCTGTTAAAGCCGTAAAGCATTATCGATGGCCACTGCCGTAACCACGTTGGAACATCTATATCTTCAGGGCTTCTCTGCAGGCTTCCATCTACAGGTTTTACATGTCTCAGCGTAAATAAATGAACCTGATTCCTCTGCCATCAGCACCACAGATGTATGCTGGAACAGCCTAGCTGGGTACGGTGCCGGCTGCAAGTATGGCCCTTGCAAACAAATCCTGGTAACAAATCCAGCAGATTTTCTCCCTAGCTGTAAGAATTCGCCACCAATTCAGCAACGGTACAACTCCCAACAGCAAATGAAATGCCTGTTGTAGCGTAAGGCAAGCACTGAACCTTGTTCCAGCTACTGATTTTTGTCAAGTGACTGTAACATCACTATGAAATCAGGTATAAAAAATTACGTAGGAGATAGAATATAAGCAGAAAATTATCGTAACTGCAAAAATAAATCCATCAGGTCTTCCCCACTGACAGCCAAAGCTGGTGAAAGAGAGAAAAACTCTGTCAGTTGAGCTGCCATAATAAAATCAACATAAACCACGAGTTCTCCGTGCCTGTGGCAGGCAGTGTCACCATCACAGACTGGAACGATACGCAGCAGCCATTACTCCGCTTATTTTAAAAGTAAAAAAAAGAAATCCCTCCTCTATGGGCACATGTGATGACCATTAAAAAGCACTTGTTTCTTCAACACACATTATACTTTGTACAAAAGTTATTTCAATTTTTTTTTTATTATGACAATTTACATGTCATATTTATATGAAAGAAATGACAGTAGATATTATAACAAAAACATTATGAAAGAAAAGTTACACAATTAGGCCTACAAGCTATAAAATGGCTTCAGGCCCAGCTTATACACAAAGAGTTCTGACCAGACTGTAGTGAGAGACAACGCTGAACAATTCATTAACAAAAATATTGGCACCAGCCTTAACATTTTTTTTTTTTTACTTCATTTACAAGGAATACAGTATTTAAACAGTTGTGTACTGCAAATCTAAAAACATTAGCTGTTAATAAACTGCAGTTAACCCTTTGAGCACTGAGGCCACCATGACTTCCATTTAAAAAAGTTTTAATGCATTGTGTTTTACATGCACGTGGTATTACTGGTGTGTGGGGGGGAAAGACAGTGAAAGCA
This sequence comes from Ibidorhyncha struthersii, assembly GCA_013398815.1. NCBI lineage: Eukaryota > Metazoa > Chordata > Aves > Charadriiformes > Charadriidae > Ibidorhyncha > Ibidorhyncha struthersii. Next base: position 66,322 of record VZSZ01006021.1, on the reverse strand, counting down.
CCACCCGATTAATGTGCAACAAGAATAACACTTCCAGTTTTTTCAACGTATCTCCCCCTCCTCCCCCACACACAGAGTGTGTCCCCTCGGTCCATTCCTTTTGATATTGTAGCAAGTCATGATAGAAGAGAGATGGAAAAAACAAGGTTCAGGACTCGAGAAATGCAAGGGTTAAACTCTACGTAAAGAGCTCAGCTTGTGGAACTTTACCAAAGAAAACAAAAACGAGGCCAACTGTGAATGAGACCATTTTTAAGGAACTCAAGGTTTCTTCGCAAACATATGAACAGCACACAGGAGTAAGACAAAACTGTATTTCATGTAAGTGTATCTTAAATTTTAAGAGACCTATCTGGCAGGTTTGATCTAATTCTCGCAGAATATTGGAGGATCACCATTCTGCTAGCAAGTAAGCTGTTCTATGTCACCTGGGAGAATGGATATACCCAATGTTTGTCTGATACAGGATCTGTGCCTACGTGAGAACCGTCGTGCATACTGAGAACGGTGACGTCCCGCTTTTGAGTCGGTCACATACCATCTCCTGCCTGCTGTAGGAGGGCTTTGAAACACAGGTGGGAACTAGCAACCGCGTTGACATTAACAACAAATCATTTTAATGCGAGTTAGGGGGAGGAGTACCATTTTAATGAATATAGTATAGGAATAAGATACTGTACAAGATTTTAGAGTCCATATAATGAGTATGAGATGGAAAACTAAACAAGGCATACAGCTTTACGATTTGATTTCCTTTTCTACCACTAACTTGAGTAGCGGATTAGTATCTATTAAGGACTTTTAACTGCTCTAATGAACAAATGTTGCACTGGTAACTAGGCCTATCGTATGCTTTAGTAGGACTTTATCCCCATAGAATCATTTCAGTCAAGTTCTGACAGACTAATCTAAGTATTGCTAATCAGTTTAGTTGTGTGGGACATAATAAGAGGAACAAACAAAGCAAACTGTGTGGACTCCGACCGATGTCCCCAGAGGCAAACATTGTCATAATACTCTATGGACTGATCCTAATATTCTCCACATCCACATAGCGCTGATGGAACATCACCGATTCCCTCAAGGAAGGGGACCTCTGAATAGATTTTCCTGTTGCTTTGAAGGTCAGGATGAGAAAAGGAGGGTATCGGGATGATTCTCCTGAATGGAGAGAACTTTCATTGGAAAAATACAGTCTTTAAAGGGCGAGTCAGAAGTTGGTTTTAGGCCTGCCCAAGACCTGTCTTGCAAATGGCAGAGGTTTGCATACACATTTTTCCATTCCATTTCCCTCCATCCATTCCCCACCTCCTGCTGTCGTCTGAAAGAGCGTTCAGACAGCAGGAGAAAGCGACTCTGTCTGCACCTGGGGAACCAGTGAGACTGACTATACACAAAGTGCTGCAAAGTGCACAAAGTAAACCAACTGAGCGAATGGAGCGACTCCATCATTCAGTTCTCGTTAGTAACCTTTGGGGCTATATGTAGCAATAGTAGATATATTCGCAGACACACATGCCTTCATTAAGGCAGTGTCCCCTCTAACTCCTATACTGTCCCCTCTCCTGCTCCTCAGCACAGGTGTGGGGTGCCAGCATTTACAAAATGATAGTCAAAAACCCAAGTTGTAGGACTTCCTTTTAATTGCAGTTAAATCTGGAGCCTTTACACCATGTATTCAATTATAAAAACTTCTTATCTACTTTAGAGTGTTCTATTCTTTCCCCCAGAAGCTGTACACAATCTTTTTTTTTTTTTTTAAGTGTCATACTAAGCAATATACATCTTTTGCAATATACAAAATAAATTAAATTACTCTGAAGGGCTGGGACAATCAATTCCCAAGCACACGTTTTTGCTGTTCGGAACTATTTCAGTTAGTTACACCTAATCTAAAATAAGAGCTTGGTCAGTGATGCGCGTTTTCAGAAGTGACTAGTAATCTTCGATACCCCAACAGCTGGGTGTCCAGCTTCAGAAATAGTTTTCAATCGATAAATATTTCTGAAGCCAGAGCTCTCCATTAGGTCTCAGATTAGCAGATTTAGGTCTCTAAAGCACCAAAAATGAGTCATATAGAATTTTTCTTACATCAGTATATACTGGAAAAAAAAATAAGGATCGTTTCTGTTGGATTTATTTTCTGTCTTCCAACATTTTAAGTGAGATACAGTCCCCACCACAACTGTTAGGGAAGAGGAAGAAGAAAAATAAGACTACTGGGAAATGTGGGCTTGATCCTGCAAATCCTGATTTCAGACAATATCCTAAATGCTTCTATAGAAGTTTTAAAGGCTTAAGGAATTGCAGAATTGCGCTCTTTCACATAAATTGCTGGAGTTTCCCCCACCATATTCAACACATTATTTTTCAGAAGGTTACTGTTTTGGTTGAAGATATTTGATCTTTTATATATATATATATATATATTTATATATTTAAGGATTTTATGTACCCAGTGAGTTGGAAGCATACGTCAAATGTAAATACATACGTAGGGTGTGCGCTGCACGTTATATCCGTATTACAAGCCTGTGAATAGTAGTCACTGCACATGTACCAAAACCAATTTTCAAGGCCTATATATTGCCACTTTCAACTAGATGATACAAATCTCTTCGTCAGACCAGTTCTGGGGGCTAGCATTACTGTCATGATTTATTTAAATTACTGCGTACAAAGCGAATTAAAAAAGCAGGTGCCATTAAATTTCCTCGTTTACTTTTCATAAAAGAAGTCTGTGAAAATACGTCATTTGAAACAATTATTTGAAAGTTTAGACCAGGCCTTCCTATTGAAGAGCATTGAAAACAAAGGTATAAAATGGACACCCTGACAATGAACTATTAAAATTATTCAACAGTTGCAGCATCTGGATACCAATGTAGTTCAAATGATAGATGAGAAGACAAATCAGAACAAGTGTACCGCTACCATACAATTTTCCTTTTGTGAACATACACTTTTTCCCCCCCCCGTGAGGTTCTTGGAGTAATGGCTCTCACCAAGAGTTCAGACACAGCAATTGGAAAACAGAAGCGAACAGAAAACAAGTCCCACTAAGTCATCAGCTCCCGCTCTACCACGAGTAATTGGGATGCTTTAATCCAAAGAAATCTTGGAGGTGACATCCTTCATAAATGAGAAATTTAGAAAAAAGCATCTCGGTTTCTTTCAAGTGCTGTTAAAACAGAGCAATCTTTTCATTAAAAAATCAGGAAGTTGCAGTAATTATTTTCTAATGTAATTCAACACGTACAAAGTCAAACTATTGAAGAGTTGATTGTTCAGCACTGGTCTTCCCACAAGAGTTCAGCACTAAGGGGTTCTTTGGTACTTTGATGTCATTTTCCATTTTCAAATCAAGAATATGCTCAGGTTTAGAAGACTCGATAACTAGAAGACAGCAACTGCGGTGAAACTGAGCTCTTAATTCTGCCACCCTTCTGGTTAGATTAATGCACCGTATTCATTAATTAGAGAGCGGACGTACTACATGTTTTGTGTCGCTGACAGTCACACAAGCTGCATGCAAGAAAGCAAAGAGCCATACTTTATCTTGGTGACACAAAAAAAAGTCCATTCCTCCACTCGATTTACACGTTCTTCCCCTCACCAATCCTACCTAAACTGCACAGAGAAATCAATTCGCTTTCTTCCCAATCAGTTATACTCTGAAGAGTTTGCAGTTAAAAAAGACAAAGCTTTTAGTGACAACCTGTGCGGAACAAACAAGAGTTTGTTGAATAAATGCTATGTTCAGCTGCTTGTTCTTTTACTGTTAAATCCATTAACGTTAAGAAAATCCCCAGCCAGCTTTACTCTGCTGCTCCTATGGTTTGAACTTTCTGTTAGCCCAAAGCCCCATCGCTATTCAAAGGCATTTAACTTCTGAGCTCGTGATGAGCAGAGAAGAGCACAAGATTGTAAGGACACCAAAGCACCTCGAAAACGTTTCCACTGTGGAATCCCACACACATACTGTAACAGCACGAACCCATTGTGGCCTCATGTCAGAAAACGGCATCTTTCCAAACAGGAGACTGTACGTTTCCCACCAAGCAGGAAGCCTCAGAAATGAGAGGAGTAAGAGTTTGAAAATGTTAAGACTTTCTAGGGCATTTTTTTTGCAGTTTTTACGTGCACATTCCCGCTGGTCTAGGGGGGAACTCTGGATCCTGGGGGATGAAGCTGTCTCAGGCACCAAAGGTGACTTCTTAGAAGATAGAAAAGTTGTTTTTGAAAAGTGACATAGAAAGTAAAACTTGGTAACAACTTGTCATTCCGCATTTTTAAAATGTGACACTCCTGATGGAAGCTTCAATGCTCCAATTCTCCTTCCTGGTCTTTGCTGCTTTTACATCATTCCCCAAGTCAGGACTCATTTTTTTCCTGGTTGGTATATTCAGTATCGTAACTCTCCTGTACTTTCCTACATTCACAATTACTTGCCCACTAAGTATTTAACATTTGGGGTTGACTCTACGAGCAAGAATGTCTGCTACAGCACTGATCAGATATTAAAAGGCTCCGTCAGGCAGCAAAAAAAGATTATGGCACTGTCCAAAAAAAAAGAGAAACCATCGGTTGCAGTATTGCTGCACATAAATCAGACAGTTTGCCCTGCAAATCTTAAAAATGCCCAGCGATTATTAACATTGAAAAGTGGAAGCCATACGTTCTTGCTTGTTTTGAAACACAAGTGTATCAGAAATGTAGAAGCGCTACATTTCTGCATCACCTAGGCAAAGAAAAACACTACAGTAGCTTAAAATGCTACATATGCTTTTAAGAACTCATTCTAAACTTCTGTGGCTTTTCACTACCCTGTTTTAATATCTGCTCATGAAAATGGTTAATAGTTAACATTGATAAGGTGGGAAAACATTTAATTTTGAATGGAATTAAATTCTCATTTAGAAAGAGAGTGATTTCTCACTGTTTTAAATCACAAGCTTCCTTAGCACAGCAGATAACGAGCGAGTTCCATCTTTCTGCGTCTCTGCTGATTCTGGTTTTGTGGCAGGATCTGTGCACTGCTAGGACCCAAATGAGGAAGAGTCACGGAGTGGTTCTGATAGAACTCATGGAGGAAGAGGTGGGGAAAAAAGCCAAGACTTTCAAGGCCAGAAGGCAGGTAATTTTTGGATCTAGGTTTTCTAAAGAGGTATTTAGTAAAGGCCTAATGCCGGTTTTATTACAAGAAAACAGAAGTGCTTAATGACTGACTAGTAAATACAATATAATGGAAGGGATTCAGGTGGGGCAGGAAAGGAGAACTCACTCCTCGGTGGCAGCAGCAGTTTTGGTGCATCCATTGCCGGCAATGGACATCAACACCAGTCAAAAATCCAAATCTCAGAGCAAAAGGATTCATAGACGTGACCTTTTTGGATTTCAATGCTTGGCAGATCTGTTTGAGCTGTCTGTGCGCTACAACATGTACAAATGCTACAGCCTGCGTCTTAATTCAGAGTAAAGAGAAAACCCAATGTTACCCAAAGCAAATTTCAGCTCTGCTCTTTATGTGCCCCACGTTGTTTGGGTTTTTTCTTATGTCATCTTTTTTTTTTTTTTTTCTTGAATAAAAAGCATGTATCACTTCATGCCTACTCAAAAGTTGATGAGATGTCTCGGAGTCAAGCGTTTTCTCTCAGAAATACTGCCTTCTTGAAATCAGTTGGTCACATGACAATTATTAAAATGTATTTTAAGAAAATTCTAATGGCCAAAGGCCAACACTACATTCAAAACCTGCTAATACATCCAGGCAGATAAGTAAAATCAAAACAAAAACACACACAAACCCCAAACAGAAAACCTCCAAAAGGAAAACTGTTCCATTTGTTTACTTCAATTTGAAGTAGATATTAAGGACATGAATGGACCAGTCACGGTTTATTTGAAAATCCCTCAATCCTCTGATGCACTGTCATTCTCTGGTCAATGCCGTTTGCACAAACGTATTTCAATTCAGAATCCTCCAACAGATGGTGAAACTCGAGTGGCCGGGCAGCTACCGCAGGGTTCTTTTGTCTGTAAAAGCTTGCAGCACGTCAAGATGCCATCCAACTTACAGACTAACTTCACATCCGTACGTCCTCCCACTAGACACTGTGCATCGAAGACCATCTGATGAACTATGCATGAGATAGCTTTAGAAATTCATGGCTAGCGTGTTTCGACTGTCAAAAACTTCATTACAGTACACTTTACTGTACAAACACTTTAAAGGATGTTTATTAGGAAAGTCTGCAAGTCATAATGGATAGTAGAGTTCTCGTTTATGGTACCTTCTTGGCCTCTAATAATTCTGTTTGCCTCCAGTATTAAAATCAAACTGCTTCCATGAAGGTGATTACTAAAATGAGCTATGGTATGTTAACCTACAACTCACAAAATGCGACAGTACAGACATTAATTTTCTTTTTAACTGTCTGTTAAGTTGTAATCTAAGTTGTGAACATTTAAATATAATATATATCTCATATGAAAAAGCTAAAGCACAAGTGCTTCTGCATCCCCCCCCCCCAACCCCTTGAGCCAAACCCACCCCAGTTCCGGTTTGGGCCCTGACCGATTTGGAATGCTTTCTTAGGCCACCCATTTCCACAAATTTGTATGCACTCAGGAAATATAAAGTCAAAAATATACAAATCTCTTGTTGTTATAAGGTTTTTGTGAGTGAAATTACCCAGGACCATGGACTTGGAAGGAGAAGGGGGG
>VZSZ01006021.1:0-59564 GCA_013398815.1 Ibidorhyncha struthersii | reverse complement strand
AGGGAATTTACAGCAATTAATCTTCAAAGTTCAAAACTGGTCACTTCACAGAAAGACTGCAGGACTGGTGAAATTCTTGCTTCTAAAAAGTGATACTGTAGTGGAGAATTTTCTAGGAAAAATAAAACAGCTTTTAATAACTGGCCCGCTGGTATGAGCTACCGTGGAATAAATTAGCACAAAAATGGAAGTCTTATAACTGTTCACTGTTACAGACGTAATCAACAAGGTCAGTCACTCTCAAAAGTTCGTCTTCATCTTCCTCCGGCCCTACGGCTTCCTGCCCGCTCCCCGTCCCGTTGGGCGCCAGGCTGGCGCTGGCTGTGCTGTCCTTGGGGGCCTGGGTCTTCTCGCTCGGCTTGCCAATCAAGTTCTCAATGGTTTTACCTGGGCTCTGTCCGTTGGTGGAAGGCAAGTCCACCAGGCTGTAGTCCAAAGGGCTCTCTACTTTCCCTACGTTATCAAAGTCATCTTCATCATCGCTTTCTATCCGGTAGCAGTGCTTCTTGGTATTGTCTTGAGGAGCTTGTGGTGCTGGCAGCTTATTTGCAGGAGCGGGGTTTTCTGCGTCGTCATTAGCGTTTTCGCAGTTATCTTCGTCGTCTGTTTCGATTCGATTGAGCCGTTTGCGAACAGGTCTCCCTTCATCTTCCTCATCCTCTCCTTCCTCCTCAGAGTAGTCGTCTGTACTTCGCCGACGTTTTCGAATCAATCGCTTTGACTCCTTTGTGGATTCATCATCTTCAGAGTTCTTAGATGTGTAGCTCTCTGGAATAAGCAGCAGACTTAAAGCCATTAGCAAATTCAAGTGCAACCAAAACAACTACAATTTTTATTTTTCATCTTTCGCACTTATTAAAAAAACATCTCTTTCTCTCACCGCACACATTTCCCTCTCCTTCCTCAGGTTCCCCAACCGTGTCAAAATGCTTACATTCTTTTTACTTTTTAAATAAACCACTCAAGTAGCAAAGAGCAACGATTTGTTGATATTCTGTTTCCAGGCTGAGTACCACTAGAGGCTTTGGAGGCAGGTGTATTCCCCCCTAAAAGTGATAACTGCATGCCAGGAATAACGCAGAACTGTATCCCATAACTGCATGCCAGGAATAATGCAGAACTGTATCCCTAAGCTCACAGCCTTACACCCTTCCAGAAATTCTGATCCCAAATAATGGTTGCACTATCCTAAAAAGATATATATACACACAGACATCTGTACTATACCGCCACCACCCTCGAATTATATACAACTTCTTCCAAAGCATATGAACGCTGCCTGTCACCTGAAGTTTGCTGCCCTTTAACGGGAGGCCTTTTTATTTTTGGGAAACCGGAATATTTCCTAAACACCGACAGCTTTTACACTGCCCCTTGATGGCTTAGGTGAGAAAAGACGGAGACTGAAAAATCAAATGGAAAACACCATTTGCCATCTCCTTGTGATTTCCATTAGAAATACATGGGAATTGACATTTTGAAGGGTATTATTTAATGTAGGTTCATGCTGATAGAGACTCTGTCAAAGTTCCTGTATTTCCAACATAATTACATTTCCAGTAACGCTGTTACATATGTTGCAACACACTGTGGGAACTGTGGGAGAGTACTGGAATGGTCCTAAATGGTGCTGATTTTAATATGGAAAAAGCCAGTACCAAAACCACCTGAGGAAACAGGATTTCATGGAGAAAAGACACCGTCAATCAGGCACTGTTTGAAGTCGCAAGCGCAGGCAGCAAAAAACTCAGCCGCCATATAGCAGATTCTTAGCACAGAGCCTATACATCATACTTCTGAGAACAGACTGTATTGAAGTATAAGATGACGTTTTCTATATACTATAGGGTTGCATTACCTACTTGTTTTCCTTCATCTAAGAGGATCCTCTAACACTCTGTAAACTCAGGTCAGCACTTCCAAAACTTACCTACGCATCAGAGGCGCTCGGCCTGTCAAGCGCGGCCGATTTTCTGAGGAAGCCTGGCATCCATTGCAACCCGTATCGCACAGCGTCTCTCAACGCCGCACCTAAGGTCTCGTAAGTCGGGTGCCCGGAATGCAAAGCACCCCAAGTCGGCGGTCGCTTTTGTAAAAGCTAATTTTACATCAAAATGCACACCAGTCGCTCATGGCGCGGCTGACATTATGGAGAGCGGGCTTCCTCTGAACTTAGCACAGCTCCTTCAAACAGGAGATCGAATGAGTCTTGACCACCAGCACAAATACCATCAGGGCACCAGAAGGAATACCCCTTCTCTTACAAAAGAGAATCTTTAAAGACTCATGGGATGAAGCTTTGTGACCTCTTAACAGAAAAGTGGTGAAACAGTTACATTAGGGCCAATTTTGGAATCCCAGCACTCTGTGCCGGACACAGTAAATTTGGACCTGGAAGTCAGTATTAGGGACAACGATGACTTTGAGAAGTGAGTGTAACAGTGTATTATGAAGTACCACCGGACTGTTTCAGAAGGAAACAGTTTTTGAGAAACACCAAGGAATTCTAGAAAGAAGATTCTCCGAAATCTCTGAATTATATAAGGTTTTCTCTTCATGCGAACGCTGACATATACCAGCTGCTGCGAACGGTGGACTGTTTGTTTTACCTTCACTATCTGAGGTGGAGAGCCTGCGTTTATGAACTCTTCTTAACTCCTTCCCACATCGGACACTTTTCTGTGAGCCATCACTTTCCGAATCTTCCTTATAATTAACTTGTCTCTTCTGATTCCGTCTTGATCTTCTCCTCCTAGTTTCCAGGTAATCGTCATCGCTATAATCTGTGTAATCACCGCTCTCTGTACAGAAGAAAACAGTGATGCGTTATTTCATTAAACCGAAACTGCACAATTTAGATAAGCTTTAGACCAACACCAGTCAAATCATGTGCTCTTCCAGCACTGAAGAGTCTCAGCCATCGTTACCTGGACATGTTCCAGACTGATCAGTTCCCCCATTCATCGCCAGCATTGAATCGCTTGATTTTAAAATCTTCTCACAAACCCTTTTCCTGTCTCCCTCAAATCCCCCAGCTTTCCTTCCACTGTTTCTGTTCCCTCATCCCCACTGGTGCCTCCTCTACAATCCCTGACAGTTGAAACAGCCTTACTGAACTGGAGTTGATGATGCACATTACCACTGACGCTGGCCAGTCCTTTCTGGTTTTAAAATTTAAATAAGTTGTACTCTACTCAAACACTTTTAACAGTAGGTAGATGAAAAATCACTGACAAGATGAAACTTCAGGTAAGATCTGAGTTACAGAATTTAAATTAACAACAAAAATCAGTCTCACTTGATTGTCAGTTTTCTTAAAACAAACCCTTTAGAAGAAACTTACCATAATTCACAGTTCTTCTTGCACCCGTCTTTAAGAATTAATTTACATCAGCTGAAAACAGCTTTGAATCAACTTTAGCTGCTTTTCCACTGAGCTGTGCCAGAACAATTATCTCAAGACACATTTCTATACATGTCGCATACTGTTCCTAAGTTAGTGATTGACATGAGTCACAGATCAAAGTGGCATCCTCTACTTCCTAAAATATTAGAGACAGAATCAGAGCAAATCAACAAGAACACCACCTTCAGAAAGGAACTCCATCTCTGGAGACTGAGAACAAAGCCACTCGCAGGGTACCTTATTTCCTAAGCTCAAAACAGGGCTAAAGCAGGATCCTGAGGGACAATAACAGCAGTAAAAGAGAGAAACACATAGTTAAGACTATACTCTTAGATATATAGAGAATGATACTGGAATCAGCTGATTTTATCACAGATGTGCATCCACCAGGAAACAAATAGTTGCTCCTGCGCATTATAAAATAGATGAGCAACTCTTTAGAGTTCTGCCAGTATCTTCATTGGTAACAGCTTACGATTAGTGCGATGATGCATTCAGGACAGGGAGACAGCAACTATTTTAAGTGCATACAGCTGTCTTCATCTCTCCATGCATGAACCCTCCTTTCGGAAACCAGTACTTCAAACCAACTTACTCCAACATGTTCATCATCTATATTCTAGAGAGACAGATAAAATACTGGAAAGGTAACAAACACTGCAATAAGTTAACGCTCCGGTGTACTTAGTACCTTAAATTCAATAATAAAAATAAGTAAAAATAAGCGCTTATATATCTGGCACTTTCTAGGACTGGGTCTCAAATGAATCACAGAATCACAGAATGGTCAGGGTTGGAAGGGACCTCTGGAGATCATCTAGTCCAACCACCCCGCCAGAGCAGGGTCACCTACAACAGGTTGCACAGGACAGCGTCCAGGCGGGTTTTGAATGTCTCCAGAGTGGGAGACTCCACAACCTCTCTGGGCAGCCTGTGCCAGTGCTCCACCACCCTCAAAGTAAAGAAGTTCCTCCTCATGTTAAGATGGAACTTCCTATATTCGAGCTTGTGCCCATTACCCCTCGTCCTATCAATGGGCACCACTGAAAAAAGACTGCTCCCATCCCCCTGGCATCCTCCCTTCAAGTATTTGAAAGCATTAACAAGATCCCCCCTCAATCTTCTTTTCTCCAGACTAAAGAGACCCAAATCCCTCAGCCTCTCCTCATATGAAAGATGTTCCAATCCCCTAATCATCTTTGTAGCCCTTTGCTGGACCCTCTCCAGCAGATCCCTGTCCTTCTTGAACTGGGGAGCCCAGAACTGGACGCAGTATTCCAGATGCGGCCTCACCAGGGCAGAGTAGAGGGGGAGGATGACCTCCCTCGACCTGCTGGCCACAAGAAGGACACCCTTCAGAGAAAGACGCTAATCATGAAAAGGTTTAAGTATCGCATAGGTACTATTCTCACACTTCCAACTGTGCTAACAGAAGACAAACTGGTTGACGGACAAGAAGAACAGAGTGAATTATTAGTTTTCTCCTGTGATGCAAGAGTCTTCAGTTACTAAAGAACAAAAAGGATAATCATAGAAGAAAGAGATGCAAGGCGTTATCGTTTGCTTTCGGGCCTCCCAGAGAACATGGAATGCCATACAACTGAAGGAACGTTCTTCCATACAAAGTGAGGGAAAACGTCTCTTTCAGAAGCTTTTTCAAAGATATTAGGAAGGTCTTCAAGTAGCTATAAGAAGTACCTTTTTGCCTCCATCTTTTCTCTTCCCTGCAATCATCAATCCCCAAACAGGAAGGCACGGGGTAGCTGAAACTATCCACAAAGGTGGCCTTTTGAATCATAGCACGAGCATTCACTTAAATACATAATTAATTAAAATGCCCAAAACCTAGTACTCAATACCAGTTTCCTGCAGAATATTCACAGCAGAACAAGTAGTAAACTGCTTTACAGCAAAGATGACATCTGACTTGACCAAAGCAAGCGAACAAGTTAGTGTCAGACGTGACACGAAACTCAGACTTTCCCAGTACAGAGTATTTAATATATCTAAGACTTCTTACACTCACCAGATTCTCTGCTTGAATTGTCCTCAGAATCTTCGTCTTCGTCATCTTCGGAATATTTTTTCTTGACTGTTTTCCTTCGTAACCGCCTGCTTTGCCTCATGGGCCTGGAGAGGTGTCGCCTGGATATGCGGGCACAGAATTCCGAATCGCTGTCTTCATTTGATGGTGGGTCATCTTCACTTTCATCCAGATTTTCCTCTGATATAACAAACTCATCCTGAGATCTGTTCAAAGAGAGATCACAGACAACAGAGATAGATATCGGAAACAAAGGACTGCAACAGTACTTGCATTTTATAAGCGACATATAATGTATTGTCTCACACAAAATATGACACAAATCTTGTAGCAATACTGTGGAGCGAAGATCCAGAGAGAGCAAACTGCCATCCCTGACATTAGGTTCCAGTTGTATACTTGGGATATAGCTTTACAGTGCATTACACAGCAGATTACAACAGCAGGTGAACATAAACTGTCAAACTGAGACTGCAGGTGACATTTACATAGGACAGATTCTACAGTGTTCATATAGGACACTGCAGCGTAACACCTGCAGAGCCGTAACTATGGATGAGCATCACCTGTGGAAGGGAAAAAAAGAACACCCACAAAGTTCTGGTAGAGATGACCTCCCCTTCACCAACCAAGCACTGTCCTACGCAATTTCTGAGAATTAGAATATCGTGTCTTAACACAAAATTGTTGCTCTCATGCAAAACATGCATCTCTCAGACTTATCACCTTGTAACACTGCCGTCATGTCAAAAGTGAGCCAGTGCTTTTTCAAAAACCGTTGAGCACTGAAGGTACACAGTCACTTCCCACCAGCCGAATGTCAATTCCAGTGTAACATCCGGAAGGCATTCAGCACAGGATGGAGTTGGAAATGCACGAGCACACTTTAACAGATCGATGCGCTATTAATTCTGTGAGATTTCCGCAAGCTACAGTCACTGATTGGAAATTTCCAGCACGTTTAGCTCAACTCTTCAGGGTGCCACTGAAATGGCCTCGGCATGGTCACAGGTGAAAAACAAAGCTCAAAATTTGCATCTGTGTTGTATAGATTATCCATACACTTAGTAAATTCACTCAGTGACTAGTGTAAAGCTTTAAGTGTTGACGGTAAAGAGCTCAGACCTCATGCTCCATTATGTTTCTTCACTGAAGCATTATGGACGTCTAAAATTATTACTCAATTTTTTAACATTAGGAATTCCCCAGATTGAACGATGAGAAATTCCATGGAAAGAGAGTTTCAGTTAGTCAGAGCAATACTCATGTAGCGTTTAAAGCTTCACATGACGCGTATTTGTTTTCTACACTATAAACCACTTCTTTGGCTGTTTTGAAACACTATCTCCTAGAAAGAAGTCAAGAACGGATTTCAGAACCTGCACATCAAGTTCTGTACGTGTACGTGTTCTGAGGGCATTTTACTCTTCAAATTTCTAAATGACAATCAGGTCCAATAAAAAGCCCACAAAATGGGACATATTTTCAAAAGGAAACAACCAGCCTTGGGTTAGGCACATCTTTGTTACGGATTTCTGCTAGACAGTCCCATCAGTCAGGGCACTGAGCCCATTTGGCTCCTTCACTAACATAACCGTGTTTAGAACCCCACAGTGTGGCCTCAAACATACCAGTAACATTTCCAGAACATGTTTTGTTTAAAATACAGATGGGATGATGGCAGCGCATGGATCCGGAGTGCAGTTTTTCCAGTACAGTGACGTTCCCCTAGGCTGGGAGGACTTTTGCTGGCAGTGATGCTCCAGCACTGGGCACATGCTCCTAAATGATCATTTCAGAGTCACAGAAGCCTGTAGCAGTCTGTGACTTGTGGTGGAAGTTAAATTGCAGACCTACCCATCACTGATCTTGAATTCATCCTCACTCTCTTCTTCATCCAGATTACTGTCACTGTCCAAGTCATTTAGTCGCCGTCGTTTCTTGCGTCGTGCTGCAGCAGCCCTTTGTGGTCGTTTGTTTTCTTTCCTTTCTTCCTCGAGGATTGTGGAAATGTCTTTTCCACGGTGACCTGTGATATTAGACATGTCTTTGCCTCTGCCAATGCCTGAATTCAGTGATGGAAAGGGGGAAAAAAGAGCAAGTTTATTTTTTGTTTAACTTTACATGTATATTTCTTCCACGCCTCTAGCTTCAGTTTATTTTCTGTAAAGCAGAATCTTTTTTTTTGTCATGCAAGACTCTGGAGTCTTGTTCTTGACACACACCCCCCCCAGCTGTGGTCACCTGGAAATACACATGGTCCATGTAGAAGACAGGATATGCGTTAACCCCAACCCACATTATTACCAATGCTAGTGCCTTTTGACTAGGGCAGATATCAGAAAATACATCTTCTCCATAAAGCTGAATATCTTTCTTGGGAGATAAAGTGCTTAAGTTGCTGTTTGGCCAGGGAGTGGAGTTTCTGAAAAGCTGGTTCTACTGTTGAGACTTCGTTATGTTTATTATATGGGTCTTGTGTTATGCACCCACAGACACCCAATTTTCAGATTATCTGTGTACAGCCACTGAGCTTCTGAAAGTGGGTGTCTTTATGGAGGTGCCAAAAGCCAAGCAACTGGCGGTTTTCTCCAGGCAAGTTAAGCTGATGCAGAAGCACAAACCCATCTACATCTCTCAGATACTGCTGAAGATCTCTCCTTTGGTCCCCATGTTGCCTTAACAGGCAACAAAGAATGTAATTTCACTTTAGTCACGTTCAGCTGAGAGGCGCTTGTAGATCTGGATTAATATTTTTAAGATGACTTTGTGGACCCAGTCCTTAGGGGGTCCAACTGCGGACCAATTTATGAGCCAAATTTTTACAGGGGACAAATGTCAATAGCGCCAGCTGCCATTCCAATCTCAAATCCAAAACTTAGCAAATTAACTTTAAGAGTTTTGTTGTCATGTTTATTCATTGCATTCATATATCAAAACATGCACAAACTGAATTTAACTATCAAGACCAAATACTTCTTGGCATCTTTTGGCCATTCCCAGGGGAGATTATTTAGTTTGATTCCAAAAATACAGCAGTAAAAACTGTAAACTACAAAGTTTAAGGGAGAGGATTATATTTATTGCTTCTCATATAAAAATAAATTTGGTCTCAATCTTCTTATCACCATTGCAATAAAAAACAAGTAACAGCAGAAACATACCTCCTCCATCAGCCTCCTTGATGTCATCTTCAATTGCCTCATCAATTGCCTCATCAAATTCATCAAACCTAAAAGTAACAGCTTTCATTTACCACTTTGAAGTGAACCCCAATGAAATTATATTATGAAAACATACCTCCAAATCTAAAACTGCTTTAAGAAACCACACTGCACAGACAATGAGCTGGATATATATTAAAATAACAAAGATAATGGGTCGGACTGATGATAAAGTAGTCGTTTTTTTTTTAAAAGGTGTGCTTCTTATTTCTGCTGGCTAGCAGAAATAAGCTAGCATTATCATTGCCTGGCTATCTTACTATTGATTTATGTGAACAGAAAACCACTTTCATTTTACATGACATACCACTGAATTTAGCAATATGTAATTCAAAAGTTCTTTAAGATGGTCTCAGTGGCATTTTTCACACAAAGCATTAGTCATTTTTTCCACACCTTTAATTAGATGACATGCACACTACCAATCCGCAAAACAGGCTTTCTGAAAAGCACCTGTTAAAGTCAAATGATTCATCCTGTCTAATTTTTCCTTGAAAACGTATTTCAGATAGTTTCTTTCCCCTCTAAAGCTCATGGTAATTATACTTTATGAATCTGCAACATCCTAAGCTGAACAGATAATATATACTGTACACAGTAGAGACAAATATACATATATACAGATAAGCGATAATGTACTGTTACATAAATAAATAGGACAAACAAAAGCAAAATATTTGAGTATGTTTGTCCTGTGGCAGCTTTTATAAAACTACGTAAGTCTTTGCACCCTGAGCAACTCATTCAAAGGGAAGAGCAAACAGAGGGAAAAGGATCCAGCCCTTTTCCAGATGACTTCAGTTATGAATTCCAATCCCGTAAAAAAGGATTATTACCTGCGTCACCAAATAGATACCTTGAGAAGTAACATGCAAAAGTACAGATTTTATTAACTATATAGGAATGACATTTTATTTAGATGCAAGTTTTTCTTCCTCTCTTTTTTTAAAAATTAGGGGGGTTGGTATTTTTTTTAGACACAAACAACTAACAATTGGACAATACTTTCATTAAAGATTCGGTTTCTCAGTCACAAAAGAAAGATTACAGTTATATTTATCTTGGTCCTCCATAGTAACGTTCAGCAGAACAAGAGAATAATAAATTTAGTATTACTCTGTATTCCAATAGTAAGCATAAACCACTTTCTCCTTTAAAAATAAGGTGATGGATTTCTGGTCCCTTTATATTCCCTAAGAACGACTGCATGTCACGTTCGAGGCAGCTCTACACAGCACGGAAATAACTCTGAAATTATTCCATCAATAAGATTAGTTCCACATTACTCAAAACACTATTTTCCCTCCACACCACTAAAAAAAAAACCACCTCTTTAAAATGTGAGAAATCACTTAACGCTTTCAAATCACCGCTACCAAATAACCTGAGCTCAAACACGAGCTGACAGCTGCTTGTCCGTTAAGTGTAATGGAACATAATTTCTTCTGCTGCTGCTTTATTCAGAATGCAGATTTCTGCTAACCGGCTCAGGAGAGGACTCAAGAGATGACTCGAGTGATACAGAGGGATTACAGATCTTTAAAGAACCGGAATGCTACACAATACAGATTTGTCCGTAAGCGGAATAAGACGTTTAGCATTTGTTTTCCCCCGCTGAAGGAAAGCGTGCACAATTCTCAGTGACACTAGCAGGGCTTCACTGCAGACGTATAAATTTGAAGTGACACGCTGATACGTGTAATATTTTCACCAGCTCAAAGTTATGTGTATGCTGGAGTCTGTAAGAAAGACTATATTTTTGTATTGGAAGATTGATTTTTCCAGAACAGCATTATATGAAACATTATTTCCAATAAAATTTTCTGTCTTTGCACAACACGTGTCCTGCTGAAGTCATGCCAGCACCCTAGAGGCTAGGTTTTTTTTTTTCTGGTGGTCAGATGCTGCCTGACCTGTCACAAACATAATAGGAAATCTATATAATCTTGCCTGGGGCATAATGTTCCTTACAGAAATACTTAATTTCCTGAAGCAGCAATGGCATTTTCATTGATGTGACTTCTGCTGTTAATTTAAAAAGTTCCTGAAAATCAACAGCTAAGCAAGGTCAGATGGAGTTTTCCCAACCAGGCTGGAAAACTCCACGTATACAAACACCATACCTCTCCTCAACAGCAAAACCAGACTGACTATGAGGTTAATCATGGAAGGTTTTGAAAGTTGTGATGTTGTAGTCTTTGATGATAAAGGTCTACATAGAGCAAGTACAGGAAAGGTAATCCCTTTTTTTAATTTTATTTAATATTCATAATGCGGCTGGGACAAAAAGCCCACAAGCTCTCCGGCAACCACCTTCTCTAATCCCCAAAGGCAGCCTCTTGCCTGGTGGACTGAAGAAGATACAGAGTGTCTCAAGGTATTATTTACAAAATAGTTTATAAAACACGTTAGTAATATACGGAGAATAAAAGATAGTATTAAGATCATGCTGAATTTTGGAAACTTTAGTGACCTGTTCTGCTGTCAGAATGCACAGAATCTGAATATCTTGGAATTTTAATTTACTAATTGCATTTTTATCACAAATTCTCTAAAGAGTTACAGACCAGTTTTACACGTACTCTCTCGTAATTGCATTTTAAGTTTCACGCCCCTTTCGTGTAAAGAAGCCGTAATGGCGGAGGGAAAGACAGGGAGGAATTTAAGGCCTTTAGACACAAGCGTAAGTCTCCCTTTCAACAGAGAGGTATGATTCACCTGCTTTAACTTACCCAGTAAGTTACTACAGTAACACCAAAACCTTCTCCAATATTCCGGAACAAGGCACCGTATACCTTTTATTTTTCTTATGCATCATCCCTTCACCATACCACCTCATATGCTTTTACAACCACCACGCATAACCAGTATTCAGAGGAAAGAACAAAGACACTTCCAGCTGGGCCTCTCTTTTAAATGTAAAAGCGTGCATGAGAACTGGTGGGTTGCTTGAGAAAGAAAAAGACAATATGACTGTTCTTTGCTTTACAAACTACTTAAGGTGCTGACCTGTAGCTTATGCACTTCCGGGTTCTGGTAGACCTCCTTTCAAGCAGCTTTGATTTTGGCTTTTTGGAATCTTTCTTCTTTTCTTCCTGACCTTCAGGTATTTCTGGCTCCTGTTCACATAAGACAGAAGTGTCAGAAAGGTTTATCTGTCCCCTCCCTCCACACTCATATGACTAAACAGATATTCATATGATCTAGAAAGCTCATATGCCCAACACAACACATTTCGGCTTCTAATATATTGACTTGTTGCAGCAGAGTTCACGTGAACACTTGCACGCACAGCGTTTACTGGCTACGTAAGTTCACAAATACAGAGTTTATGGGCTCAGGCTATCGTATCGTGTTTATACTACAACACCGAGATCATGCCTCAGGTAATACCCCCAGGGCTAGTAAATGCAGCAGCTGAACAAATTATTGCCAGCATCTCTATATACTGAGCACAGGGACACCTTTACATGGTGCAGTTTCAATAAAGTTCCACGTAGGTTAATTTTATGCCTTTTTCCCAAGTTATGAATTTAAAATAAAAATAAAAATCTGCCCCCCGGCTGAATTTTTCAAATATTTGCTCCCAGCCAAAGACTCTTTTGCAAGTTTGTAAAACCTGTTATCATTTTTCTGTTATCCAGAGACAAGGGGAGAAAGTTAGCTTTATAACGGTCAGTTAGAGTGGAAAGCCTATGTTTAAAACAAACAAAAGTTTCATTTTAAACTCTCATGCAAGGAACAGATTATACAATTTCAGACAAAGGCATTTGGCTAAGACTTCAAGAGAATCACTTTAAAATGTATTTAAGAAGTGAGAAGAGGCTGTTCTCCATGTGAATAAAAACATTTTCCTGTTTTGTAAACGGAAACCATATAAAAGCATCTGTTAATAAAACACTAAATGTTTATCGTTTTTAACCATATGTGGCTTCAATATACATTTGTCGGAGGCAAAATGTTACGCTTCTAATAGATACTACATATTCCCTCTGAATCGTAAGCCAGAAACATTTGCTTCCATCAGTTCCAAAGGAAAGCTGTGACAATTAGCTCAGACCTAGATAACTATACAGCCGACACCAGTTAAATAAACTGAATCCCACCTTTACAAACTACAGAATTGGTAGAGCGCTCTGCTCAAAACCCAACGGTAATGGGCAAGGAGGCGATTCTGCGATCCTTCACTGACAGAGGACTCTGTGTGGCACCAGCTGGCTCTAATAAACACAATAAAGCTCCCTTGGTTTCTCTGCTAACTTCAATCCCAGTCTAAAACGAAAGGTCTAGAATTATTTCTGACCTGCATATAGATTGATTTTTCTTTCCAAGATGCTACTAGCACTTCTAAGACACCACTGAGAAACTTCTTCCCTGAGAAGTTTGGAAAAGAAAACAATAATACAACATGGTAACGTACCTGAGGTGGAATGATGTTCTCAATACTGATACCCACATACACCAATCGCTCTTTTCTTTGGGAAAGAAAAAATGAAAATAAGCTTAGAGAAAGACTGCAGATATTTAAAATAATGCTGTAATTAGCACCGTTCGAAGCTCTTACTATTGCTAGGCAGAAGCATCCCAAGAGGATGTTCCAACTGAAAACAGTTATTTTAGTTGGAATTATGTGCAAAATCTCATATGATTATATTTTCCTGCATGCATAATGTAAGAGACTTCCAAGGAGCTCTGACAAACACCAGTACTTGAAGATTGCGGGCACCACAGAAATGATTGAATGGGTGTGTAAAAAGCAATTAAAACCCAACTGATGTTGTGATCGAGATTATGCTGTCAGATCCATAACTACCACCAACCTTAGATGCGCTGGAAGTTAAAATGGGAATTCAAAATCACGCTGAACTGGGAAAATTACGCAATGACGGGATGGAATCCAAAACGGACAAGTGCCAGATTTTAGACCCGGGCGGGAACGATCAACTCTAGAAACACCAGGGAACAAATAACTGCCTACACAGCAATTCTTTGTCAGAGGAGAACAGCCTGAACAAAGACCAACAGTCCAGCTGCTGTGGAAACAACTATGATGACAGACGGACACGTGAACAGGAGAACAGCCTACAGGACAACTGAAGGAAGCCTGCCAAGGTAGTCAGCCCTGCTCACACCCAGCTGGAGTACTTGAAGTATTTGTGAAGTACACATCCTTCAAGAAAGACGTGATGCAGCTGAAGAGTTCAGAGCTAGCCAGTAGGAGTTAGTGGAGGGCAGCAGACATGCCCTGTTGAGAAAGGCTGAAAAAAGGGGATAGATTGGTCTAGAGAACACTAGGTGGAAGATGGGAGAGAGAATAGAACTCCAATACAGGAAAGATTCTTATAAGGAGAAGTAGGCTGTCCTCCTTGTCCAGAGCACGTTACAGGATGAAATCAAAGTAAGTAAAACTCAAGTTTAGACTTTGCTTGCCTCAACACCAGCACCCTGGATGCCCTGGGCACAGCTCTGGCTCCTGGCCTCTACACGCGGCTCCTGAAGGACACAAATCTCCCATAGGTCTTGTTGTATCTGTCAGCATCTAGAGATGCTTTGGCTATCCTAGCACCTGGCAAACAGCAGTGGGTGCTGATCTTCAGGGTACCAAACTGAGCTTTCAAAAAGGCAGTCTGTCAGGAAGAATAGCCAGGTACTAAAACAGACCGGAGTGGGCAACCAAACTACCATCACCATAGGTCCCCACTAGCCTTTTTTTAGGAAAACAAGGGATAATTTAAACAAATTAAGGAAAGACATGGACCCGTTGCAGGAAAGACATGGACCTGTTGGGAGCAGGGCCAGAGGAGGCCACAAAGATGATCAGAGGGCTGGACCACGTCTCCTATGAAGACAGGCTGAGAGAGTTGGGGTTGTTCAGCCTGGAGAAGAGAAGGCTCCAGGGAGACCTTATTGTGGCCTTCCAGTACCTAAAGGGGCTACAGGAGAGCTGGGGAGGGACTTTTTACAAGGGCATGGAGTGATAGGATGAGGGGGAATGACTTCAAACTGGAAGAAGGGAGATTTAGATTAGATATTAGGAAGAAATTCTTGACTGTGAGGGTGGTGAGGCACTGGCCCAGGTTGCCCCGAGAAGCTGTGGCTGCCCCATCCCTGGAGGTGTTCAAGGCCAGGTTGGACGGGGCTTGGAGCAACCTGGGCTGGGGGGAGGTGTCCCTGCCCATGGCAGGGGGTCTTGAACCGGATGATCTTCAAGGTCCCTTCCAACCCAAACCATTCTGTGATTCTAAATTAAGATATGAAAGAAAGTTGGTGGCATTTACTGGGCTATGCAAGGACTCTAAAAGCAAGTCACATCTCTATAGATTTTAAAATTATTGTGAATAACAGTATTTTAGACCACATACTCTGAAGAACAGTCCTGCGGGGGACAAGGTACAAACTAGACATTTGCCAGCAGACGTCCAATTTTCAGGATCCAGTGAAACATCATTACAGTTGAAAGAACCAATGCTACCCTCGTTTGGGTTTCTGAGCTAAAGAATCTCAATCAACCCAAATCAGACTTCTGAAGTTACAGTGGGCAGCTGTATGAGCACGTATCACATGGCGCTGGAGTTGCAACAGGATGCGTCATGTACACAGGTCATCTAGACCTGCACACAAATGCCTGAGATGCGTATTAATTTTAGCTACATTTACTTCAATTATGCATTTTTTTTGCAAATAGAGGCATCTATGTGTAAAACTTTTGTTTCCAATACTTTCATTTCTAAAGAAGTGAAGTAGATTTAAAAAGTCTTCTGAGTAGCCTTCTGCACTATACATTTTTATCCAAATAACCTTTACTGAAAGAATCTAGCATAACATTATTTTCTTAAATAACATGGACAAACACGGTTCCTAAAGTAATACTGACAAAGTAAAAGTGGATTTTAGTTTTTTTTACAGCCAAAAACACCACGAACTTTGACAACTCGGCATCATTATATCTAAGTTGAAATTTCTGGCTGTGTATAAAAGTAACTGGTTTTGTCTCCTTATGTCAGTTCTCCAAACCGATGGACAAAAAAAAAAATCTTCATCCATCCAAGCACCACAAAATTGGCTGGATGAGTAAGAATTTTGTCATACAGTGTGCAAAATCACTACACTCTTGAAATGAACTAAAATGGCATCTTAAGGCAAGGAATACAACTGCTAAAATGAGAAAGGAACTAGAAATGTAAACAGATTAGTATTCAGCAAGTGTCTTTGATAGTTTCCTCCACTTCTCATTTCTTATAATGCAAAACATCAAGAGACAGAAGAGATGAGAAAAATTCAGCAAGTTTTAAACATCATCAGTGAGGATGTCGATCTGCTTTTCTTCTCCTTGCCTTGAGTACACACTGCTTAAAGAAATTAGCAAATGAAACAAGCCAATCCTCCTGAGGTAAAGGTGTTAAAATGAAATGCAAAACGAGGTATCAAATGCATTCCTTATTCAGGTGTAACACACAGCTCAACACTTTACCCAACAGTTGAACCAACAGGTCTCCAACAGTAGGTGCAGAAAAACACTGACTGGTTATAAAGTCTTCTGAGACGAATCCAGAAAACATTTTCTCTCATGTAAGCCACTGCAAAAGTTGCTACAGGGAAGTCATAAAAGCGTGGATGAAAGGAAGTACTTACTCCACCTGATTTGGCCTGGAGAAGCAGACAAGTAGTCCCTAGAGGGATTTTCTATCAAGGAGCCTGACAGCCTCTAACATGAACTAAAAGGGGAATCCATAAAAGCTTTGATGTCCACTCCCCTAGCTGGTGGTAGGACATGGTTATAGAAGTTATAGAGTGTACGCAAGAAACCTGAAATTCAGCCAGGTTGTTGCGGTAGCACCTTGAATTCATGAACCAGGGGGGAAAAAAGGTATGACTTTGATCTATGTATTTGTAAGTCAATGTGAAACCCAACGTTTTCGTTAAAAAAAGCCTGTGACATAACGCTTTGGGGATGCGTAAGAATATGGCTGAGCAGCTGAATCAACTTCAGATTCCTGAAAGCTAGAGAATAACTGAAAGAGCATGACAGTATCACTAGTTTAAAAAGCAACATAATAACACTGGTTCAAAGAATCTATGAAGTGTGTGTGCCCATGATGAGACAGTTGGTTTTCTTCTCTTTACCAGGAAGACAGACAACACGTACCGTGATTTTACAGAAACATTACATTAAAATATTTCTGTGCCCCAACCAACCTGCTTGAACTTCTACACCCAGCTGTAATGAGGACTATGATTTCTTCTAGCATTCTAATTCTTCAGCCTTTTTACCTGACTATTTGCTAAAATGCACCACCATTAAGTTGAAAGACTTACGAATCAGTCTTATGCTATACAATACAAAACATTAGGTTCATTTGGTACGAGGATCAGATTGCAAAACGGTGGTTAAACATCTGTTTCAGACACCGACAAGTGCTACAATACCAATTGTATGCTCTCCTGTAACCATTAAAAGATCGTATTTTTATGCAACACTAGTGATTTTAAGAAAGCAAGACAGACTGGAAAAAGCTTGCATTCCGTGTAAGGTTTGCCAGCAGAATATTTACCAAAGTAGGCCCAAAAATATTGTTCACTAGTAATGAGTCTGCCCACCATAACGCAGAGCAGCAGACACAGCTCCTTTGTGTCCCATACTCCCGCACAGACGGAGGCTGTGTGTAAGCTGAGCTCACCCATAAAAATAGCTAATGGTTTCATTCCCAAAGCTACAAATTCACTAGAATTGGCAAGCCGTGGATAATTTTAACGCAGTGTGATCTAGATCCACTCGGAGCAGAAGTAGCGATGTTAAAAACAGTTGGTTCCTGATCTGTCACTGTCACTGTCACTGCTGCAACAGCAATAACAACCAGGAGATTTGAAGGAAGCTGAAAACAGACAGGGATTGTGCTCCGCTCCTCCCAGCACCGAATCACTACATATTACTGTACCTGCTACAAATATAAACCTGCTCAATTACTTTCTTTAAAAGGGTCTCACCTTCTGGTGAAATTTGCCTTTGAAGTTTCAATTCATGCAAAGTTTTGTTTAATAATGCATGCGGAAGTTATTAAATTTTGCAAAATACCCAATATATGTCCTAAAAGGTATAAATTATGCAGAATGTGTTTCATGTCCCTCATTTTCAGGTCTGAAAACTGCAGATAGGCTGTTCCAAATCTTAAGGATGTTGTTCATAAATGCAGGAAATCGGTGTGCCTTTAGCCTTCGGTAATGGTGTGGGCGGACACAAAATTTCATTCAAAGTTGTAATTTGGCAGACCCGCTGCACTACAGCAATCGCATAATCTTGTAAATTTGGCAAAGTTTAACAGAATCTAAAGCAACACGACTCAAAATCCACATTAATGTAGATGACCTTTGTAACAAAGTCAGGAGTTAACCTTGCTTACAGCAGGAACTCTACGCGCGGCTGACAGCATAACTAACACATGCAGCTGAACCAGTGCTGAAAACCATTTCACTACTGGTACAGGAAAGCCAAATTTGTGTTCAGGCACCTTAACCAAAGTTTAATACAAATGTATTTGCTTATCTTTTCCAATTATTGGACTTTTTCTCCCTTCTTGCAAGCTCTGCCAGCACTGCGCCAACAATAGTCAATGGGAAGTGAAAACTGGTCTTACCAGTCAGTTCCCAGTCTCGTCACTACTTTCCTCCCCAGTCCCCAGTTATTTTAATGCCTGTACAGTAGCGTAGCAGCTTGCTGTGAATGCAACCAAACAATAGTACCTGCGTTCTGCACGCTCCTTCTTTTTTAAGACAACATCCAGATCTTGTAATTGTTCTTCTAATTTCTCACACAGCAATTTCTAAGGGAATGAAACACAGTATTAGTTTCTTTCATAACCGACTATTTTCCTGTTGAACTGATGTGCAGACACTTCATTCACTATTTCTGTATTTGTCTGGAAGAAGGGTGAGTGCCTCGCTACGCTAGAGGCTCCTCTTCCACGAACAAGGCTTTACAACAAAGACTGTTCTTCCTAAAACACGCACACTTCACCATGAACTGCTATAAAGATGTATCCTCCCAGTAACTGGCATTTACTGTAGGAAGCAACGTGCCTAAAGCAAGTATTAAAGATGTTTAGAATAAACATATTTCTAAATTACTACCACAATTTTGTTGGTATTTACAGCTTTGCCTCAGAGGAACCTGAGGATTTCATAGACATACCTGATATGCATACAGAAAGCTGAGTGCGTGTACACACAGCAATTCCTGTTTGCACCTTATCTTAATCTTTGGAAAACGCATGAGTTCGTGGACACCGCAGTAAAAAGTAGAGATACACTTCAGCATCATTTTCTTACCATATGTTCCGCATCTTAGAACACCACTTAATACTCAAGAAGCCATATGTAAAAATGACTTTTTTTTAATGGATAAACTGTGCCTTATTCCATGCTAATGCCCTCATCGTACCATGTTTCCAGGGATGATCTTCCCGCTTCTACAAATCTGTCATTTTTCATATTAAAAATTACTAAACAGCGACAGAGCAAGGAGATGCTCTAACTACAAGCTGCAATCCCAAATGGCGTAAAGAAAACATTCTTACATATTCAAAATCATCTTTACTTAAAAATACTCCTCAGGAGACAAGTAAAAACCAATGCTGAGTACAGCTGCAGCACGCCACGTCCAGCGTGGTGAGCTTTTTGCAGGGCAACAGCAATTCTTTCGGCAAAGAACTTTTCTAAAAGCAAGGAAGGGGGTTGGGATAAGGCAGATTATTTTGAAAACGTGCCTAAATGGTTCCCCATTAATTTACTGCGAACAGCATCACACACTCGTCAGGTTTATCCTCCCAAGCACCATCCCTGCAAAACTTGCTATTTTAGATGTACGTTAAATGAAACTGGACGTGTGCACTGTGGTTTGGGGTTGGCTTTGGCAGAAGCAGCTTCTAACCTTCAAAAAAGTGTTCATACTTGTCTATTACTTGCCAAGGACAAGGCTGGCTTTCCCAGCAGAGGCAAACTATACCGCGAGACTCATTAGAAATGGCAGCTTTCTCTAAGCAGCTTCTGAGCAAGTGTCTCTGAAGAAGGAGCAGCACTTCAGAAACAGCTGCTTGCTTTTGCCACTGATCCATCCCTCCAGGATGATAAAGTGATGTTTCTTTTGGGAAAAAATTAAGACGTATTTTTAATACTATGTTAGTCTTGAGGCAATTTAACCAAAGATGGGAGAAGCCCGGTGTGGTTGGAGATTCCCATGTACATGTCAGTCAGTCATCACTAGCAGAAAAAAAGAGGGGAAAGGAAAAACCACCTCACAAAACTCAGTTTTACTAATGGCAAGAGGAAAGATCAGCATCCCTACACTCCATCACAGTCTATTTTTAAACAGAAAAATGATGAAACAACTCGTTAGAACTCTCAACAAATCTCCATAACAGCAAAGAAAGCTGAAAAGGAGAACAGTGAAGTCGAACGGGAACCATACGTGCTGGCAAGGTGGGCAGAACCACTCTCCGTCGGGGATTATCATCAAAGGAGGGCGAAGGCAGGCTGTGTGGTATCCACTGTCACACGAGTCACACAACAAAATCTGTGCAAACAAAATGAATCATGAGTACATTTTGGCATTCGTAACACGGAACAAGCTCCAGAGCTATTTCCCCAGCCAACACAGAAGTGCTTTATAAATACTTTGGACTGTGCCAAACCCTAAAAAAATGCTGTATCACTTATCACTACATGTTTCCAGGGCCAGGGGTGCTTTTTATGGGGAAGTTTATGTATCATGGTTTTCTATTTTAACACCAGATTTCCACTTATTTATGTGTTCTCAGGCACTTTGTGCTACTGGACTACGTAGATTGCGTGCCCATAGTGTGGAATCTGGTAATGCTTTCCAGATCCCGGACTAAGTGGAAAACTGCATCTGGACAAGATGTGGTGTGAATTGTTTTCCCTGTATGCTCACGTCCACGCGAAGGAAACCTGGCCGTTCCCTCAGTCGGGATGATTTTATGTCCCAGACGGTAGAGACAAAGCCTTACAGACTCTTAGAGGTATACAGAACTAAGCAGCTATTAGAGTTTATACTTGGCTGTGTAAAGCTTGATACATTCCATCCCTGAGGAACAAAGCTGGCATAAGCTGTGTGGGCATCTATTGGAATATTTGTCTCCATCATCCTAAATCTCAAATTTTGTCTCAACTATGCTAGGATATCTGTCACGCACCTGAAAGCACGCTTATTTTGTGGATTCGTAACAGGACTGCACATTATGACTTCCCAGATAAACAGAGGAATTCATGAAGATATCTACTGCTGATGAATCAGAACCATAAACATTAGAAATAGTGAAAGCTCACTGTGAGCTTTCTGTATGGGATTTTGCTGTCCCCAGTCTTCAGGGTGACGTGCAGCTGTACCCAAGGAGGATGACTACGTAGCTGTGACCATGTCACAAGACACTGGAGTGCACACATCGCCCTGCTGGGTTGGTTTTTTTAATGTTGTCTCCTTTGTATCCATTGAGATTGCAGGCACAACCTCAAAGCCTCAACCAGATTAATTCTCAGTGGGCTAAATTGTGTTATACCTCATAAAGACGACGTTTCAGAGGTGGTAAACAGAAGAAATAATTTCCTTCCCTCCTTAATAAAGGTAAACTCATCTACTCCTGCATACAGCCAACTCAAAGGATGATGTGCCTTCAGATATCACCAAAGCTAATCCACCACATAGACTCATAGAACTGTCTAGGTTGGAAGCGACCTTTAAGATCATCGAGTCCAACCATCAACCTAACACTGCCCAAACCACCACTAACCCATGTCCCCCAGCACCACGTCTGCCTGTCTTTTAAATACCTCCAGGGATGGTGACTCCACCACTGCCCTGGGCTACTGACACAACAGCCAACAGAAGCTTTCCCCAAAAGCCTACCAGCTCGGGGTGATTGGGAAGGCCACACTTCTTGCACGGTTCATCGTCATCAGCAGGTGCAGCTTCTTCTTCCTCCTCTTCTTCCTCTTCCTCCTCATCATCAGAGTTTTTTTCACTCTCTGAGCCCTCGCTTTCTTCATTACTTGAGTATTTCCACCTGCCACGTGTTCGTGTACCCGTCCACCGAACTTTGCTTCTCTATGGACATACCATGTCAAAGAGAAAACACAAAGGAAGCTTACAGGGTTTCTTCCCAGACCTTGAAAAATAGGTTTCTCTACGGTCAAGTGATTCATTTCAATCAGAACAGTTCCAGAAAATTTACAACACAGCGTTTCAACAAACAGATAATCTTTCAAAGAGCCTTAAAGTGCAACAGGACAGCAAAGGCACAAAAATTCCTGTCTACCAGTGAAGAGAAATTTTCAAACAGGATTTAAAAGTAGAAAGACAAACTTGTCACTCGGGCCCTTTTTTCTATTTTGACAAGGTAAACTTGCTCGCAAACATGGTAAATCCCACATTTAAACTCTCTGTTTGATGATAGCCTTCCTCAATCCAAAGAGAATCTTTTCTTCCCCGACTCCCATACAGTTTATGTCTTTTATTTTGCTTTAGGAAACATGTTTTAACTCTAACACGTATATTAACTGAAGTATTTCCGGTGCATTCCTCTAAGATGGGCGTACTTTTCTGCTATAAAATCCCTGCACCTTTTAAGTGTATACCTCATATGTAGGTCTTCTTTCACATTTATACTTTTCCATTATTTTTCTAAAGTGAAAACTGATTCATTTGATGCTTCTTTTTCGCTAATTAAAAGGGCATCTACCCCTCTGTCTCGTATCTACCTCAGTAAAGCAACCACAGGTCTTACCCTGCATTTACTTGGACTTTCCACCTTTTATTTTACACAGTGGAAAACAACACCTCTTATTCTCTAGATGTGTTAACTATTACTAGTAATTTGTTTTAAATATATTTTGAATGAAAACCAGATTTCCATTAAAATTCAGAATATTATTTTGTGTTAGTTAAAACTTTCTACAACCAGGATATTTTATATTTAAAGCAACAGATGAAACGTTTCTTCCTGTTAACTGACTTGTTCCTTATAGATGTTCTCTCAACTCCTTCCCTTCCCAGACATTGAAAAAGGAAAATAACTTTTCCAGCTTTTTCAACTTAAAACATTTTTCAGTTCTGACTAAACTACTCATTGACCTGAATGAGCTGAATAAACTCAAATGTACAAAATATTCTATTTCTCCTTCAGGACAGGATCGGACCAAAGCAGTATTTGTCATACTGGTAAAATTTTGTTTCAGGTTCTTAATATTAATATCCATCTCTTTACTGTTCATTAAACTTTAGTAGCAAATGTACTTTAAATCCATGATAGTATCAGTTTAAGTTTAGGCTTCATCATATGTCATCATCATTTCAAATCTATTTTTAAAAAAAACTTCTTTAAAAAAAACACCAAATATAAAATAGCCTATTAAAGATTTGGGTATTTTTCATCTCAGTGAAATGACAGAAGCCTACTAGTTTCAAACTTCTTCCTCTATCATATTTATTGTAAAATCTCTCTAGAAAACTAAGAATTTTTAGATCTCTGTGTCTTTCAAAATACGACATCAAGTTGAAACTCCTTTAGCAACAGTACTTCAAAATTAAAACTACTTGTAGGAGTTACAATCACTATGATTTTAATTTATTTTTTTAAACTAAAATTTTAAAATTAACCTTTGAAGTTTTTTTCCCATTATGTATATGACAGAATTTTTCAGTATAAATGTTATCATTGATTGTAAAATCAGCTGTTCATTTTATGAAGGTTACTCAACTTTGCTAAATAAGTGAATGTCTTGGTAGAATTACAAAAAATCAGTAAGGAAGTGTGTAGCAGTGGAAAAATTAAGATGATTTCAAGTTGATCTAAAAAGACTACACTTAAAAATACAGACTTTTTGTTCCTTGTTTCTCTTTTGTACTTCATATCCAGAAAAAAAATGGAAGATAAATTAATAAAAGGTGTTTATAATTACATAGACTTACGAGCAAACTATACATATGCATATTTAAATTTTTGTGTTATATTTCCCTGACATACTTTTAAGATCTATGCTGCATAAGTAAAAGTTTATCATGAAGAAGACAACTCCACCCAAAGTAAAATTTATATCCCGTGTATGAGAAAAGCTAAATTATATCACGAACTCACCAAAACAGTAACTTTCGCTTCACCTAGAAACAGAAGTCATAATATTTTTATTCTTCACCATTTTTTGGTTCCTTTGTGGCTTACCATCATCCTGACCAACCAGACACCAACAAGTATCCATCTAGTAAATCCACAGGAGCTAGAAGTCCCCACGCAGCCACTCAGCCAGACTGACTCAGCTCTCATTGTTTCATTCCTTAGAAGAATTCACTCTGGTTGACTTGGTCTACTTAGTTTAGGTTAAATGACAGATTTTACAAACCAGTAAGTCAACACTCTCTTAGGGTTTGGGGGTTTTTTTTAGATTTGTCAAGTCCACTAACTGGATGGCAAAGCCAGTTCCTTTCAAAAGCTGACCAAAGGAACAAAATCCTCAATATTCCTATGTAAGTGTATATTCTCCTTATAAATAAGTCTGTGGGTACTCTTTATTCCTGGGTAATAAAACTGTATTACCTTGTTAACCTTAGAATTTGACTCCTTCTCTTGTTTTTTTGCATCTTCTTTTCGTTCCGGTTTTTGTGCTGCTGCAGGTTTCTCCTCTTCCTCTTCAGGTCGTTTTTTGTCAGGTTTCTGATCTCGAGTCTCCACAACTTTTGGAGTAGGTTTGGATATTCTTGGAGATCGCCTTAATGTGCGGCCAATGCTGACCTCTTCTGGTGGTGTTTCTGTCTTTCTCTTCCGACTGGAGATCCTGATTGTTAATTTAATTCCTTCTTTCTGTCTTTCAGAAGTTATTTCTTTGTTATCTGTTGCACAGCTTTCTTCTTCAGAAACTAGCTTATATTTAAATTTGCTTTTGGGTAGTGGAGATTCCTTTTTACTCTCTGAGGAGTCCTCTAGATTAGAAGCATGGGCATCATCTAACGGATCTGGCTCTGCCTTGGCACCTTCCGGCTCCTCCTCTTGATTTTCAGGGGTGGGTTTTTCTTCTACTTTGCTCTCCTCCGGTAGAGCAGTTTTACTATCAGAGCCCTCCTTCTCCAAAACAGGCTTCTCTAAAGTCACGGGAGAAGGAGATGAAGGGGGCGTCTCAGCAGCTTTTGGAGAATCAGGTTTCTCCTCAGACTCACCTTTACTTTTCAAAGTCTCCTCATCAGACGGTGCAAGCTTGGGCAGTTCTGCAGGAGCAGACGCATTTGTGGACATCTCTAGCTTCTCTAAACATTCTTTGGGTGGCGGTAGTCTGTCCTTTTTGATTTTCATGGCTTGTGTCTCTTCAGTTGTTTTGGCACAGTCTTCAGAGTTCAAAGACTCTTCCACTACCATTTCAGTAGTCGTGCTGTCAAGGGACTCTTTTTCCACAGGACTAGATTCCTCCTTTAAAGGCACTTTCTGATTAGAAACCTCAGAGACCACAGCCCCTATCTCTTTCACCACAGTTACTGCATTTTTCTCAACCTCGCACGCTTTTATAATTTTACTAACAGAGTCTGATAGCTTTTCCCCACTTTTTCCATTTTTCTCTTTTAACGAGCTGCTGTCTTCCTTTGTGCTAGCGGAGTGTTCTGACTTATTATTTTGTATGACACTTGGGGTTATTTTTTCACAGCTAACCTCTCCATTTACTAGCACTTTCCCATCAGGACATAGAGCAGTAATCGTAGGGACTCTCTTAAAAGCTTCTTCTTCTGGTTTCCCTTCTTCCTTCAAGACATCCTTTGTGGGAGTAACACATTTACACAGGGGCCCCTTTATCGGACTGTCGTAGTCATCCGTCAGCTTGATCTCTCGCTTTTTAAGCGGTATTTTTGCCTGCTGGTCATTTTTAAGTTTCTCACTTTCTTCCACAGATTTCTCCACAATTTCTTGGGGAGTTTTGACATTAACACAAAACTCTAACCTCTCTGGCTCATGAACTGCTATTTTGTCTGTACAGCTTTTTACTTCTTTTAAGTCTTTTGGTTCTACTTTGTTTTCCTTCACCTCTACTTTAACAGGCTTGACATTTTCTTTAAAGGAGTCACTTTCTTCTTTGACAGTTTGCTTTTCTTCGCTGTATTCTGAAGGTTTCTCTAATTTTACTATTACTGGCAATTTTATAATTTCTTTTTCTTCCACTTTTTCAGTTCTCAGTGTATTTTCATCTTCTTTAACCTCAGGAAGAGGAAGGCTTTCCGATTCCATTGACTGTTCCTCCGCCTCCTCTTTTTCTTCTTTGATTTTTAATTGAGTTTCTGTTGACAGAGAAAAACAGCTATGAAACAACCAGGGGACCTACAGGATTACAAAGAGCATCCATCAGAAAAAAGGCCTATCTGTAACACAACAACCCAAAGTCCCCCGCAGACGAATCTTCTCTCATGGAATTATTAGGAGTCTGACTTATCTAATACTGTCATTTAATGAGTGGGTTCCCAACTTTTAGCTATACAATCACAGTTCAGTTTAATTATATACCAACATAAACCTAAATTTCCGAAACTAGCAGCAGAATTCTAGATTCATCCTTCTTTATAGATACATCTCAGCCCCTTCTTTAGTAGTACCACAGTACTTTCAGAGGATATATAAAGCCTAAGTAGTTGGCACACAAAGCGTCAACGTGAAGTCTCACTTGAGTTTCTGAATTATTTCACAAACCAGAACATGGTGTAAGGTTCCATGGTTTTCAAGTGAAATTCCACATAGAAATCAGTCCCCTGTTTGTACACATTTTTATTTCAGGAAATACTTAACTAATGTATTTCAACAGTTCAAAGAAAACAGAAGACATTCAACGTTACAGCTTATGGGAAAATTCATCTAGATTCTCTGGGCAATGACTACATCTCCCACGTACTATCAAAACACAAATAATAGACAATATTCTACATTCACTTCATCTGCTGTTTCTAAAACAAGCACAGTGAGTAGCAGCATATCCCAGAAAAATCTGCAGAGCTTGAAGAATTAGGTTATGCCTACTTGGCTAAGTCAGTTTTAGATCGTTAGGGCTTAAAGTACAGTTCCAGCATTCAGAAGAAACCACACATCTATTTTGTTACTATGTGCTTAAGCCTATTATTTATCATTGCCGCAGCCTCTTAATACCTCAGGTTTCTTTTTATTTTACCATACTTTTTGAGGCAGCCAGCGACAGAACTCATTAGAAAAAAAGCAAATATAATAGCACTACATAGACCATAATGGCATCTTCTGCCATCTGAAGATGTAATTTCAAGGGTGCCACAACTCCAAATAAAAAGATCATTTATTCTTCTACCTCACCTCTCTCCTTCCACACTAGTGTAATTCTTTTCCAAAATTAGAGCTTCCCAAAGTGGTTAGAAACATACAGGGAAAGTACGTGACAGCTAACTCAGTTACATTAAAGAAAATAAGCACTTTAGAAACTAAAAGAGCAATGACGAAGAATTCATAGATTTTATAATATTTTCAAACACAAAACAGGTATCCGAATAAGTCTTAGCAATTAGCACAGGAGTAAGAGATGCATCTCTAAGGCACTGGAAGCGATAACATTTTGAAAGCTCATGGCTGGTTTTTTCCCCCTTCACAGAAGCGGTCCCACTCTGAGCCCTTTAAAAAAAGCTGCCTCTTTGAAGACATTTGTCTGTACAGTGAGAATGAGATATTTTTAATATGTCTGGTTTCTTCCACCCTCCCTTCGCTTCTTTCTGTTCAACTTTGCTCAACCATTTCTTCCCATCACCTACTGCTTTCTCCTAAACTTCTAACGTCAAGGATCCCCAGAATCCCCAAACTTCTCTATACTGAAATACAGCAGTTGATCTATAGTTTAACTCCCCAAACTCGTAAAGCGTTTCATATATACAAAGTCGATGCACAAGTTGCCTTAACGCTATTCGAGTCAATCAACCAGGCTAGTAAAAAAAACAGGTAAGCATTGGTTCAGTTTACCTTATTTTTGCATGAACTAATTTAATGCTGGTTGGGAAGTGGCCAAAGCAAACAGGTATCAGGTCTTCCGGTATGCTTTCACTGTGCCTTAGAAAGGCTTTGAGTGCAGTCCTTGGACTAAAGGGAGAAATACTAAAGCTTCTCAACTGAAAGGCTCCAAGCAGTGCTCTGTGAAGCCACTGACTGCACTTAAATCACTGCACACGTAAATAATTTATTATTTATTACACGGAACTAGTGCCTAGAAGTGATTTTGCATCAGTACACAGCCTAACGCAAGGACTGACCCGGGCGAGTGTGCCATAGGATTTGGGGACTTATCTACAGTGGGGATGCTTATTAATATGTTTTCAAATGGCTCCTCCTGAATTCAATATAAACTAAAATTGTATCCGAAGTAGAGATCTCAGTTAGATGATTTAAGCTGGCTTGACCAATTTTTAGCGAGAAAAAGGCAAGATCAGTACTTGGAATAAATTCTGCAGCGTCAGTAACCACACAGGTTATGTTGTCACTTATATGCACAATTAGATATTGGAAATGCCTTAGACTGAAAGACAATTCTGCTGGTGTTCATCACAATTTACTGCAGTTTCTCCAGTAGCCTTTTAATGCTTCGACAACAACTCAACTTTTATCTAAATCTTTTATTTCTTCTGTTCTACGCTGTTTGTTGCAAAGAATGAGAAGAAATTCTCTTTGATACTCAGAACCAAGACAGGCCGTGGTTAATTCCATATATTGAATTAACTTAAAGAGATTTGGAGAAACACATACTAATACAGTGGCGTCCTTAAATCTTGTTTCTGATTGTGAAAATCTTTTCCTGTATTTTAACAAAATGATAATACCAGGTAGTAACTGGGGTAAAATTACTTGGGATAGCTTGGGAAAGCTTTCAGCTTTTCATATCCTAAAAAAGATCAGATTCTTATAACACAAAATACTTCAGGCTAACTGCTACTGATACTTAGTAAAACCAATGCACAAACCAACAAGTCCAGGAAGTTGTTAAATATGTGCAATGACATGATAAACAGGAGGGAAAAAAGGTTCTTTGTTAATAAGAACAGTGGAGGCAGCTAAGGACCACTTCACTTCTAAAATATTTTAGTATTTTAAATTGTTTTAACTTAAGCTCATGTCTTCTTGAAAAATCATGTAGATTATGACACATTTGAGGAAGCAACCTGTATTTTTTGATTCAAACTCAAAAGCGAAAATAAACAACACACCCAATACTGTATTGATTTCAGTCATGGCATTGCACAAACAGATTGGTTTTCTTTTTAAAATTTTAATGTCGCTAGAACAGGAAAAGTTTGGCAACAGTTCAATGCTCCACAAAGACATACAATGATGACTATTTACAATATTATACAAAATGTACAGCAAAAATAAAATTACTTAGAAAACAATTTATACAAAGCTCTCTTCTTATACTCAAATACTTCTTCTTATACTTCAAATACTCTTGAGCCTAAATAGGCACTAAAAAACCTCTAGTAAAATTTCTAATTTCAAAGTACTCAATATTTACTTGATTTACTTTGAATACAAACATTTTTGTGGTGTTTTTTGGGTTTGTTTGTTTGTTTTTTTAAAAAGTCCTAATCTATCACAGTAACTTTTCATGAAGTTGAAAATTCTCACATTGCCACAGCACAACATTTAAAATTTGAGAAAAGAAGGCAGAAAACCTTGTGTAGATGCTTCTTCACCCTTTTTGGTGTCTTCATCTTCTATGCTTGGGCTTTCACGTGATGAATTCTCCTGCTGAGAACTGTTGGTTTTCAACAGGGCAGGATCAATTTGTGCTTTCAAGAGCTCAAGGGTCTCGGCAAGCTCATTGCGGTTTCTAAATGACAGAAGAAAAAACATAGTGTCTGATAAGCCACTTACCCCAAAGGGATTCATCAAAAATAAACAAACACCGTCTGCTTAAATGAATGCTGCCCTGAAAACCTTGTATACAGGCACAGTGAAATGCCTGTCCCACCAGAGCGGCTGCAGCTTCGCCATCAGAAACCTTCCAATTTACCCACACCAAAATCAAATCACTTTTTTTGGAAGGACCTTATTTATCTCGACTCAAGTCCTGTTGGGTCTGGATCCAAGCTGCTACTATTATTCTCTTGTTTATTATCCTCTTACCAATCCTCACTTATTTTTCTTTGCGATTTCTTTTTTGTCCCAGCAGAGAGGAAGTTGTAGTTTTCTGCTCAAGCACCAAAGGAGCAACCACATCATTCAAGGGGAATTTTCAAAAGCAATTAAGTAATTTAGATACTTTTTGCAAGTACCCATGCTAAGCATGCATAACAAACAATACACAGTTGTCTAGAAAACTCCAACTACTCGAGTTACTCGAGTTATGAGTGAGAAAACATTTGTGCCTCTCTGGGTGTGTGAATCTCAGTCCACAGTAACTCCTTATTTAAACTGGAAATCTAACTATAAAAAACAACACCTTAATGTATAATGAATTTGGGCAATGATTAAACAGAGTCATACTTTTCGTAATAGACTAGAATAATATGGCGTTCACATGTCTCTTTTCAAAGTCACCGTTCAGCAATTTGTTTTGCCCAGGTTGACAGAAAAAAAGGAAGCCTGGAAGCGCAACAACCCAGAGATGTGGAATCTCACGGGTTTAAAAGTATTTCAGATTTTACAATGCATTACTGTGTTTTTCTGCTGTGAGCGTGGAGTGTCAGAACCTTCCCAGCAGAACCTTGATTCCTTCCACTTTTGGCATTGATCTCTGGAGTCTATAATGCATGGAGAGAGATAAACACCGCACAGCTCTTGATTGGTTTGTTGAGATACATTTACTTTTTTCACCCACAACAGCTGTCTAAATTTCACTGGTGGTAGTGCTTATCATTTTATGGCCCGTTGATAATGGTTTAAACCGTTTTGTACGACTCCCTTGGTTACTAAAGTTACGGATATGTAGATAAGCTGAAGGTATAAAAATTTAAATTTACAAACAGAAAAAAAAAAAAACCCAAAACATAGTTTGAATACTTTTAGATCTCTATGTGCTTTTTAAGTCAGAGTTGATTCTGCTGAGTCCAGTGTAAAATCTACTTGGAACTAATCAAATTTTTAAAAAAGAAGTTTGCATGAAGATAAACTGAAAATGGGTAACTGGTAGATAGGAAACAAATTTCAAACTAATTCTTCTTCCAGTAAGAAAGATCCCACCTAATTTCCATAGAGTAGGACAGTGAAAAACAAAACATGTAACAAGAATCACACCCCCCCCCAAAATCTGAAGCTAAAATCTTGTTAAAACATTAACAGACCAATCTGCAGCAACTGAGACCCAGAGGCACTGAGCCATGTACATGTCAGTCTGCATCAACCTCACACACCTCATCTGTAGTGACTTAGGAGCCAAATTCTACTCCAGCAGATTTTTTGTGCCTATTTGTATTGTCAACAGTTATGCAGTCCCATGAAGTTCAAATTGCAATGTAATTCCCCCCAAAACAAAACTGTCCACTTGTAATTGTCTTAACAGAGCAGAAGTTAAAGAAGCAAGAGTCCTCCTCCGTTGCCTGAGGCATTTAGCTGGCCAGTGAGCAAGACGGAGCCGTCGTCCTCAAGAGTCT
This sequence comes from Ibidorhyncha struthersii, assembly GCA_013398815.1. NCBI lineage: Eukaryota > Metazoa > Chordata > Aves > Charadriiformes > Charadriidae > Ibidorhyncha > Ibidorhyncha struthersii. Next base: position 28,263 of record VZSZ01006021.1, on the reverse strand, counting down.
TCTCTTGGTACCCTTTCCATACACCCATTGTAGCTCGATTAAGCAGAAAACAAATTACACGTTGGCTATTACCAACAAATCAGTGAGTTATTTCTGTACATGGTTTTTCACTAAAACACACATGAGAAGGCAGAAAGTCCCAATGTCGTGAATCCTACTCCGTGAGAAATGGAGATTTATTGAAATAGACTTCTGAACCCCAGCCACAAATAGGAAAAATACCCTTACAAAATAAGAAAAAAAACAAACCCCAAAACAGAAAAGGAATACCTAACAATGCACTTCCACGTGGATCCATCCTGGTCATCCTGTTCTTCTATGTACATCCTGACATTATGCTCTTGATCCAGCTGATACCAATACATCAGGCCATCCTTGTCTCGACCAATGGGCTGAAGACGCATGGCATCGGCATCCTCCTCGTTAATTATATTCTTAAACTTTAGATTGTCATCAAACTGACATTCACAGAGATACTGAAAAAACGAGAAAGTAGGAAGGCTGTTAAAATATCAAAATATAAACAGAAATAAGAAAATCAGCTCATTTCCCTTCAGTGCAATTTGGAAGTTCTTTTTAGGCACCTCTGTTAGATGCGTGAGTTAGCTAGAGCTACCAGGTTTTTTTCCAGATCATGTTGTTTTTAAATGAGAGAGAAATTTTTTTTTTCCTGCCCAGCTTAGAAAGTTTTTTGTTGTTGTTGTTCTTGTTTTTTTACATAGTACAACATTCTCATTCTACAATAAAACACATACATAACTTGGAACAAACCCTGACAGTTTTCTCAAGACTTGAAAAGATGAAGTCCCATCTTTGCCAATGGAATTCAGAGAAGCTTCTCTAAATGCAAGCTAAGAAACATTTTAAAAAGTGTACCATGCAGGCAAACAGCTACTGACCAAACAGTAAGTACAAAATGGTTTTCAAAGTTTCATACAACGGGTGAAAAATATGCAAAGTGTTACATTCAGTTTGGGCCCAACCATGAGCATCACACCTGTTACCAGATCGCCTCCACATTTAAGACATCTACTTATGGTTCAGTCAAGCTAACTTTGCAAGATGTTTAAGTGGGTGAGAAAGAAACATCTCCAAGATATTTGAGCGAGCGAGGAAAAACTCATTTAGAGACTTAGTTGACGAATGTGTACCTTCAGAATCCCCAGTTTGCATTCAACGCTCATTTCTAGGTATCCTTTTTTTTCCATCTCCCAAGCCCAAGTGCTGTTGAATTCTTGGCATATCTGTCACAAACAAAATAAGATTGCTTGGGTTAGTGGATAAAAGCAAACTTAAGCTTTTATATTAATAGTACCTTACTGCAGTAGCAATTATTTGTGATGTCTTCAGGACTGCGAGTCAGAAAGCCTCACACACACACAAAAAACTCAACTGGGGTAGGTTGGGAAGCACTGGCATGGAAGAGTATGTATCATCAAGGTTCTGGTCACCATCAACTTCTCTAAACCTCTTAAACTCTGAACTGGGAAGGTATCCTTGTCTTTGCTGTGCAAAAGCTCCCATTTTTCTATTTCTGACTTGTCTATTTAGAATATAAATTCTCTCGAGCAGATGTGACTTCTTATTATGTATCTTTACAGCACTTAGCATGTAAGCTGCCAAGCTCTCTTGGGGCCATTATGTCCTACAACTGTACTGCAGATAACAAATGCAACTGATATTCACTCCATGCTGTGGAATTATTATTCTTTAGAAAACGCTAAATATCTTGGGCCTCAAGCCATTTGATAAATATTTTAAAATATTCTAAGTACAGCCAATTTCAATGTACTTAAAGCAAATAAATTCAATGACAGCAATATGGGGGAAAAAAAAAGCAAACACAAAAAAAGTGGCAGCAGAGGATAAATAGATGGAATCAGCAGGAGCTCCAATAATAACGATGGAGAAGGAATTCCCTCTCCTCCTAAACAACTCAGACGTGCTTAAGACAACTCTCCTGAACAGAGAAGAGCTGCTTATCAGTCAAGGACACATAGTGGGATCTCCAATCAGTGAGGCTATTCTAGTGGAAATGCTCATTAAAAGGAGGCAAAAACTAATCACAGCTACAGCTCCAGTCGAGATTATTTTGAAGTGCCAGCATTGAATCACGACTGCCCGAATTAGCACACGAGGTACCACTGCCCTTCCATCTGCAAGGAGGCAAAGCCCTGCCACATGGACTCCATAAAACAGCGTAGTCTCCCAATCACCATATTATTATTCAACACAAGATACGGCCACTAAGCTACTTAAAAACTTGTAAATCACATCTAAAAGCAGCTTTCTCTGGAAAAAGCAGCAAAAATAACCTTAAATTTCACCCACCAGAAGCACAGATCAGCTGATTTGTGTTGTAAAACTCCACGTGGGCTACAACCAAGAAAGGTGCTGCTACCTGTCTGCTGTCCCCACCGCCATGCCACCTACCCTCCACTATCCCCAGTGCTGACACCAGTTCTGAAGTGCCCCAAGGGTACGCCTGAAATTACACGGGCTCAGCCACACCATAATTCACACTGACTTTATGCTACGACCTACAGAGGGTGGTGGAGAGAGCGCTCTCTGGTGACAATGAATCCTGCTGGAGAGCAGTTTTCTCTGCTCTGAGGTTAAAGAATGTTATGTGGGTACTTCTCTGACGCAAAGCCAAAGCTCACAGCGAGGGACAATGGTTCCTCGCTCATAAAATGAGGTTATTCTGCTTTCGTTCTCATTTTCAATGATGTAATGTGAAGAGCACTGGGAAACTATCAAAATCCTCACTGAGGGCATGTGCCAGCCACGGTTGATTACTTACTCATTAAGTATGAAAGCAATGATGAGAAGTGTATCATTGTCAAAGCAACAGCTCAGAGACATCAGAGCTGATGAAGCATCTGTTCAAACCGAAATGACTACATTTTGACAATTAAAAACCAAATGATCGTGCTTTCTCCTGACAAGTATTGTCACAACCCTGAACTACAGCTCTCCTTGATTCGGGCTCCGCTGAAATGTTAGTCTCTGCCTTCATCGTGAGGGATGTTTCACACTGTCCAAAAACCTGCTGCTTGTGGGAGCAGCTGGCTTTTGTGTGTGGAAGAGTGGTCAGCACCTTCCCACCCTGCAAAAGAGATGCTGAAACATATCCTTCTCAAATACTTCCAAAGCAGCTACGAGGGCATCTGAAACTTACTATTACCATAGAATCATACAGTGGTTTGGGTTGGAAGAGACCTTGAAGATCATCGAGTTCCAACCCCCCTGCCCTGGGCAGGGACACCTCCCCCCAGCCCAGGTTGCTCCAAGCCCCGTCCAACCTGGCCTTGAACACCTCCAGGGATGGGGCAGCCACAGCTTCTCGGGGCAACCTGCGCCAGTGCCTCAGAGTGAAAAATTTCTCCCTAAGATCTATTCTAAATCTCCCCTCTTCCAGTTTGAAGCCATTCCCCCTCATCACTACATGCTCTTGTAAAAAGTCCCTCCCCAGTTCTCCTGTAGCCCCTTTAGGGACTGGAAGGGGCTATAAGGTCTCCGCGGAGCCTCCTCTTCTCCAGGTTGAACAACCCCAACTCTCTCAGCCTGTTTTCATAGGAGAGGTACTCCAGCCCTCTGATCATCTTTGTGGCCCTCCACATGCTCCAAATGTTCACTTTAACCAACAGAAACAGGAAGGTGAAAGACACAGCAGAGGAGTCTGTTTGGGTGGGGCTACGGACACCTGAATTCTGACAATGAGAAAAGACTGCGCCGATTTCGGGGTCGAGGGTTCCAGATGGACCAGTCCAGAGAAATCTTACCCATACAAAAATGCAAAATACGTTTGACAACAGTCAGGTAAAGCATTTCGTCAGGAGACAGTGCAGCCTGAATTAATTCAGCTACGTGTTTTTGAAAAAAAAAAAAACAACAAAAACAAACCAAACCAGCTAAGATGGACAATTCTTCTTAGTTGTTAAAATGTTTAGGACAAGCCATTTCTTTACCTCAGTCACACATGACCACGTACATTATTCGCATAGAGGAGAGAAGGCAGATTCCTGGAGCCCTATAGCCATTTTCTTCCAAAAAAAGACTAGTGTGTACACTGGTGAGCCAACTTGGGTGGTTCACCATCAGAAGAGGGAAGGGAAAGTACTCTCAACTGCCATGTTCACTTCCTATCCCAAAAGATATTCACCTGTCAGAATACCAACCACAGCTTAATGACAATTCTTTATGATGTTCTTTATGAGTGTGGCAGTCAAATAAACCATAACTTATAAACAGCTGGTATATAAACACAACATTAATAATATACATGCATAAATATTAAGAGCATGTAAGTTTGAATGTCCTCCACTTAAAGTTTTGCCCTAAATAAGGAAAGAAAATGGTGACCTCTAGAATGAATCAAACCCTGTTTTATCAAAGCAACACATTAGTAGTTTCTAACAATGGGAAAACAGGTCAACGTTGCCTCTTAGAGCATGTCAACAATACCTCAAACAATACTGCAGGCATCTAGGAAGAACAGTCTCAATGGTTCCACATCTTTTCAGTTTTTCCCGGCTTTCATGGCATTTCCCAAAACTCTTCGCTGTTTTTCTAAATTAATTATACCCCTTTGAAATGGGGACAGTATTAGCATACCTCTTTAGTTAGTTATATTCAAATTCCTTTGTTCTTCAAGGTTCCTTTGAACCACTGGCTAGAATAAGCTTCAAGTCAGCTCTGGAGATTGTTAAATGAAGTAGAATTTATTACCGCTTACTTGGTCTTAGCGGGAGCGCATAGGAGGGTTTCCTTACCACTTTCCCATCCTTTCAACGCCTGCTGAAGGAAGATTTTCCAAACTACTCCCTCATAAACTTGTTTTCTCCCTCTGCTTTCTGCTTACCACACAAGAGGCAAGTGGCTTCAGTGGGGTATGTAAGTTCAGTAGTAAGAGTTGGGTTTTCTCAGCTTGCTGCAATGGCTTTTCGGTATATTAAGGAATTTAATGCAATTCAGTAACCACAGTACTTGGTAATATACAAAGTACACAAAAGTTACATAAATTATTACATTATTATTTTACAGCATCATCATAAATACTTTACAGCTGGTTAAGAGGTTAGATTTAACCTAAGGCCCTTCGGCAGGTTATTTCCCAACATACTCCCAGTCCTAAAAACATCCTCATCGTAAGACTACACAAACCTCAAGACAAATCCCCGTCTCTGTAAAGCACTTAAGGGGGCAAACTGCACCTGGACTGGCCAAGTGCCATTAACTATATCATTGCTATTACCATAATGCTGCTGTTTCTAAGATGCGATCATGGCTGCGCAGACAATACCAGAACTACATTTTTGTGGATTGAAAGGCACATGGAACATACCCAGAGGGGAAACGGTAACCTACTAATTTTGAATACATGCATATTTTTATTTTCTGAAGCAGTGTAAATCCTTTAAACTGAAAAATATTTGCATGTAAGGTGCCGACAATGGCACAGCCACAAATACCAATACGGAATTATGTAAAACAATGGGACGCTCTATTTTTACTGATGCATAACTACATTTTCATCTTAGCTGTACCATTCTGAGCATGCAGATATAAATCGCTGCAATACTTTCACTTATTAACGCATGCTACAAGAACTCTGTATGGTTAGTCCCCGTATGAATATCAACCAAATCACGTTAATTAAATCATATCCAGACAATTGATATACAAATGAATTGTTACTGTGGAAATATCTCTGCTCAATTTAGCCCGTTTGCAGGCAACTAAACCTCCGTCTTTATTTAGGGTCCTTATGCTCAAAAAATTATTTTACTACCAGATATGAAGGTGTAGGCTCTTCTACATGCAGTACATATTGTCTGTTTTCAGAGATTTTTTTTACTCAAGCCTCGGCAGACTGACAGTTACGCTGGGATCTTACACAACTGAAGTCTGGGCATGCACGTCAGTGTTGGCCCCAACGCCGCCCAAGGCTCACTATAATTTGTACCAGGGACCGCTGACACAACAGCTCATCATAACCATATTCCAGCACTGCAGAATAATACAACGCGCATATTGTACCTTGATCAAATATTTTTCCCATCTGTCTGCTGTGACAGACTTCCCAATCTTTCTCATCAGTTTCAAGTGAAGCTCCACCAATTCTTTTGGAACTGCAGTATTGAGAGAGGGAGAGAGAGAAAAAAAAAAAAGTTATGAAGTCTGGTGCAAATATACTTCAACGCTAAACACTGATAACACTGAAACACTGTGATAAATCGAGAAATTTTATTAAAACATAGTAACTTAAAGCCTGCTGAAGAGCAGCCCCGCAACTGAAGAGATGGAAGAAGGTTAATTTAATCGCATGGGTCTTTTTGTTTAGCATTACATTTACGATGACCATTGATTGCCCTTCCTGTGCCCTTCCTTAAACTCAAGGAAACAGACCTCACTGATAAATATGTAAAAGTTTTGGCAGCGTTAAAACAACAACTGGACAAGAACTACACCAGTCCCACACATACTACCGCGAGCAGCACACCTGCAACTGCCTCCAGAAACCCCAAAGCCATCCTCTGCACCGTGCCTGGAATATCGCTGAATCCAAACTATTTTTGGCTGGGCGCGTGGTATGGGAGAAACGTTCCAGAAACTTTGTCCTCACAGATGTAGCTTTGCCATATACTTACTCTCTTTTGTACTGGAGGGACAGAGAGGGACTCGAGATCTGGGGTTTGAGAGATGGAGGCCAGAACTGCTGCACCCGTGCCATCATAGAATTAAAGTTTTCCAACCAAATTTTACTTCTCTCTCAGCGTACACTCCTCAGATACCACTTCAACATCTCATCTTAGCTCACGTCTGTGATTTATAAATCAATCTGGCACCACCAAGTGGCAAATTTGCAGAACATCAATTTTATAAATTAGAAAGTAGTTTAACGTTTTAAACATATTTAACTGATAATTATTAATGCAACTGTACATGCCCAGTGATGTGAGCTTCCATATTTTTGTAAGTTTTTATCAAGAAATTACAAAAAAATGAACTTTTCAAGTATTTTTATTTCTATACTCTTTGCATACAATTTTATTTTCTGAAAGCATTTCCGTTACTCTATGCACACACGCTTTAAAAGTTTAAAACCAAAGAACGTTTATGATCATAATTTATAATTATGGTTTCTGTGCTGTCCAGTAGCATTACTTGACACAGGATAAACAGCTGCGACACCAAATGTGTTTGTTCTGAACTAGACATTACTGAGATGCTATTTCTTTATACAACATTCTAGTATCTATGTGAAGCTTTTCAATATTTAACTTGAATTCACCTGACTGATAATCGTCTTTCAATCACATGCCTCTATTTTCAGGTGAACACAGCGAGCTGGTAGAATATCAGTTTGATGAAAGTGTGTGTGTCACTTCAGAATGTCCTGGTTTGAGGTAAGACAGAACCAATTTTCTGTTCGGTAATTTTACTTTGCAGCTAAGCCTCTTCTAACTAACTGAACTCTCTGAAATTAATGGCGTATTTTTAAGACTGCAGTCTGCTCCCAGAGCGGTAAGACCTGATTGTTTGTAGTTGATGCCCAGGCATGGTATGCAGAGAGGCTCCTGGTTATACGTATTGCTCTAACACCCAAGGCTAGCGAACTTTGTTATGCCACCCCATTGGAGGGTCGGAAGCGGAAAAGCCTAGAGGGGTCGCACCTGTGGGGAGGAGCAGACAGGACAGGTGACCCAAAACTGACCAACAGGGTATTCCATCCCATCTGTCCCACGCTCAGTATAAAAGCTAAGGGATCAAAGGGTCAGTCCTCTTTCTTCAATGGCCGACATCTGAGGAGGACTCTGTCCGTTCATGTGCCTTTGATCCTGATTCTGAATCCAGATCCGGAATCCAGTTCCCATCCGTCACTGAGTCCAGTCTGGGACTGCCCCAGTGCCAGCCGGTGATGCGATCATCGTCCTGGGAGCTTGATACGGTTTTGTGCATAATGCATATATTTCATTAGTTTCTTTTTGATATTATTATATTTTCTTTTTATCATTACCATTTCATTAAAGTAGTTTAGTCTCTTTAAAATTTGTAAATCTCTTTCTCCCTCTTCCTCATCCCTCTGAAGGGAGGGAGGTCAGAGAGCATCTGTCATTCCTTTCGGTGGCCACTCTGGCCCAAACCACGACACAGTAGTAGATCACCTTTGCTGGTTTGCCACCAGAAATTTAATACACAAACTCACTTCTTTAAAAAATACACCAAGTAGCAGCCTGGTACCCCAAAAGAGACCTCCTTTAAATGTAATTAATTCATAAGCAGCTCTAAACTAGCCCTAACTTTTTCTCTTTTACTCCATTCATAGTTTGCGTTCCCATTGCCTACTGAAAAAAACTGACAGATCTCCTCCTTGGTTTTCCTGAAAATTGATGCATTTCATAATTTTAAACTACCACATAGTGTAAAAGGAACAAGATCAAAGGTCTTAACCCCAATAGGCGCCGCGCACTTGGCACTAACAAAATTAAGCACAAAGCACTTTATACACATGAGCAATGCTATCAAAGTCAACTAATACAATTAAACCTCAGCTTGTGTCTATGTGACATGGAACCGAGCCAGAGTATTCAAAATCTTCCTGGATCAAAGCTCTTGTTCTGCATCTTTTTTTGTTTGGTTGGTTTTAATCAGATCTCTTTTTCATGAGCAGATATTGATTGGAATCCTAGTTTGAAGACGCATGGGTGATTTGTTTCGAATAATCAAATCCCCTGTCACCACTAAGATCTTTGCTACCGTATTAGTCTTCGAAGAAGACTGTACAACCTGCTGTAGGTGACCCTGCTCTGGCAGGGGGGTTGGACTAGATGATCTCCAGAGGTCCCTTCCAACCATGACTGTTCTGTGATTCTGTAAATGAAGAATGTTAAAAATTCAAAATTTGGAAAGTTTGCACACCCTTGGTCAGCAGTTACCGTGACTTGTGTACCTACAGAAACCTCACTTCTTTTCTGTGATTCCAGCATTTCAGTTCTTGCATTTCTAGGATCTTGATGATGTATCGATGTAGTTATTTTCACAAATAAATTTCACATTTCAAATCCATTCTCTGGTTATTTATTAGCCTTTCGAGATGTTTTTCACGTCGTGTGACTATTAATGACTAGATCTCCAGGCCGGCTTTTTACCAGGAAGACTCAGAGGAATCATGCTGCGCTTAGAGGAATTGCACACTATCCTCCTGGCTCTAAGGAATGAGGTGGGAGTTTTGGAGAAGAAAACTGATGTCCAGTTTTAAAAGGGAAACTGTTTCAAAGAATCAAGGCTAATTAAACCACGGTGCCATCTGCTAGATATTCGAAAATACAGACTTTTCATAGGAAGAAACCATGAGTCAGAAAGAATGAGTCACTGTATATACAATTATAGGGCTTCTGGTGGAGTTTAGCCAATTTGTTAAGTCCTGCACTTCCCTGGAGGGCAGGCTCTTGTCTGGGCCTCACACAAAATCCTTTGAACACTGTTCCATCTACTCCAGCATTTCAGGGAATGTCCCATACATCAGTCACACATTTCTAATAAATTTGGGAAAGCCGGAAAATTGAAACGGAAGAGAAAAAGTACAAACACGTGGAAAGCCCATCATCTGGTTAGAAAAGCCGTAACTTTCAAACACCTGCACAACCGCAGATTAAGGACCTGGTTGTGGGTACCCATTAACACCTTCCCACGTAACCATAACCCCATTTCACCTCTCCTTATTTTCCCTGCCAAAATGAATATGCTCACAGCTGAACACTGACCTCAACAAAACTGAAATAAAGGAGGAAAACAGAAAATGTAGATGACAGACAAAGCCTTGGGTCTGGAGGGAGGGTAGGGGAACCTTGTTATTCGGAAAATGATTACAAATAAAAAACCTTCCTATAAGAGCAGATCCGGAGCACTGGACACGGAAGGGAAGATCAGAACCATGATGTACGGAGAGTCGTTGGTACTGCTGGGGATTGCAAAGCCTATGCTCCCTCTACTCCTCACGGGATAATGTTGCTTGTTAATGCTTTCAAATACTTGAAGGGAGGATGCCAGGGGGATGGGAGCAGTCTTTTTTCAGTGGTGCCCATTGATAGGATGAGGGGTAATGGGCACAAGCTTGAACATAGGAAGTTCCATCTTAACATGAGGAGGAACTTCTTTACTTTGAGGGTGGTGGAGCACTGGAACAGGCTGCCCAGAGAGGTTGTGGAGTCTCCCACTCTGGAGACATTCAAAACCCGCCTGGACGCTGTCCTGTGCAACCTGTTGTAGGTGACCCTGCTCTGGTGGGGGGGCTGGACTAGATGATCTCCAGAGGTCCCTTCCAACCCTGACTATTCTGCGATTCTGTGATAAGGGAAAGGCACACCGAACGCCTCCTGCTGCGGGGACGTAGGGCAAAGGGAACGAGAAGGACCATTTTGGGAGGCAAAGGCTGCCAGCATTCTTCATGCTTCATGAACACAAACAGGTCTTCCCAGTTACATTAGTAAAACCTTTTTCCATGCTAACTTGCTTCGGCAAGTGGAAGAAAAAAAGTGACAAGATATACAGGGCAAATATTTCTGTTAACAGTTTGCTCTTTTTCATCTTTCTCCCTTGACCAAAATTACCTCTGCACGCTATGACTTCACTGTCAAATAAAACCATGCTAAGCAGGTGGACAGCCAAGACCGACGAGTTCATTAATAATCTCCCACCAATTTCTTTTCTACTCTGACGTGTATGAGCTCCCAGCACCCCACGAAAGTGTTTAATGGCATGCAAATATACAATAGCTTCCACCACGTTCAGCTCCCTCCGCTGCCCGTGCTGGCAGGAGTTAAACTAGAAGCACGTGCAAAGGCAAGAGCATCCACTCAGCCGCTTGATGATGAAGAGTTGCTTTGATGATGAAGAGTTGCGAACTACATGGCAAATGTACCACTGAGCCCACCACACACTAATCACGTGCTTAATTCCCTTTACAGACAAGCTCTTACGCATAAATTTGCTTAAAACCAGTCAGGTGCATCCCTTACAAAAGGCACAAGAGTACCCAATAGACAAGTGACTGCATTTCTAACATCTGTATTCTTCTCCTCCATTTTTGTGTGCAAGTCCCATGAGCAGTCTGAGGCAGCAAACACTTTGTCTTCTAGATTAGTTTCAAATGAAGGTAAGTTCCTCATCTGGTTCATCAAACAACTAGCGAAACACTTGGGAAAAGAAAGAGGATAGGATCTCCTTCAGCAGCAGCGCTGGTTTATGGCAACATCAGTATTCTTCTCTAGGAACTAACTTGTTTCTTATCTCAACTTTTAGTATAAGGAAAACGGGAGATCCCTATAGTTGGGATTAAGAAGTTTATAGACCAGAAAGAAAAACGATGGCCTTGGTAGGAGCTTGGCATGGTGAACAAATGGAAGGACAACATCTCTAGTAAGAACCAGGCAAGGAGTTACAGTGAACCTCTGACAAATAACAGTGATAATAAGGAGCCCTATATTCATGCAGCAAACTTGGCATAAAAAAAAAACTGAAGCATTTGACCTCTATAGTGTTTTCCAACATGAAAAAGCAGTAGTTCCTGTTCCAAAGGACAATCCAAAGATCTTGTTTTCCAGCTGAGTCACTTGATGAGTATTATCATCCTACCAAGTTGTGTGTCCATAAAAGTAAAAACGACATGCAGGAAAGGGTAAAAAATGGAACTGCTCTGCCCCCCCAGTGAATGAAAAGAGCAATCAAACACGCTGCAATTAAACCAAAGATCAAAACAGAAAGAACAAGTCACCAAGTAGCAGTCTTATATCCTGTTCCTAGAAAGATTTTGGCAGGCATTAAAAACAAACAAACCACGCTCACATTTAAATGACATTATTATCCTAGGAATTATTATCCTTGAAATCTGGATGCTCAGCAGCTAGATCATTTTCATACAAACATCTGAGTACCTTTGTATCTCTTATCTGTACAAATACCTTTTCGAAGACTCTCGGCTTGCCTGGACTATTCAGGGCACAGGCCATTCTAACATTATTCAGCACAGTTAAGATTATCTTGATGATAAACCCCCTCCCAGCCATCCCCACTAAAGGATCCCAGCACACCACCTCTTTCACTGCCGCTTGCGGCTGAATTGTGACCAACGCGGGCAGTGCTTTGAACTGGGACCAAAATGCCTTTTCCACCCCCAGTTCTTTTAGTCATTTGCGTCACCACCCTAACAGACCTTGCTAGCAGAGTTGCATACTGACTTCACTGCATCGGCCCTCGCTGCAACTGGGATATGACCTCAAAATTCAGCTCTAATTTTAGCTATGAGATGATTGTCAAATATTTAGACTTTATCACCTATTTGTCAAAGTTGTTAATGAGCACCCTTCCCTCCCATTTTTTTTTCTACCCTTCTCCGTTGCCCACAAATCAATCTGATTATGCTTGTGCTCTCTAATGCCCACACTACCATCAGTCACCTTCTCACTATAGCTGAAACTGGGATTAAAAAAATTATATGCATTGTCATCAGTGTAACTCTTGAAGCTGGAGTTAAAGACCATACCGATCCAAACAAAATCCCTACACGGCTGTTCTTCAGCAGCCCTTTAGCAGCTAGAAGATGGTATAATCTTTCACAAGTCCCCTGTTTCATTCTCTGGCTATTAGGTTCCTAGCAATGTCGGGGGCTTTTTAAGCTAATATATTAAGCAACAGCAGAACGTTAACAAAAGCAAGACTGATATTAGAATAAAGCACAACATTTAGGAAGAAAAGCATGCTGTACTGTGCAATAAAAAAGAAATGGAGGCAGAAAAAGAAAAAAGAAAAATTACTTTGAAAACAATGCAGGAAAAAATAGTACATGATCTATTTTAGAAATTGGAAATAGCCCAGGAAAGGAAAGACAGCAAATAAAAGCCCAGTTTACTGCCTCAAAAAATGTACTGAATAAAAAAAAAATGGGTTCCAGTCCACAAACTCTGGACACATGAACAGCAAGTCAGAAAAATCAGGCTGTGGCAGCAATGTGGAAACAAGCAGACTGCACTGAAAAACAGGTACTGAAAACATTTGAAATTTTAACAGATTGCCATTCTTCGCAGTTAAATCACTTGCAGTGACCACACCATGCATTTCAACTACCTAAAATCAAAGGCATTTCACTTGCTGATCCTTAATTCATGCATAAGCAAGCACTTGACTCTGAAACTGCTGAGACCACAGCCTATAAAGGCGAAGACATGGCAGCACAAGTATCTTTCATTCCGGCTAGTAAAAATCTGGAAATAAGACCTTCTAAAGCGACTTTGGGATTCTCTTGCCTGCTGTGGCATCTCAGTCTCCAACACAACCGAGACTATTAGACTATGAGCAGAAAATCCTCACTTCCCTCCTTAGGACTGAATTATAATTCATTATAAGTCATCCTAATTCTCAAATAAAGAGTAGGTGTGACAAAGGGGAAAGGTAATCACAGAGATCACAGTTTAGTAGTGGACTTGGGAGTGCTTCGCAGCTCCTCAGTGCCAGTATGCACCTCCATGGCTTCCTGATACACTGGAATAAATCCACTTCAGAGAGATTTCAGTAGCTTGGGTTTTTTCACTGGAGAAGAGAAGACCTGCGGTGGATGGCATCAGCGTGCCCAGTTTGGGGACTGGGAGCCAGCCTTTGGAGCATGTTGCAGAATACACTTACCCACACCGCAGAGATGTAAGAAGATGCAAGGTGCCCTGTTTTGCCTGTGTTAGGCACCAAGGTGTCTTACAGAAAGCACAAGCAGAGTTAGGAGCCCTATTAAAAAAAAAAAAGCAGGTTGATCAGATGGAATTCTTCAACTCTACAATAGGAAACGCTGAAGAGACACGTATTTGGAAACGCAACCCTGTCTCTGGAAAGATCAGCAGCAAAATGAAGATTTATACCCAGATCTCAGTCTGGACAGAGGCATCTGCTGGCCGTTACAGTAACACAAGTTCACACTTACCAAAAAGGATGTAAGTGAAAGAAGTTGGGATGGCAACGTTTACCCTTTGATCTAATGCTAAGTAGTTACATAGCCATTCAAGAAATGGTAATATTGAATTCAGTGCCTTCGTTCACTCTTAGAAGGATCAAAATTACAACTCCCACTCCCAGGAGAGCAACCCAGCCACAGGGCAAGCAGCTAGAAAAGAAATGCAAGATTCAAGGGCCCACAGAAAGGTAAAGAAAAGGAAGCATGAGTCTAATTCCTGTGAAAAAGAAGCCTGAGCTTTAGTCCCTACTCCTAGCTCCCAGAATTTTTTAGGTATTTTGCCCTTAAAATCTTGGAAAGGGCAGCAGCACAGCAGTAGCATTCATCTAAGCGAATGTAGATGTTTACACCTGAACACTAGTTCCATATATTATTCCATTTAAAGTCCAGAGAGAGAAAGACACTTTTAGGAAGAGTCAGCCCATCCTAAAGTAAATATCTGAGCTCTGCTAGATATGTTTGGTGAGATTAATTCTGTTGTAGAGTGTCTGCGAAGTTTTTCCAGTGAAAAACAGTGTATGTAATGTCTTGCGAATACAGGAGTGTAACCACGTACTAGGGGGGTACATCTCATTACCTAAGCTCTTATGCTCCCCTTTAGACAAAAAATTACCATTGCAGATCTGACCTTAGTTCCTAAGGTTTATCCATGCACAGACATTTCTGGCAGACAAAATCAATTCTCTAAGCATGGCAGCATTTAACTTCAAAAGAAAGACCTTGTATCCTCAAGATTAAACGTATGAGCACAGAGTTGCATACATCAGTACTTAAGGAGGCTTCAGCTTCATTTAGCTTTATTCTCACAACAAATACAATAGGCTTCTTTTAATGGGTTCTGTTAGAGTATAAGTTGAATGCAAGTCCTTTTTCAGTTCATTATATGAAAACAAGGTCAAATTTAAACGCATTTTAAATTCCTTACTTTGTTTAGTTATTAGAAACATCACTCTGTTGTCAATTTTGCTACATTTTTCAGGTACTGTCTGAGAGTTTTCTTCAGCATTAAGAGAAGACGGATGTTGATTATACTGTAAAATCACTTGCTCCCACATCTCTCACTTGAATAAAAAGGCAATATTAAAAAAAAAAGTCAGAGCAGGTTGAATAAAAATCACTTTTCTAAAATAAGTTTCATTACCAAGGTTAGACGTTATCATTCCTCAGTCTTCGGTGGCAGGGGGGGAGAAGAAAGATTTATGCTTTTTCATATATCAGATGAGACCTACTACAAAGATATTTCTGCCCTTTTTTGGGTTCAGCTTTAAAAATAGTGTGTTTTTTCTCTCGTTACTGGCGATCCAACCTGCACTTCAAATAAGTCTCAGTTATACTCTGGGATTCACCATTTCATCTTTCATTTACACGTCAACTTTACTGAAGGATATCAACAGGTGAATGTTTCTTGGCAGTTTCTCTGTAACTGTCAAATACCGCAGACAGCTTCTCTTGAAAACCTAGGCCTGCAAACTTAAGTATCCCAATAAAAATATGTATTTTTAGTTTACTGGACCCTAAAGAAGTGCAAGAACATGACAGTGCTACAAAGGTGTACATTTTCCACTTTGCAAAACATTAAACAGTGACTAATTTCTGTAGAAAAATGGAGTACTACTCAGTAAGCATTCCGTATGTCACAAACAGCAGCATTATGTGAGCACGAGTTTTCTTTAAGGATCAGCACAAGCAAACTTTGAAGGTGAAGCCAACACGAGTCATTCTGCAATGCAGAACACACTTTCCCGTCAGTTGGAAAGAAGTAACTGCACCTTACTGCTCTAAGTTAATGTCAGCTCATTAATTTATCAGCAGTGCAAATGAAAATTTAAAATATTTTAAAGAAATACCAGAAATCCAGAAAGAGATGCACCATGCCTCAGAGACTTGGGCTAAACTGTCATAAGAGAGCATTTCTAGCGGCTGATGAAGTGCCCCGTGAAAGGCGGCAGTCACACAGCTGGATGAAAATCATTCTAGAGATGAATTCATGATCACAGGCCTACAATTTTACAAGTTTAATCCAATTAGCACAGAATTTGAGGCTTCTGTTAAATGGTTTCACAGCTAGTAGCAACCTTTTCTCCATTATCTGTTAAGAAATCCAGGAAGCAAGTAAGAATAGAAATTTAAGAAGCAAAACTCTCCAAGACAATTGCCTGACAAAGTGCGAGCAGTAAATAAAAAGACAGTGTGGCTTGCGAGCAACTTTCTTAAGCGTAGGTCTAAAATAAAGACTTATTTAAACTTCAAGAAAAAGCAAACCACTTACGTCCTTGTGCGAGTTGATATTCGAGTCTCACACAAAGTGAGGATTCACAGAAGTTTCATTCCTTGAAACACCCAACTCTGAAGTACAAAAACTTCTATGAGCAAACTCATGTTTTGACCTGCTAACACTATTAAAATATCTACCCCCGTGAATGTATTTCTTTTAATTGCAAGAAACGGTTATAACTTTGGGGCTGTTGCAGCGTCACAGGGGTAGCCAAGACTGTTAGCTTTGGGGTTGACATTATCTGCTGTCTGTCTAGTCAGACTCCAAGCCGCACACCAGTTTGCCAGACTGGAAGTGCTGGCAGCACTGCTACCTCCCCATAACTCAGGCTCAGCTGCCGCCAGCCACCTTTTACACAACTTTTAATTTGAGCTAGAAAGAAAGAGGAGTGTAACAGCCTGAAGGGACGATGAGTTTCTAGCTACCATTTGCATATTGCCATCACTCAAAACTCATGTTTGAGATACAAACCCTCCAACCTAAACAAGCACACACAGATGCTCTCAGGATTGGGAAGAGCCTGGCAGCTCCCGTTGCAGGCAGAAGAAAAAGTGCCACAATATAATGCGCACCTGAATCTTCCCACTGAACCGGCTTCCTGCGAACACAACAGTATCTGAAAAACATTTAAACTTGTGAGATCGAAAGATCCTTCCCTTCCTGTACTGCACAAAACAGGTAGAAAGAAAGAAGAACAAACCGTGGCAGTAGAAAATGTGTTTATACATAGCTGTTGGAAAAGAAAATGATGAGCCACAGTGGATATAACCCGGCACTCGGTTTGACAGTAACCACCATCTGCTGTTTCAGAACACGGGTAACGAAACCCCACAGCACATGTATGAAATTACCTGCCCCCAGGTTATACCTAAGTCCTGTTTTTAGTTATAGCCTGGCTTAACTTAGAAGCAAGAAACCACATTTTTAGCTTTATTTTTAAATATTTTCACTACAACTCAATATTCACTAGCATCTAAATCTTTTTGAGCTCTGGCCTCAGTAATAATTTGCAGCGATCAATTGTAATTACGGAACACGTGAAAGGCATTTAAATCTGAATGAATTTTAAATTTCATTCAATACACCATTTTTCCAGTTTTACAATAGAAAAGGAACGAAAAATGTCTAGAAGCCTTGCTTTGTATGCTTTTAAAAATCTCCTCTGAAGTTAATAGCACCCTTTTTAAAATTTTTTTGTGGAAACTTTCATACGGTCCTCCTTATTCTACTGATCTGCCTGCATTCTCTTTCAAGATGGAGCAGCCACAACTGAGCACTAAAATCAAGACGAAGGTACACGATCAATCAACAAAATGGGAGGTAGACACACATACCCGAAATAAAATATCCTCCAAGTTCCATGCATGATTCTCAGCCCACTCTTCATGCTATCTGGTCTTTTGTTAATTTTTAAACTCCAGCTCCACGGTAATAGAGGTGCTTTCCTCTGACCTGTCACAGAACTACCTAGAATATCGCGTTGCGCTAACAGCTAATTTTAGATATTCTGGGATGTATTCCTCACAAAGTTTCCCTTTTAATGCATACTTATAACTGTGTTTCATTTGCAGTTTTGTTGCCCATTCACAATACTATTTTACCCACAGAAGTGGGTAGATTAGCCATCTTTCGGCCAGATTAGCCATCTTTCACCTTGATCTTTTTTTAAACGATTCATCTCCTTCCTGTTTTCTTGGCAAACAGGATTAATTGCCCATGCCATAAAGAAAAATTGAGGAAAGCTACTTCACTTATACCATGGTGATGCAAAAACACAATCTTTTTTTCTAACCAACTTCCTGTTGGTTAATTGGTTTAAGATGATGCTTTCCCCTCAACCGATGACCGCTTTGGATGCTGACTCACGTTCAGTGGTTGACTTAGCTGGAATGGTTGGGTGATGCATTCCTCAATGTTCCTCAAACTCTCTGCCAGGGAGAGTTATCAGGGATGAACGTAAAGCAAATCCACTCCTCAGCTAGTCCTAACTTAAAATCGACAGCATGAACACAGACCACTGGCAATATCAGTTTGGGACTGCAATGGCTAAAAACATACTCCGTGGCTCACCCGATTCCTCCTGCCACAAAGAATAATGTCAAAGAAAGGGCTGCGCATGAGAGTTATTATTTTGGTCATATCAGGTAAGGTTGCTGTGGAACACAAGTCAACCACTTTAATCAGTGACCTCCTTCAAAGACTTTGCATCTACATGTAAGTGTCTGTCAAGCATGATCCATCTATCCATGCTTCAAAAGAACTATCCATGCTTTCAAAAGAAAACAGCAGAATATTTTTCTTTGGAGAATAACTAACACAACTATCAGAACTACGAAATTACAAGTTCATAAAGTTTATCAAAAGCAGATGTAAAAGCTCTTTTGTTCCCTCAATCTTTTTTAGACTCTTTAAAATGTGCTAGTCACTCGGTCTTCCACTTCTGCACTCTAATACGAGTTTGTCTATTTTTACCAACTGTATTTCTAACTTCTTCAGAAAGCCAAATGAGTATTTAAATACTCGCCCAGACTTAGGCCTGGCAACTCAGTATGCTTTCACATTATTAGTGTGTTCCAGTACATCATTTCCTAACACGTCAGTTTTATCATATTTCATCTTTATTGCCAGAAAGGCAGCATAACTAGAATAAAGATATCACAAATTAGCCTAATAATGACACCTTATGCAAAGCAATGTACTTATTTTTATCCTTCTATTGTAGCTGATGATTTTAGACACCCATGTTTCGTAGGTATTTCCTTTTTACATAAGACACTTCTCTGTCCACACACTCTCCAAATCCACCTTGGACTTTTTAGCTTCCTCCTTTCTACTGCCAGCTATGAGTACATTCTCCTGGACTTCACCAGGGTTAGACTTTCACCTTTCAAACAACTTCTACTTGGCATAAAAACGTGGGACACAGCCCTCACACTTATCTTCACCGTCATACTCCCATTTGTCAGACAAACACACATTCAGAGACGTCTACTAGCTTCACAAGCATGCTGCATTGAGGACACAGTCAGCGTTTTTATTCCTTGACTTATGACAAGTCCTTCTGGTCTCCTTTCTTATAAAAATGTTAGGTCTTCCTAAAGTTCCCTTCTTATCAATTTTTCTTCCCTGCTGCTAACCTTTCTTAACCTTCTTACAGACTGTGAACGTGTTATTTAGGAGGTCAGCTAATACTGTCTGCTACAGAATTTGTCTAAGCTTAAATACGCATTTCAAGGGGTAGAGTTTTGCCACTTACTGAAGTACCTTTTTGCAAAGCAGGGCATTTACATGGCCACTTTAGGCCCAGCTCCAGCTACCTCCCTTTCAGCTACCACCTCCAGGCAATACTGGGGGTCTTCTGGGTGGTTATTTTTTTGTTGTTGCATCCTGCCACACAGCCCTCCACCTTGGACGCTCTCTTGCAATGTATTGTTGATAACTGCAAGAACACCACAAGCTCTGGGATCAAACTAAGATTTCCACGCTTCTATCATCCACTAATTAATAGGGCTTTTGTGAACCATTGCAGTTTATTCTCCAGAGGAAACCATTATAATCCTGGTAGTCATTAATACTAAAAGGCAATGAACGTGCCCTGGCACTTGTGCTACTAGATAGCTGTAGATGAGCTGGAAAACAGCCAGGGCAGTACCAGAGGGACACTGAGCAGAGTAGGAAATCAAGTGATTACTCGCACACAAACTTGAACAACCAATTTCATTCAGCATACTACTGGTTCGGGACTTTGCCAACCAGAACCGACGATTAGGACAGAAAAACAGTGTAGCCTAAGACAACCAAAAAAGCCACAGAGCTTCAGGCTGATAATCACCATTTTCTTGGAAAAGGGTATTTGCAAGGCTGGGACTGGTGAGGTACAACT
The DNA here is from genome assembly GCA_013398815.1 of Ibidorhyncha struthersii. Classification (NCBI taxonomy): domain Eukaryota; kingdom Metazoa; phylum Chordata; class Aves; order Charadriiformes; family Charadriidae; genus Ibidorhyncha; species Ibidorhyncha struthersii. Next base: position 8,103 of record VZSZ01006021.1, on the reverse strand, counting down.
TTGCTTCTTACCCATTCTTCAAATAGCAATCAAGCCTGCGAGTTCAAGGGTAAGCAGTGCTTTTCTCCAAGGTACTACAAGATCTAAATGATCACAACGGAAAGAAATCTAATAGTAAAGCACAGCTGCTGAAACACAGGAATCTTTAGAAATAGGCCTTCCCTCACTTTGAGAGATTGTTTGTTTTCCCCAGACCATTACAGACATGAACAGGGTCACAATTTCTACCGTAGTTCTGAGAAATTCGCCGCTGCTTGAGCTTTAAGAGCTTTGTTTGGCTCTTGGGGAAGAGAAGTAACTGTATCACGCTGACAGCAAACTGCATATATGAGAGGCTGACAAATGCTAGAGGCTACTAAGAAATACTTGTTAATGCTAAAATGTTTGTCTATCTTTGTAGAACAACTGAAGCAAAGGAGAGTTCACTGATTTGGGGAGAAGGGAAAAGAGGAGAAAGGGTAATGGAACAGGGTGGAAAGATCATCTTAGTGTTATAAACAGCCACAGACCTTGCTATTCCACGGCTGGAACAAACTATGCTTTTACTGCAAGGCTGAAGGAAACAAAGAGTATACACATCTTTGTGTGAGTTTTATTATTTCTCAGTGATTTTAACATTTGGAACCAACCAGATGATTTTATTGAACTCCACAGCCAAAGCCATCAATGCATTACTCTGCCCCAGCACCAGTGCGCCCAAGTAGGGAATGCTGAAGAGAGCCTGCAGCGCAAGGGGAAGGTGCTCCGTGCTGCTGCAGCCCAGGTAGGCAGCGTGGCAGCTTCTCTGCCAGAGGATGGGGGATCTCTGCAGTGCACAGTGCAGTCCCGGTGCAGACCGTCTGCATCAGGAGATACTCCTGGAATGCAACTTCAGCTCTCTTGCCAACCGTACACCTGCATTTCTTCCCAGAGGAGCACAGCAGAGGTTGTCTTGTGAGGATACCAGAGGACACTTATCTCAGCTATGGCAGATATAGATGAAGTCCTGGGTACCTCCATCAACTCCAATTGCCATAAACCTGGAGGAACGCAGCTGTACCGCCAAGACGTGTTGTATGGCCCAGAGAGAGATCTTAAAGTTCAAATGGATGCTTTCAAAGAACTGCAAGAGAACGGGCTTTGAGGCAGCAGTGAGCACATAACCAAAATATTCTTCAGCAGGATATTTATTCATCGTCCTCCCATCATCTGCCCCTTCTTGCCAGTTCAGTCCTTCAGTAGCTCCTGTCCTCCACCCCACACAGAAGTAGTCTTTCTGTCATCATCTTCTGCCTCCAGTAGGATATTATTACCAAGTCACTAAGCAGGTTCTCTTCCCCCCTCCCAAAATCTACCATGTTTCTGCCCGAGGGATGCGGTCTACCAGCTACTGAACAGCACAGAAACACCACAAATAGTTAGTCTGTTTTAATCTTCGTATCAACAATACTATGAGTTTTCCAGAAGTTCCCATGAGCTTCTCAGTTTAGTACAGGCCATAAACAAGCTGTTCTTAATGTCAGCTTTGGGATGGGCTCAGAAGTGTGTGTACCAGGCAGTGGGCACTAACAATTGCACACACATGTATCTGCTAACTGTTCTTAGACTAGACAATACTACCTTGAAGTAATCCCAAACAAAAGAAAAAGGTTGCATTCACAGAAGGCGTAGAAAACTCAGGAAGCCCCTGAGCTACAAACATGGATGCAGGGAGACTATTCTGAGAAACCCTCACAGCTTCTGCAGACCTCTGAAGTTGGCCAGAGCCAAGGACAAGGTACAGCAGTGATGGACTGCTGAACAAAACATAACTTCCAGCTTACGTGCGATGATGGTGTCACACAGAACTCACTTTGATGTTTATAAAGGTCTCTGATACAGATGTAACACAATATAGTTTCATTCAGTAAACACCATCTTGCACTGGCCAGAAAAATTTCCACTGGCATTCCGGGATCTTACACACTTGTCCTGAAATAAGCCTTAAGACTGTGACTTGGGAGCAGTGTCAGAAGTTTTTGCTCCAGTTCTGTACTATCCAAAGTGCACTGGAATTCAACAAAGCCACCTAGCAAAAGCATACTGCCCTTCCTCAATGGAGGCACATGGTCCCCCAGAACCTGCACAGCCCCTAGGAGGGCTGAGCTTCAGCAGAGGGCCAGGATGTCCTGCCACGGCTCATCTGTGCCTGGAGAGCGGCATCACAAGTTCCCTTTCTCCATTCCACATGGCATTCTGTCATCTCTTTCAGATGGTTAATGTTACTGGAAAGAGACTGAACCGCTTGTCTCTCCAGAAATACAGTCTTTTCTTGTCTTCTACGTAGGGTCATAAGATGATGCAGAATCTAGTTAAAACTGGCATTGCCAGCCTAAATACAAGAGCACTCAGGTGAGCTGATGTGCCAGCTCCATGCACATAAAGATAAAGTCTCACCACAGAAAATGTAACAAAATAGGAATAAAGATATGCATCCGTGCTCTATTATGAGGTAACTGATTACAAGGTAAACTTAATTCACTTCTTAAATGAATAACTGAAAAGTAAAATTACTGAACAGAAAGTTAATTCTGTTTTACCTCAAACCAGGACAAAAGCCATGTGGGTAAGCCATGCTGACCTTAAAGTCATATTAATCTAAAGTGACTGAAGCATAGACAAGAGGAGTTTATTTTGCATTACAGACTTATTTGCCATGAAGTCGACACAAGAATGATTACCCCTGTGACTTACTTTCTCAGAATTTAACCCTGTTACACTGTTTGAGAATTTCAGCTCCAAGCCACTGCAGTCTACCTTCAACAAATCAGTTAATTTGATGGTCAGAAACTCAGAGGTGTAGAACTTCCATCAAATTCAAAAATGAAACAAGCACAGAAGTAATACACCATGTTCTAAAGTTTACTAGATACGCTTTTATTCTCCAATAGTTTGTTGCTAGGTTAAAAACACCACATTTCAATAAGGCTTTGACATAAATGTTTTGGATCGGTCCCTAGGTGCAGCAGGAAAGCAATGATCTACTTATATTCCACATATACACGAGTAAGTTCAGCCTGCATTCAGGTGATAACTACTTGACTGATTCCAAACAGCAGTTAAATTTCTTACTCATAAAGAAAAGGGTGTGAAAAGATATGAACAGTCAGACCTGCAGAGCAGATGAAAAGTGTTACCTCTGTGATATAGCTTTATGGCAGAAGCAAGCTTGTAACATCGATATAACCACACAGTTAACATGTTTAATGAAGCAGATTCAGCAATATATGGTGTGTGAATAAACTCCACCCATCCAGCATTAGAGACGCTACCAACATTAGATGTCAGAACTTGTTTGTTTACATAAAAGGACACCACATGAATTAATCTTTCCGCATTGAAACCAGTTAATAAATCTTAAGCACAATATCAATTATTAAATTTTAAGTGAAATAGTGTTTGACATTACTTCCATATCACATTTATCACCTACTTTCAAAACTAACCAATCTGCTGTGGATATTACACATTACTGCAATGGATCACAACTTCACTTAAAAGTCACATCAAACCCCTTAACTTCTGATCAACAGTACACAAATGTGCTCGATATCAAACATTAAATACAGGAAAAATCAATCACATTAACAGAACACTTCACTACCCTCTTCATTAGGAACATACCTGATCTTGAGCTTGAAAGTCTGTCAAAGTCCTTGTCATTAGGCATAGTTGGCTTTTGCTTGCTATATTAAACAGCTACAAAGCTTCAGGTATGTTTCTCCCATACAGATACTCAAAAGCAGTTCAAGTCAACGTTAATTGTTAATTTCTTCAGGGAATGGTAAGAACCCTTAAGCTTAATGCTGTAATGCTTTCCAGAGGTAGTAGAACAACAACAACAAAAAAATTGACATAACCCACTGAAATAAATGACTTCAGCATCCAAATTCATTTGAAAAGAGAAAAGACGTTATGTGTCTAGAAGATTTAGAAAAAACACAGCAGCTTGTAAAACACAACTTACTGGTTTGAAGCATGGTAGCTCCAAAGACACTGTATTTTTTCAGTTCTGCAATGTAGCATCAAGTATTCTCTACTGAAAAGAATTAAAGGAACTACCAAGGGCTTGCACAGATTTTCCACAAGCTACCTGCCATTAACCTCAATTCTCATGATAAAGACAGAAAAGGGGAATGGGAGAAAGATTGACAAAAATGGACCTACTACCAGGCATCTGCATCTCGTCATGTCTTTCTTTACACCACTTAAACCCAAGTCAACATGTAAAGAGTGTTTTTTATTGTCAGACTCCAAACAAACATATTCATGCTGTCATTAAGCAACAAACTTCTAGGCCGGGTTAATCTGTCAAGGTGATTGTCAAGAGTCAAAGGACATAAAGAAGTTTGAGCTGTGGTAAGGATACAGAAGAGTGCCGCAAACTGGAAATCCATACACCAAAACACACTTGCTGTTTCCAAGATCACTTTTAGCACGATCATTACCAGCAAGGTTTTGATATGAGTTCACTATTTTGCAGAAAGAATACACAAAGCACGCATACTTGTTCCCATTTCAATCAAGAGCAAATCAAACCCCATACTGCTAAGAAAAGCCTGCAAGAACTGATGAGCCAACACAGCCAAACGCACTTCGGAAGACGCCATTCACCTCCGCGAGAGGTTCTCCCATTCACACACTAGGGAACCTGGCAAACCAGTGAGCGTTTTGCGTAGTCATGTGTAAAATTAGATCTCTGTTGTGCAAGCTAACATTCTACTAATATTTTCATTCACAAGAGACCAAGTGCTTAATTAACATTTATACCAACTCTCAAGCTATTTACCGACACAAAGGAGGTGGCGATTTGATATCATGGTTCCTTAAACACAGCCCTAAATACAGATATAGTTCTTGCTCCCCTCTACCACATACATTTATTATTTAAATTCGCAACTGGTCTGCTGTAGCAAGCAAAACGCTTAGTAAAAAAGACAGCGTATGTGTGTTAGAACTAGGAGAACAAGTGTTGGTTTCCTGTGATGATTTCTTCCAGTTTGCACAGTTTTGCCTTTAGAAGCAAGCACAGGCAAAAGAGACACAGTACTGTACTGAAAGATTAATTCAATTCGCCGCAGGATGATCTGAATATACCTAAAAGCACAGTAATACGGGGGTAATGACATCTCCCAGCCCCCAGAAGTTCCAGTTAAAATCATATATTGGGTTGCTTTTTTACAAGTCTTACAAGAAACAATTTACTTTTGGAGACATATCAGCTAGCAAATTTTGCGAGTTAACAGCCACCATCTTGATAGACACTCGACTTTATTCTTTCCAAAGAAGTTTAAGATTGTCACAATTGCAACCCAAGTCACAACATTGTACATAAAGCAAGGATAACCATTGTCAAAGGGAAAATAATTACTCTCCATAAAACAAAATCTTCACCAGATAACCACAGGTCTCATTACTTGGTTTGAATAGTTGCAACTTTCATATGAACCATCAGCAGGTAAAGTTAAGCTATTTTATTGTACAGCTTTCCTAAGAAGCAGACTATTTCCACAGCTATCAGTTTATCCCACCATTCAAGAGCAACAGGCAAAATCAACACCACACATTCTTATTTTCCTATTCAAGCATGATTCACATTACCCACCAAACCCCAAAGAACATTTGTTTGTGCATTTCAGGACAAGACCATACCTGTGTACACACAGTTAAAATATCTAACCTGCTACTAATACAGGTAAATTTGATATCTAAACTAGGAAAACTATTCATACCCGAGCACTGCTGCCATTACTATTTGTCTTGAAATTCTCAGGTAGGAGAGGTAATATGGCAAAGTTCAAGTGCCTAACAGCTTAAGAGCACTTAATAAAAAATCTAAAATCCCTTTAAGAAATATTTGATAGCTTCCTAGCTGTCAACATCTGCTCAGCATCCATGCAGCATCCCTTCCTGTAAGGGAAGGTTATACTTGGTTTCCTTAATAATGAACAAGTCCTTTGTTCTAATTATTAACAGGAAAGAAAATATGACTGTTATACAACCCTCGAACAACATTCAAACTTGAGCTCCTAGTGCTCCTTCAGGCTCCTGATATAAAGAAAATAACTTCAACTGGCATTTTCCAAGAGCAACTCTTCAGACAAGAAAATATAGGCCATGTTTTTTAAAAACAACAACACAAAAATAACCCCAAACCACTTTTGAAACTGCTGATCATCAAAACAGCATTAATCAACAAAAACCCCAAACTATGGATTCCCTTCCTTGATTGCAAAATGAATATGGAGAGGGGTTCCAAATAGCCGTTACCTGGCAGTTGAGATTTAAAACTTGGTCTAGACTGTAAGAAGCTCAGAAAAAAACACTTTGAGGTTTTTAGCTATTTGCTTAGATTTTGTTATGTATTACTGTCAATGCAAATCCACTGTCAAGCACTGCTGGTATCAAAAGCAAAACTAAATGTATATAACTGAAATCATAATCCCTTTTGCAATCCAAGGAAAACTACATATAGTTGGTAAATAACAGATGTTCAGAAAGAAAGGACCACTTCATTTTTCAGTCAATGTTTAGCAACTCTGTGACATGCACCCTTAAAACCACCACTAATTTAAGTAAAAATCATGTACAGAAAATTTAGTAGCTTCAACCGTTTTTCCAAAAGCATAAAATATACCAAGTAACAGCTACCAGTACCACAAAGCAAGCCCAATGAGTTGGCTGTATCAAAGAAAACCCCTGTCACACAAGTTATCACACAAAGCATCAAGAATCTCCCAAGTTTGTTATTCACACCTCCATATTTACTTTCTTAGAGATGAGAAAATGCAAGCAAATACATCATCTACACCAGACACAAGCAAATAATCCAAGTGATTTAGAGATTACATTTTCAGAAGCTAAGACTGCTCCCATTTGGGGGGACCGTTCTAAGGCAGTGAGAATAACCTGCCCCCTGCCAAACAGGACAGGCAATACAAAGAAAAGTTTAAAAATTTGGCAAGTCTCAAATCAACCCATAACGCAAACTCCATAATGCAAGTCATTTGAAAGCTTTTAAGAAAAGCATTGTGCAGTAATCATTGTCCTATTGATAAACCCTCCAGTTATGCAATTAAAGTTATCAGGAAATATTTTTTTTAATCAAATGCATATACTTAAAACACAGGTCACTATCTCATCCTTTCATTTTAATTTATTCTGCAGTTCACACAAGAGAATTACTCTTACACACCCACTTATGTCGTGTCACACAGGAAAAGCATTAGTTTTCTTTACAGACATCACTTTAAAAGGAACATTTTCATTAAAAATTCAAACTTTTAAGTGTGTTGGTGGTTTTTATGAATAAGTTTTGCAACAGTTTAACAAAACAATGCTTTTTCTGATAAGTCCTTTATATAACATAAAAAGTACAGGAGTGCTGGGGGAATTGCATATAAATACCTATTTTCCAGAAAGTTAACCCTGTTTTTAGAAGTTAGAGGATCTCACCCATTTTTTTCATATTGATTAGGCACCGGACAACAAGAGGAGACAGGACATTAATCTTATCTCATTATATTTCAGCAGTGGCTGTTGTGAACTCACAGATAGGATGTCTGCACTTTGCAAAAAGCAACTTCCTTTATATGAGGAAGTACCTACACACCAATTTAACAAAAATAAAAAAAAAAAACAAACACCAACCCATACAGGGTGGGTGTGGTGGGGAGGGAGGTGAGAGTGAGTACAGTTTGGGGGAAAAGCAGGGGCTGTTGGACCAAAAGCAGCCCTGAGCTGGGCTTCTCCAGCAGCAGGAAGTTTCTATGGGGCCTTGCCGAGCATGCGCTGTGAGCTCCACCGTCTCCCTATGTGGCAAGAGTGCAGAGGCAACAACCAAACCAATAATAGAGACAAGAGACCAAGAGCAACAAGCACCTTCCCCTCTATATTCCTACCACCGCCTCCTCACAGCCCTCCCCAGGCTGCTCTCTTGGCCCGGGGCCTCCCACATCCATTGCAGGGAGCAGGAATTAGAGAGTCTGGCAACCAAATCTGCTACTGGAGAGAAGAGAGAGGAGAGGAGGAGCAGCTTGAAAGAAAACAGTGGAGTGCATAACCCACCCCTCCCCCTCGCATAGC
>VZSZ01006020.1:101771-141137 GCA_013398815.1 Ibidorhyncha struthersii | reverse complement strand
GGTCGGGGGTGCGCGGAGCGGGTTCCCCTCTCCCAGCTGAGGCTGAAGCCCAGAGGCGCTTTGCTGACGCTTCCTCCTCTCCACTGGTTTGCAGATGCCACCATCAGCGAGCTGCTGGAGGACAGGCAGGAGCGTGTGCCGCCACCGAAGCTGCAGGTGAAGTTCAATCTCCGCTCCTCGCCGGATGCCGAAGAGGACGGTTGCACGCTCGCCATTGGCCACCACAAGTGTCTGGAGGACTGCAAGTTCAATGTGACAGCTAAAACCTTCTTCATCATTCACGGCTGGACCGTAAGTGTGGAGGAGTCGGTGGGGAGGAGATGTTTAGTGTTCAGTCTGTCCACTTAGAGCGTGCAACCTGCCCCGTAAATGGTCTGTGTCTCTGGAATACCTGGACTGTCTCTTTGCCCCGAGAAGCTGTGGCTGCCCCATCCCTGGAGGTGTTCAAGGCCAGGTTGGACGGGGCTTGGAGCAACCTGGGCTGGTGGGAGGTGTCCCTGCCCATGGCAGGGGGGGTGGAACTGGATGATCTTTAAGGTGCCTTCCAACATAAACCATTCTATGGGATTTGGTACAATTTTTCATGTTTTGTGTTCTGCAGCCTCTCAGTAGCTACACCTGAGGCCTCTGGAACAGCGTGATTGGGTCATACTTAACTCTGTGAAATCACCCAACTCATTCGCAACTGCCCAAGATCCCTTCATGGCCCCACTGGTCAGACTCGATGATCTTAAGGGTCTTTTCCACCCTAAACCATTCTGTGGCTGTATAACGTAAATGTGGTAAAGGCACCTTGTGATTTTTCCCTAAAATCCCACTAATGGACCACTGTGAAGGTGGCACTTGGCTTGACACACGTATAGACTTTCTGTAATTGTAGTTGTGTGTCCGCAGTCTTCACTTCTGCTACATGGTCTCCTCGATAAAGACACAGAGGGCAAACATAGGCTTTATCGAGCTTTCTTCTCCTGCATTCGATGTGGCTGAGTGCGTGGCACTGGGGCACTTATCAACTCTTGCCAGGGCTTATGCAAACAGCGGTGCCAGGACTGGAAAATAATTTTGCAATCCATCAAAATTTCTGAAACTCTCGAGAAAAAGAGTGATAAGGTGGCATGTAACGAATGCCTCCCCCCTCCTGCCTTAAAAAGGCAAGGCGGCTAATTACATCCAGAGTCTCTCAAAACCTGTTTTTCTTACCCCATCAGTGCAGCGCTGAGAAGCAGTGGGGCTTGGAGAGGAGCAGCACACAGCTGGAGCAGAATATGTAAATGACATGCAAATAACTTAACTGTGACTGTGTAATCTTGAGTCTGGGAACTGGAAACTACCACCTGAATTCTCTTTCTAGATGAGCGGCATGTTCGAAACCTGGCTGGGCAGCTTGGTATCCGCTCTTCAGGAGAGGGAGAAGGATGCCAACGTGGTGGTGGTGGATTGGCTTTCGCTTGCCCACCAGCTCTACACCGATGCTGTGAACAACACGCAGATCGTCGGAAAAAGCATAGCCAGGCTGCTCGACTGGTTACAGGTAACGCGCGTTAAGAACGGTGGCTGTTGTAATGCTCCGTGAAGGACTGTTGCACAAGGGAGCATTCACCGGCTCCAGCGCTCGCCAGTGGGGAGGGCGCTGGTGTAATCCAAACCCCAAGGCTTGGTGGGGTGATGGCTCACAGCGAAGGCGCTGCGCTCAGCATGTGCATGTGCTGCGGTGCTTTCCTGGGAGATGCCGCTCTGCAGCGTGCTCGGAGCAATGATGTCAAAGCAGACTTCAAATTTAGGAGTCCTTCCTCCTGTCTGAGCAATGTGAACTTAGCAGCCGGGCCTTCAAAGTCAGCGTTGGCTTAGCAGGAGGGTGGAGAAGGAGAAGGCAAAGGCCCATGGTGCTACACTTGGCACTTGAGTCCATGGCCAGTCCTGAGGTCTGCTGGCAGCTCCCTGGGAGAGGGCTGCTCCAGATGCTGCTTGAACAAAAAGTAACATAATTGGGGTTGGAAGCTGAGTACTGTGGTTGGGGGCAAACCACAAGTGCTATCCAAACCCTTCAACTTCTACTTGTCTCAACAAAATAAAGAACGAAGCGTTTGTCTGCCCCCTCCCTCCAGTCTCTTCTTAAAATTGGACTTGAGTCCTGCAGACAGGAGCAGTGCCAGATGCCCTGAAAGACAGGGTGGCAAATTATTATATCTTTTTTTGTTTTTTTTTCTTCCTCGCAGGAGAACCCACTCTTCCAGCTTGAGAACGTCCACCTGATCGGGTACAGCCTGGGTGCCCACGTCGCCGGCTTTGCTGGTAACCACGTTCATGGGACAATAGGCAGAATTACAGGCAAGTGGCTTTTTAAGCAGGCTCTTACCTTTCCTTAGCGGCAGAGGGTTTCCCCGAAGAGGCTCATTTCCTGTGTTGCTGCAATGTTGTTTTGGGCTTGATCTGTCAGAAATGACGTTTCCTACCTCTGGCGGCAGCGGGGAGCACGGGTCTCTTCATATGATAAAGTATCTTAATTTTGAACCCCAAACGTAGGGGAGGTTCAGTGAAAAACTTTTCAGAGGAGTCTGATCTTGAGTATTTCTGAAGTTAAATGTGTGTTCAAAACAAGTCCAGCTCAAGCCCTTACTATCCAGATAATAAGCCTCTAAGTGATATTGTTTCTGTAATTATAGCTCATAAATTAATGAAAGTGAAAGCTATTGAGTGCAGTTTGTCCCATGGGATGTTTGGTCAAAAAAAACCATCCCAGCCCCTCATGCTGTGAGCGTCTTCCAAAAAAACCATCCCAGCCCCTCATTCTGTGAGCGTCTTCCAAAAAAAAACCCATCCCAGCCCTTCATTCTGCAAGCGTCTTAAACAGAGTGTTTCTAACTCCGGGCAGAAGCTGATTTCACCATGGGAGAACTCAGGGCATGGTAGAAGGGGTCATCGCATTAAGCATTTAAATGTGACACTGGCAGTAAGACTTCCTCAGAGCCTCACAATCAATACCTCTACTCGGTCAAGCAGGAAAAATCACCGAACCATCAAGTTGGGGAACGGCTCAAGAGCACAGCTTCAGGTTGGGGGTGAGGCTCAGAGGTTAACAGAAAGTCCCAAACCCATCATGGGCTCTCGGATCCAGGGGTCACCTGGCTGCTGCTTAAACTTGTATTCATCCCTCCATATGTCTGATCTGAAAACAGACTAAATGTAGCCAAGGCAGCTTTGGCTACAAGCGGTCTCCATGGGGTGCTAGACCTCTTCAATCATCTGCTACCTCTTGAAGTAGCTCTTCTCTGCAACCTAGCAAAGACTCATTGCTTCCAACAGGTAGTCTGAAGCCATTGCTGCAGAGGAAACTGGTGCTACTACTGGATTGTATTGCACCAAAAGTGGTACGGGACATCTTCATTTGTTCCCTCAGTGAGCCCGTGGTGAAGAGATCTTGGGGGACGGTGTCTGGAATGAGGGAGGGACTGTCTCTGTAGCACCTGGTCAGGAGGGTTCCTAGCAACAGGCTCCTGGCTATATTCTGTATGAAATAACCCGATTTCTGACCCGGCGTCTTGCAAACTGTCTCTAACACCAGGCCTGGATCCAGCTGGCCCTATGTTTGAAGGAGTGGACCCTAGCAAGCGCCTCTCCCCCGATGATGCTAACTTTGTGGATGTCCTTCACACCTACACGAGGGAAACACTCGGCGTTAGCATTGGGATCCAGATGCCTGTAGGCCATGTTGACATCTACCCCAATGGGGGAGATTTCCAGCCTGGCTGCGGATTAAGCGATGTCTTGGGAGCAATCGCCTATGGCAGTAAGTTCTCATTACTTATTTTGCCTCTGGCCAGTGTCTACTCTTCACAAATAGTCTTGGGTTGATGCGGGGGGATGATCTGGTTTACAAGAGCCGAGAAAACTATTCATTTTTCTTCTAAACTGCCTGTACTACTGGAGACAGTTGCTAGAAACTAGACCTGCTTTTAATTTTGAAGTAGCATGTTCTCACTCTAACACCTGATCCCAAACCATGGTCGTCTTATGCTGGGCCTAGAACCCTCTTGAAAGCTCTCTTCATGATAGAGACTAAGCGAACGGTCCTCTTCAAGCGTCTTCCACTAACCTCTTGAATTGCTAATGTTTGAAAAATGTTCAAGTCTGGCCATGCTCAACTCATGTGGGGCTACAAAAAGGCATAACTCATTATGTTTTACCAGATGGTGGCGTGATAAATGCTTAAACAAAGTGTATCCCTTGCAAATCTGCTTCTCTAGCAATTGGTGAAGTCGTTAAATGTGAACATGAGCGGTCTGTGCACCTCTTCGTGGACTCCCTCGTGAACCAAGATAAACAAAGCTTCGCCTTTCAATGTACCGATTCCAGTCGCTTCAAGAAGGGCATCTGCCTGAGCTGCCGGAAGAACCGCTGCAACGGCATTGGCTACAACGCCAGGAAAACACGGAATAAGAGAAACAGCAAGATGTACTTAAAAACAAGGGCTGACATGCCGTTCAAAGGTACGCTATCCCTCTTGGAAAGAGCATAGCCTCACCCCTAAGAGCAGACTCCCAAAGTCAATGTCGGGAAAGACGTAGAGGTGGAAAAGTAGCATCACCACAAAGCAGCGCAGCCCCAGGCATTAAGTCTTTTGCTCTTACCCGCCTGTGTTGCCGTCCTGTGGCATTACTGTGCTCCTTCCTCCGTGTAAAAATCAACGGGACTCTGGCCCTGAGGACACACCGCCTTTTGAGCGGGACTACAGCTTACAGATGTCCTACTTGCAAGGCCACCCCCATCTTAGAGCAGTGTAAGGTTTGGGGAGCTCTCCCCAGAGTGGAGCTGCTGCTGTTGTGTAAATATCAGCTTTGTAATCAGTAAAGGCAGGAGAAAGTGATCAGTGATGTCTCAATAAATACAGGGTAATAAATACAGGGTCTAGCCTTTGCCAGCCAACGCTATTTCACAAAGACCGATGCCGAGCAAAGTTGTCTCTCAACCAAGTTGCTTCCATCTCTGCTCTCTTTATTTCTCTCCAGTCTACCATTATCAGATGAAAATGCATGTCTTCAGCTACAAGAGCTTGGGAGAGGCGGATCCCACTTTCTCCGTCACCCTTCATGGCACCAATGGAGACTCGGAACCTCTCTCGTTAGAAATGTAAGTAAGCTGGCCTGTTGTAAGCGAAGGCGGTCGCTGGGATGAGACAAGGTGACGTTACTCTCTTTCCTCTGGTAATGCAAGCCTTGCGCCTCAGCTTAGCAGCCGAGCTTCATCACCGCTCAAAAAAACCCTCTTCATCTAGTTGCTTAATTGTAATTTATTGCTGAGAAAGCAATTTGATATGCCCGCTCCCCTATATATTAGCCTTCACGGCTCATTGTTGATGTACTTTGTTTTGCTTTTTCACTCTACCGTTTGGATATAGTCTTAAAGCCCTCATATCTCTGGAGGCATTGTTGACCTCCTTTGGCCTCTCCCAGAAGAAACCTTTAAGCTATGGGAGGATGACTGAGCCAAACACGTGATGCGTTGTATTGAACCAGCTAGCCGAGCTCACTTTCTTTAGTGTAATCAGTAATTAGCTGGTGACAGTTGAACATGGAGCACTTGATAAGCTGCAAAGAGCTCTTTAACTTCTTGCATGGAATCAATGAGCATCTGGCATGCTTCCATAAGGAAGAAATGTTGAGTCTCTGCTTGTCTTTCAGGCTTGATCAAATTGGCCTAAATGCTACTAACACCTTCCTGGTCTATACGGAAGAGGACATGGGTGAACTTTTAAAAATAAAGCTCACCTGGGAGGGAACGTCTCAATCGTGGTACGATCTATGGAAAGAACTGAAGAGCTACTGGTATCGGCCCGCGAAGTCTTCCCAGGAACTGCATATCAGACGTATACGTGTGAAATCGGGGGAAACGCAACAGAGGTAATAATTGCATTAGACTGCATTTGAGCTGACTCGAAACTGCAGTCAAAAGGAGAAATAGGTAGAATCTACCAAGAAAAGCTGAGGTTTTGAACTTACTTGGTATCCCGAACTGTCTTTCGTTTTTAGTGTCACCAGCTAATGCTCCTTCATGGTGTAGAAGAAGGGGGTTACTGGCCAACATGAGGTTGCAAACTAGGCTTTAAGTCACTGCAGATTAGATCTGAGACTTTTTGCCTTATTTAGATACTGTGACACTGTCTTGCCTGCCCCTGGGGACTGAATTAGCCTACTCCAAGACGGTTTAGATCGTACCTGAAGTACCGACAGCGCCAAAAATACTGAATTAGATGGGCATGGCTATTATTTACAGGCATAATGTGCTGATTTGGCACAACAGGCTAGACCTAAAACTGCAACCGGTGACATGGTGACACTGACTCCTTAAGCACTATATTGCTCCTTCCGACATCTCTCTAATTGGAAAGTTACCTGAGCAACCAAGGAGAAGTAGAGCTGCCAAGCACGTAGCACTGCGCTCCCAAATCTCGCGGTTATGTTCTTCTGAAGGTAACCCGGATCTGTCAAAAAACAGCAGCTGATAGTGACAATTTTCCCCCATTTCTCAGAGCTTTAAAATAAGCCTCTCTCACCACACGTAAGGTATTCTGCATCCTAGTTTCTACAATCTATGAAACAGAGGGGCGGTAGAAGCAAAGATCCCCACATAAAATATTAAAGTAGGAAATAAAACAGCCATTTAACAGCCTAATGATGTATCATGATGCTCCACAGGAAGGATGTAAAATCAAACTCCTCATCCTAGAACTAGCTGCAATCCATGTTACCTGTTATTTGTTAAGCATGGAGACAACAGGGACCTTCTCTTGACTTCTGATTCCTCCTCCTAGGTTTGCTTTCTGCGTGGAGGATTCCCAGCTGACCAGTATATCACCTGGCAAAGAGCTCTGGTTTGTGAAGTGCACAGAGGAATGGCAAAAAAGGTAGGGAAAAAATCAGCTAAGAGAAATCCTGCCAGATGCGTGTGGCTGTGCTGGGATGAGTGGAGTTGGTTGGTTTTGTTTAGTCTCCCGGAACCTCTTTTTTCTTTCAAACAAAGCGTTAATAAATTCTAGCCCAAGATTCCCAGCTATTAGACTTAATTTTCCTGTATGCCTTAACTATCACTAACTAGGCAATATTATCCTCACTTCTGATCTTGGTTTGTCATCTTGTACCTTCACATTCTTATTACCAAATTGGTATAACACAATCCTTGGGCCTAAAGAACCTGTCTGCTTGCTATCGTGGTAGATGCTAAAAATGAGGGGCTACCAATACCCAAGATCCGGGCGATAGCAGAGAGCTAATTACAGAGCCGTTAATAGATGCTGCTAAAACGGAGGAAAGCTGGGAGTGCAGGGGATTGCCTCAAAGATCGTTTCAGCCTCGAGCTGCCAAGAAATCTCTTGATTGAGTTTGGACTCAGCTACGTGAGCAAGACACAGCTGAGGGCTTGCCCCGGTGTTACAGTACTGACTCCTACCACTTCACCTCCGGCTGTGCTAATCTCCTCCGGCTCAGGAGAGCGCAAACTCAGCCGTTGCCAGAGCATCTCAGCCCCGCTTAACCTCTGCGGGACTTTCCAGACACCTAGGATCAGTCCTCAGAGCACGATTTCCAGTAAGTCTGGTCCCAGCAGTGACAGCTTGATTGCTTCAGACTGCCTCTAGTCATGTTTTGAATGAGTTCCTGTTCATTTGACTAAACGATCGCCTCCTTCAGATGAAGCCCAGCCTTTTGGCCTCTCTTAAATTTCCATTTGTAAACTTAGAGCTTTGTCGCTTCTCATCCGGAGACAAAGCGCTTGTTAGGGCTAGCAAAGCCCTGTGGAAGTCGTGCTTTGCACAACTTTCTCGGGCGGCAGAGCGCCGCTCAGAAACACGAGCTGGTACTGTTCCAGGTTGGGCAGAAACCAGCACGCTGCGTTACACGCAGTAGCAAAGAATTCTGTGAATGAAACCCCTGGGCAAAAACATGTTGCTCTGCCACGAGGCTTGAAAGATCAAGTAAATACTCCTGCAGGTACAATAAAAGGCAGTTTTGATATGCTTCTCAGTGACCCCATAAAACAGAATTGCTGGCAGATGTGCCCTTCCTGCTTACTCGTTGAGCAGAGCTTTCTGCACGAGGCAGAGGAGCCAATCTGAGCTCTAGGAAATGATCTTTCTAGGAAATGATCCTTCCATCCCAGCGATGACCTGCTCTTCAGCTCTCCATCCCTGCCAAATCACTGGAAGATTATAGTTCCCGACTTGGAGACTGAGTCTGCAAACATCTGTCCACCCTGAAAGGATCTGGACAGGCAGAGTCTAGCGTCAAGACCTGTAATTTCTGTTTGCAGCCTACTTGCGTGCGTAACGTGTGCTGCAGGCTCTCATCGAGTAGCTACTGGGCAAAGTGCTGCTTTGACAGAATAAAATACCAACCCGTGCTGCCTAAACCTGTTCTTGGTGTCCCAGAATTTCTTAGGAACCCTTTATTACTCCTCTTAACTTCTGCATTTAACAAGATTCCCCCCCCTTCTCTTTTTTTCCAGGTCTGTCTCAAATTTGCTCTGAAGACTTCTCTAAAGACACACAACTGAGCAACCTAGATGCATGAAGACCATGCAGGTGCCGAGATGCTCTGGCAAAAGTCTGGCTTGGTAGCACTTAAAGCAACTAGCTCTTTGGGACAAAACAGCTTGGATCCGATGCAAGAAACCGAGGAGCAATTGATGGACTGTGGTCCTAGAAGTAGAATAACTAAACTGACATTCTCCTTTCCCCCAAGGAGCCTGGTGTGTGCATTTAACCTTAACCTTGACCTGTCACACGCTGCATTTCTTGCCCTGCCTCCATTAACCAGGACTACAGACGAGATCTTCACAGATCTAGACCCCTCAGCAATGATCTGGTCTGCCTGCCAGTGGAGTTGAGAAGATAACCGTGCTAACTGCCCATCAGACTCCTGGTGACAGAGCTGCTAAGAACAAATTAGCATCTAGCGTAGGCGTTACCGTGGGTCCGATAGCACTGTGGGCTGTGGGAAGACAAGACCAGCACAGGTCAAGCGTGTGGGGTTGTTCAGGGGAGGGGTGGGAATAAGCACAATGCCACTTAACTTCAAGTTGTCCTTTGCTTGCCTTAAAAAATAATCCGTTCTGTTGATCCTGAAATCTCCATATATATTACCTTAAAAGAAGGTAGTACTCCGTCCTCCCTGTACCTAGGGCAGAACACGGTGCAGATGGCAGGTGATGGTGTTGGCAGCTGCTCTTTGCTCCCCGGTCGGTGTCGGCAGCGAGACTGTCCAGTCCCGTGTGTTGATCGGGGGGGAGGAAGATATGAACTGTATTGTGTCCGGAGAGCTTTGCACCAGTCCTTTTAACTACTGAGAATGCGTTCACCTCTGTTCAGATACTGTTGTAGTACCAGTGCGTAATTAAGACCTTATCTTTGTGCAAAGTATTTAACTGAGCCAAACAGACGACATCCTACTCTCGTTGCCACAACGTCCCCGTTGGATTCCCCAGTGCCAGATGAACTTGGCTTTGCCCCGAGTTCTACAGACTCCCTACAGCCGTCCTGTTCGCTGCAGCAGAGTGGACCTTGTCAGAGGTGAACTAGGGTTGGAGTTTTTTTATATTTTATTTTTGGAAGGAGACTTGATGTAACAACTCTTGAACTTTGGGCGTGCAGAAAGGCAATCTCAAAAAAAATAAAATAATAAAAAAATGGTGTTGCCAGATGGTGCACTGAGTTCTGAAGACTTAGCAAGTCCTTCTGAGGCCTGCAGTTCTCCGAGTTCTTGTAGAGCTTCAATCCAACCAAAGCAAGCACAGTTGGAGATTGATTTTATTTTTTTTTCCCCCCCCATGTTTTTTTTTGCAAAGCCTTCAATAACTGAAGCCTTTGGTAAGTAATCTGTGACTTGTCACCGTGCCATACTTAGAGTGGTTTCAAAGCCCTATTTGTATATTGTGGTTTTTGTATGACTTTAAAACATAATTTATTTCTCATATTGTACATATTGTAAAGTTTTAAACACTTTGGTTTTGAGTAACAGTTTTTATAAGCCTTAAGACAAAAAAATAAAATAAAGGGCTTTGTAAAAATCACTGAAGTCTTGTGATTGATGTACCACAAGCTTTGACATGCCTTGCCAGAACAACAGCCTATGGCCACCTTGTCCCTCTCCTGCAGGTCACTGAGACCAGCAGAAAGAGGACGTGAAGGCAGAGCAGCAGCCAGGGAGGTGCTGGAAAGTAAGTGCCCTTATCCAGCATCCTCCTTCCACATCCTCTCCGGGCTCTGTTGCCAAAGTAGGCTCGTTCCCTCCACCCATGCAGCACCAAGGATCTTCAGGAACGGACCAAAGTCCCTCTGTATCTCCTCGTGTGTCGCAGCTCCCGCGATGCCCATCGTATAATACCACAGGTTTACTTCTAGCTTTAGCCTAGCAGTGACACCACGATTTCAACAGTCCCCAAGGGATTTTTTTTTTCCACATTTTTTTTATCCCTGTCTGGGTAGCAGTAGAGAGGTTTTCTGCCTGCCCCTTCCCCACAATGGCTATAAGACATACTCAAGCAGGGGAGACTACCAAAAACATTAACCTTTCCTTCCCATCCTGTTTTTTTTCAGCCGCAGCAATACCACTACTGCTTTCAGGTGGGGGACAGCAAGATTTTGTGTTCCCTGCTCTCTCCGGCTATTGCATGACCACAGCAGACTCTGGAAAGACCATTGCTGCTGGGCCAGGCTAGCCAGGGCAAGTTAGGGCAAACTCCCTCTTCTCTGTTGATTATTTTTTTTTGTTGTTGTTTTTTTCCTGAAATGTTTCACCATTGCCTGACTCCAATAGTTAGGTGAATACTTTTAAGAAAACTTACCCAAATGCGACCGCTAACTGCATTTTCCCAGCAGCCACACCACCAAGTTTAAAGAAACTTCTCCGTGCTTTGCCTGTCCCTGACACAAACCGGTGGCACAAATCCAGCAGCAGCAGCACCACTCTGCAAACAAAGTAAACACCTCCAAGTCGTGGAATATTTACATGAAATTACTTAGTTAACCTTTTCCTATGAAAAGCCCAGCGTTGGCTGGACTGCAA
Source organism: Ibidorhyncha struthersii (assembly GCA_013398815.1). Classification (NCBI taxonomy): domain Eukaryota; kingdom Metazoa; phylum Chordata; class Aves; order Charadriiformes; family Charadriidae; genus Ibidorhyncha; species Ibidorhyncha struthersii. Next base: position 130,083 of record VZSZ01006020.1, on the reverse strand, counting down.
GGAAAACTACCTTTGTAGATCCTGCAGAGCGATGGGGAGGCTCTGTGATGCTCCTCCGTTATTCTGCACCCCAGAGCTGGAGGGTTTTTTTTCTAATGTGTTCCTGTGGAGCTACCCTGTGCAAAGTTGGGGGATGCTCATACCAGCAGTCATTCCAGACATGCGGGACTCATTTTTTTTGCATGCTACCCCTTGGATACAGCTGCGGTGCAAGGGCTGGTGCTTCTCGCAGGGTCATTCTCCTGCAAGGACATGCAGGTACCGGCCCCTTTTGCATCCAGCCGCTCTCAATAAGGAAAAGGGTGAAGAACATACGCTCCCGAGAGAGGAGGAACAGGCTGCAGCTCTTTCACATTGTCATGGTTTGGGCTGGGCTGGCCATTAAGATGAACGACGGATGCTCTCTTTAACCTTTCTCCCTTCAGAGAAAAGAGAGAGAGAGATGTATGAGTTCAAAAGAAACTAAACTAATGAAGTATTAATAATAAAATAATAATAATAAGGTTCATAATATCAATAAGAAATTAATGAAATGTATATAATACATACACAGGATCATGTCACCAGCAGGCACTGGGAACCTGTGCGGGGAAATCCCAGGATGCAAATCCATGAGCACTCCCCCTCCAGGCACCTGGCCCTTCACACAGCAAATGTGGGTTCCTGAATGCATCATTCCTGCTGCCGCATATTTTGCGGCTGACATCGCACCTCCTGGCACACCCACGTGCATCCCTGCACAGCAACCCTAGTTATCAGCTTGGTTGCGCGTTAGAGAAGTGACAAAACAAAAAGAAGGGACCGTTTTTCTGGAGAGTCTAATGAATTCAGGGTGGGCAACGTGGGCACCCCCCCCCAAATCCGTGCCAGGCAGGGTGGAGGCTGCAGGCTGGACCTGCCGTGGGGCTGGACCTGTCGTGGGGCTGGACCTGCCATGGGGCTGGACCTGCCGTGGGGCTGGACCTGCCGTGGGGCTGGACGTGGTGCTTTCAGCCACCTGGCATCCCTCTCCCTTCCCCCCTAGATGTATTCAGCATCGCTTTTTTCACAGCCGTCCCATTCAGCCCCGCAAGTCGGGTCCCACCAAAGGTCAAGCCGTGTCTCCGGATGAACAATATGCCCCGCACGGGGAATGCTTTACAACCCTCCTCGCCCTTCAGAGCTCCAGCAGCCGAGCGCCAGCTCCCGCGAGCTCCGGCACCAGCGATGGTGTCGCCAGGTACACCCCAGCATCCCCACCTTTGAAGGTAAGTCAAACACAAAGGCTGTTTGGAGTTTGCTTCTCCCCATTTCCCAGCGTAACATCACCCCTTCGGCCGGGTCAGCAGAAGTCCCTGACACGGGAGACGGTGGCTGTCTCGCCCAGACAGTTTCCAAGCTACGAAGTTCTGGGCAGAATAAATTCAAGACAACAGCTGTGTTCAGGAAGACAAAGACCAGCCAGACCTTTCGGGAACAAGGACAGCACGGTCTCTGCTGGTTTCCCCATGCTGAAATAACGAGGCAGCTCCGCTCCACCAGCTAAAGCTTTTCAGCCATCCCCAAAAGCAGCCTCGCCAAAAAGACTGACCGCGACTCTTCCAAGAAACCCAAGATCCTGCTCCTCAGACCGCGATAACGAGTTGTAATTTTACGCCCGTTGGGATGCTGACATTCCAACATAAATTATCCAGCTCATTGCCTCTCCGGCCATCCCGTCCAACCCAGCAGCAAACACAAAGAAGCCGGTGACTTTTGCGAATCCATGCTAAAGTATCAGGAGACTTCACGCTGCCCAGAGGGACGGGTAAAGCAGCTCGACCCGGAGCTGACCTGAGTTCCAAACAAAAATCAGATCATTTTTATTGCTCGATTATGTTTTTTCCTATCTCTGTCCATACTGTTCTCAGTTGTTTTGCAGCTGTTTCACAAAGCTTTAGGATGTTTATGGCGAATCGTATAAAGAAGACACAAAGTGCAAATGTTCAAAATCCTCTTTTTTTTTTTTTTTTGACGTGACTTGTAATAAGATTGAAAAATGGGGAAAAGGGACCAATAAAATAAGGCTTTCCAGGCCATGCTGTCCCACCTCTCCTAGCCAGCTGTCCTAATTACTGCAAACAGGCAACCCAGCTCAGACAAAGTAAGAAATGACACAAGACTTGGACTGAATCTTAAGGCAAATCTGGTTGATCTTTTTCCTCCTTTCCATATGGCTTTCCGTATCCTGTTTTTTGGCTGAAAACAGATGTATCCTACCAAATTATGAAGAGAAACGCCACATTCGGCTTAGCCGCAGCTAAGCAAGTATACGGAAACAATCTTACTCCCAATGCCATAAAAGCTGCAGATGTTGATGAGAAGGATCCTCGCTCTGCAGATTTCTGTGAAACAGCCAAACCTGTCGGTTCTTTGAATAACCCATTAAAGAAACACCCGTGGAAAAGCTGGATTATATATTATCCATGCATTGCAATGGAGGGAACTTCCAATGACAGACCTCAAAATATACCAGGTGGAGAACAAAGCCTGACCTTTCTACATTTCAGAAGGGTGGATCTGGCCGGTTTACAGATGACTACGGTTATTCCGAAAGCTTGCTGCTCGCTCTACGAAGAGTTTACGAGGGTTGACTTTATTGTTGAGGAACATGAATCCATGTGCTAGTAGCCATCACTAACCTGCACCACTGTGAGTAACATCAGAGCACAACCCTGGGAAGCCTGGGAGCGAGAGCAGCACGACTCTCCCTTCCGTGATCTGGCAAGGCTGCAACCCTCAATGCCTTAACGGGCAAATAACTAAAGTCAAACACAACAAAATCAACTGATAGCACAAGACAAACAGCTTTGCCTTAAAAATGCTCCACAAGCCAGTGACAGAGACAAACCCCAGATGACTTGAGCTTGGCTAAGTGCTCGGCACGCACACCACGCATGGTCTTCTCTTCTGAGCAGTTTTCATACGCAGAAAAATAGTTGAAGAGCTTTTTTTTGCTTACTGAAGCTTTCTTCTACTTGTTCAGCCTGGTCTAATATGGTCTACACCACCATCCCCAGATGCCAGAAGGTGAAGGAAACTGAAAATCAAAATGGCAAGAAAGACGCTCCTAATGGCTGTTATGGTAGAACGTCTATTCTCAGGAAAGAAGCAGCACATTTACACGCTATACATATTTGCCTTAATGACTCCTGGAAGCAAAGCCGCAAAAGCAGGGGTACATCAGCTTTTCCGCGAGTTGTGTCTGCAAAGCTTCCTCCCGGCCGAGAAGGCGGTCGGCTCCAGCGTCCTCATCTCAAGAGCTCTGACCAGCCACTTTCGCACAAGTTCAGGTTCACCCGCCGGGGCACTGCTCGGTAGGACACACACAACAAACACAGTTAAGCACGTGGACAAGTCTTCCAGCTGCGTTCCCTTTGAAATCTGCGGGAGTTTTTCCTCGGACTTCAGTAGAGGTTTGGTGGGTTTTAACCCAGGGAGAGATGCTGGTCCAGGAAGGTGGCAGAAGCCGACCTGTTGCTGAAACACCCTAGGTGAGGAGCACGCTCTGCAAGAGTGGTTGCAAAAGGCGTAAATTTAGAAAAATTAAACTTCATCCACGTTTTTTTTCCCTGCTTCTTCTTCCCATCATCCTCAGTTACTGGCCTAAATTCCTGTCTGAAGTCCAAGCCACATGCTGCCTCCAAGCCAGCTCCAGTAACAACATCAAAGCCCTGACCTAGACCGATTCTGCATTCTGGCCAACAGCTACTTAACAGGACATGATGAACTTTATATCTACTGCATCTTTACAAAACTGAGCCAAAAGAAGCTCCGGTTTTTCAGTTTGATCCAAAGATCCTCAATTAACTTTTGCTGCTCTGTAATGGGATTTTAGTGTTCTTTAAAGTTGATTCCCCTTCCCAACTGGAAGACCATGAGACGTTAAGTGGAGAAATCCTTCCAACTACGTGGGGGAAGCAATAAACCTGATTGTATAAATGAAACGCTGTCGAATGATCAAGGAAAAAATATGGGGAAAATAAAAGAATTAAAAAAAAAAGCATCTGTGTTTCCTTTTCTTCTAGTCCTATTACAAGTTATTAAGCAGTGGAGGGAGGAGAGGACAAAATCAAATAGTATCTATTCAAAAATCATAAGTCTATCTCCTTAAGATAATAATCACTAACACTGGAAATAACTGGGACAGGAGAAAGCACCCAGAAAATTTTTCCTCTCTTCTACTTATCCCAAAATCGTGTGTTAAAAAAACCCAAGTGTTTTGATGACCACGTTAATTCAAATTACATCCTGTACAGGCCACGGGAACCAAAGCCAAGCTCTGCTGTTCATCATTAGTTTCCAGAAACCGTACAGAACACAACTTTTTTAGTTAATTCTACGTAATTGCAACTCCTCTCACCCTGCAGCTTGTGAAAATCAACCTGCACCCCTGTTTCTGCAGCCGCGTCCTGGGGTTGGCTCCTACCCACGAGCCACTGCCTCTCCCCAGTAGATCCGTATAGATGTTCCTCATTGCTTTTTCCACCAAGCTTTAGAAGAATCAGCCCCTTCCACCCATGCCTATGTTTAGAGAAACGGTGAGCTCACACTTGTGCTCCAAAGGCTCAATATCTGCGCCCAGTTATTAGCTGGAGAATTCAAACCACCAGTGGGTGCCGGTGCAATCCCACCGGCAGTGCCGCAGCTGGGGTCGGCCCTGGGGAGAACTCCCCCTCCAATCCCCAAGCCCAGATCTTTCTGTGTCCTGGTTTGAGGTCTTCCACCTTCCACCTCCTCTGTTTCCTCTTACTCGCCCACTATTAACTCCTCTCCACCATGAGGTTATGCTCCATCCACCTGGCTCAACCTCGCCACTCCTAACCCATCTACTGACACGTCATTACCCAGGAGGTTCTGCCCACCACCATTGCCACCACCTCACAGCACAGAGCTCAGCCAAGGACAACCCACGTTTCAGCTCACTCCAAAGCTCAGCCAACATTCTGAGCTCCTCCTCATCTTCTTCCCATGTGCTCAGCCCCCTGAGATGTAGCTCCTGGAAGACTTAGAGCCCTCTCCCCTTCATAGCTGAAGAATGACCAGATATAGAAGAGAATCCAGGACAAGCCTTGAAGAACCCAAGGATAAGTTGCTTTCACACTGGAGCAGAAACTCTGCTTATGGCCCCAGATGGGCAATGACATTGCCTTAACGAGTGGACAGTATGTATGTGCCCCATCCCTGGAGGTGTTCAAGGCCAGGTTGGATGGGGCTTTGAGCAACCTAGTCTGGTGGAAGGTGTCCCCACGCACGGCAGGGGGTTGGAACTGGATGATCTTTAAGGTCCCTTCTAATCCAAACCATTCTATGGGTTCCCATGTCCCTGCACCTCCAGAGCCATCCACCAAAGCAGCTGACATCAGGGAACTGATTTTATAAGGTTTGTCCACAAACAGTGATGGAGGAGAGCTTGCTCCAGCCAGGCCACCACTGGCTCCCTGCCATAACCCTTTGGGTGCTGGCAAGGCTGGAGGAGATGCAGCCCTTAGCTCTGCTTGCACGGAGGAACTTGGAGCTCTGTCTTCTCAATCTGCATCCTCTCCTAGGACTTCTCAGGAGAAGCACAGCTAGGAGCCCCTTCTTGCTTGCATCTTATAAAGGCAAACCTCTCTGCTAAGCTTCCACAGAGAGGTGGAAGGCACACATGCGTTGCTGGGTCTCATCCCTCTCCACTGCATCACGCTGCTGCTGGCAGTGTCGGCCACTTTGTAAAGTCAACACAATAAACGCCTTCCGGGAGTGAGGAAGTCCCCACCAGGAGCTGTGATAACAGCAGCAGGCATGATGCATCCATCCATGGCAGAGGCCACCAAAGGTCAAGTCCATTTGCCAAGTATCAGCCTCCCCTCGCTGGAAGACGCTATAGGAGCCAACCAGCACATCTTGAAAGTCAAAGGCATTTACAGGGCTCCCTCCTCAGTATCTTTATGGATCCTGGCTGGAGCATCCAGAAGAAACAGCTACTGCTCACGGCAAGACCAGCCTTTCCTGGGAAGTCCCCGAGATAAGCCAGGGTTGCGGCACTGGCTCTTGTGCTCTGCTGTCGTATGGGAAGGATGTACGCAGTGAGACGTCTCCTCCTGCAAGCTTCTAAGCTATCATCAGCTGGCGATTGTATCCAGCCCTTACCTTAATTTGCAGCCAGCTTGGGAATTCACAGTGACGGATCGTGTCCTCCCCCAGCCAGGCTCCTTGCCATGCTCGGGGAAGAACCCGTGGTGGTCGTACAACAGCAGAGCTTCGCACTCTGCTCACTTTATCAATTTGATTTTCCGATGAGGATGAAGGCACCTGCAGCACCTGCTTTACACCAGCCCGGAGAATTCAAACAGCTGCTCACTCTCAGGGGCGAGGAAGGGCTGATTTACACCTTGGGAGACAGGCACACAAGGAGGCATGTTTGTTTGTACACCCAGGATGATTTATTCCTCTTATTAATTCAGTATCCTTCAGAAGGCACACCACGTCAGCCCCATTCAGCAGCCCCTTTTATTTATTATTTTATTCCTGCATAATCTGGGCTTTGAACAAAGATGCGCATTGTTCTACCCCGTGGCCGACAAACAGAAACTGTTGTTGGGTTTCTTTTTTTAAATTCCTGCTGTGTTGTCTTCTCTCAGTTTTGCTGAAGCAGCTTTTAACTTCCATTAGAAAGCTTTTCATTTAAGAAAGAAGCAAAATCTGTTTTTCTAATCCTACTGAGTTACCTCCTTACGCAGCTTCGGCAGCATTTTGTTGGTCCAAAAAAGCAGGAGGCTGTTTGTACCAGCTCACCCAGCCTGCTCTGCCTAGAAACATCCCGTCCCATCCTAGAGGTTTAATGTGGCCGAGGTCAGGAAACGAAGCAAAGGACTGAGTCCGGGCTTGGGCACGTACTGACGTAGCTTTTTCATCCTGCTTTCGGGGGGAAAAAAAAAGAAAATACATAATTGTTAACATGGAGCGGCTGGGGCCCAGCAGGTTGCAGATTTTAGGAGCTGTTAACTTCAGTTTTGCTCCGAATGGATCCACTGCCTTTCCACGGTGGAAAGGTCCAGGAAAGGTCACAGGAACCAACAAAAAAACCCTCAGGGTGCCTGTTAGACTGCAGATGGTCTCTGTACCCATTGCAATTAGAGCTGACCTATTGCAAAATTCACACCAAACATCTCCCTCCTGGCTACTGGACTCCTGTTGACCATCCAGAGTCTCTGGAGAGGAGGCTGAAGCAATCACAGATACAATATTTTGACTGGCTGACTAACCACAGAAAGGGTCTCTGGTCATAGCACAGAACAGCAAAGTAGATCCAAGGTTGGTCGTCACCACTGATACTTAAGGACAACCTTAAGGTCACAGACTAGCCCAGACATAGCAAATATGCTAAAAAACCCTTTGGCAAACTGCCAGAGTCGGACTCCGAGGTTGCTGGTCTCTGTTCCTGCAGGACGCTTGAAGCCTACCCAGGTATTCAGGCCTTGAGCCCAGACGTCCCTCAACAGCATGCCCATAACTTGCCATTCTCGCTGCACCTACCGTCCACAATTACAGGTGAAACTGCTTCAGGTCTGGACATGAGCTTCTTGTTGAGGCTTGGGAGGTGGGAAAGGATGTTACCAGCAACCCAGCCTGGTTGAAGGTGATTGTCAAGGGTGAAATCTGTTTAAAGATAAACATTTACGCTGGCCTCATCTCGAGCTTGTGGTTTCTTTCTTTGAGCTGAAAGTCTGATGGCTTAAGACAACTATATTGCAGACCCACAGCAAACGCAGGACAACATCGCAGAGCGAATGAAAGCTACCAAGGGACGCCGTACAATGTGCCAAGTGCGGCCCCAGCTTTCCATGTGGCAATCCTGTATGCAGCTGTGTGTAAGCACAGGTTAGAATAAGCAGAAGGACACAGTCCCTCTCAACCCCATGCGTAACGTCAAGGACCAGCATTGACCAAGGGTGAAAAAAGGACAGGCTTATTTTGGCAACTACAGCCTGGTTCAACAGTAGGACAATGTTATCAGAGCTCCTACCTCATCGAAGTCTGCAGAAGAAATAGTGTCTGATGTTGGGTCACCAAGTGGTAGCTTTGAATTCCCAGTTTCTGGGTACCATCTGGTTCCCAGCACGTTACTTACAGCCTCAAGACGCACCAGAAAGATGACATTGCTGCTGAGGTCCCTTATTAATCCTGTAAAGCTGCAGGGCAACCTCCCACCAGTTACTGGAGTAAAACCAAATTGCTCCACTCATCCATGACCAGACCTCTTGGGTAACAGCCGAGGGATGCGTTCCCCAAGCACCTCCGGTTTGGGGGTGTTCAGGTTGGGGGGCATCAAATCAGAGGGGCCATTTGCTGTCAGACTGCAAGACGGAGCCAAAAGAGGTGACCGACTCTGACTAGGAAGGGAGTAACTTTCTACAGACCACTGGCATTCCCAGACGGCCCTCTGAGTATCGCTGGCATTGCAAAATAGGTGAGGAACAGTCAGGAAAATGGATTTCCATCCTTTTTCCTGCTCAACCACTTTCTAATCACAAAGTGCAGAGAGGACAAAGATGCAAAAGAACATGAAAGAAGAATTTGCGCAGTAAGACCACAGATAAAGCACTTTGCCTGTGACAACACANCCTGGCCAGAGCAGGGGCACCTCCAGCAGGTTGCACAGGACAGCGTCCAGGCGGGTTTGGAATGTCTCCAGAGTGGGAGACTCCCCCACCTCTCTGGGCAGCCTGTGCCAGTGCTCTGCCACCCTCAAAGGAAATAAGTTCCTCCTCAGGTTTAGATGACACGTCTGCCCTCATCCATATGGGCCTTTATGGTCCCGTTCAGTAGCCTAAAACAACCCAGCTGAGTACTTCCAAGGTGTTCAGGTGCCAAAGGAAGCAGGCAGGAGCAGGGTGGGCTCTCCTGAAGGGCTTCCTTCAAAGGATGCACCCAGCCATGCAGATGATGTGCCCCCCCTGCTCGTGCCTTGATGACCTCCCCTTTGTATTCATCATCTGCTGTTATCTTGTCCCTTATTCTTCAAAACACCTGGAAACCAAGTCTAAGATGGTAATACTCCCGGCAAAAAAGCCCCTTCCTACACCAGAGGAGACTACACCATACCTAAACCCAAGGTCCCAGACCAGTTCTCCAGCATGTTTGCAAGTGCTCCTGCCAGAGCTTGGCATTTTATGGACTTTGTGGTTGATGTTTTCACTTGTCAAGAGACAAGAAACACAGGTTTTGCCCAGGAGTTTCTACATACACAGGAATTTTGGTCTTGGAGCACCCCAGATTTCTAGATCTGTAGATAAATCCTCTTCTTAAGTCTATGCTTACCTGTTGCACAGGACCCGGACGTTATGTCAACCCTCCCCATACCTCTCTCTTGTACCTCCTGGACAAACTGGCCCAAGTAAATCAAGAGGACACTGGAGCAGATCTCAAACTGCTGTAAGCCCTGCCTTTGATGTGAAAATCGGGGAATTCAGGTTATTGAAAAGGTGCTTTGAATTCCAAGAGCCTTACGAGGTGGGGCATGCCTCCTACCACCAGAAAGGGGTCCTGCCCTTGGCTGGGGTTCTCCACATCTGGGACAGAGCATAAAAACCCTAAGGGAGCTCCCCAAACAGCCGACGACTACTGCAAGAAGCATATATTCTGGCCTTTTTTGCCCTTAGACCTCACTAACAGGCATGGAAACCAGGCTAAAAGAATAAAAAAAAAAAGAAACAGGAGCACATTTTGGGATGAGTTTTGGAGCATGCGGCTGCATGGGCCATGTGTGCTCAGCTCCCAGCACGGCAGAAGGGGGGAAAGGTGCATGCATGAACCTTGCCTAAATTATTAACATCCTGTGGAGCCGAAATATCCATCTATCACTGCACACAATGATAAAAACCAAATTACTCTGATAACTCCTCTGCAATTCCTATATTGAGTTCTTTATCCCTTTTTCCTTTAAAAAGAAAAAAAAATAATCATAGAATGGTTTAGGTTCGAAGGGACCTTAAAGATCATCAAGTTCCAACCCCCCTGCCACGGGCAGGGACACCTCCCACCAGCCCAGGTTGCTCCAAGCCCCGTCCAACCTGGCCTTGAACACCTCCAGGGATGGGGCAGCCACAGCTGCTCTGGGCAACCTGCGCCAGGGGCTCACCACCCTCAGAGTGAAACATTTCTTCCTAATATCTCATCTAAATCTCCCCTCTTCCAGTTTGAAGCCATTCCCCCTCATCCCATGGCTCCCCTCCCTGACCAAGAGTCCCTCCCCAGCTCTCCTGGAGCCCCTTTAGGCACTGGAAGGGGCTCTAAGGTCTCCCCGGGGCCTTCTCTTCTCCAGGCTGAACACCCCCAACTCTCTCAGCCTGTCCTCCCAGCAGAGGTTCTCCAGCCGTCACAGCATCTCTGTGGCCCTCCTCTGGATCCCCTCCAACAGGTCCATGTCTTTCCTATGTTGGGAGCTCCAGAGCTGGAGTCGCAGTTAACACTTCAGCTCTTAGGACAGCCAAATTTTAGATCCAACTTGAATGCCTAACGTGAAATTTTAGATCCAACTTAAGCACTCAAGATGAGGATGTGATAGCTGACTTTTTGCAATTTAATCAAGGCTCCTCCATCTCACCCAAAATTACAGCCCACTAAAAATCTTTACGGATGCTGAGAACAGCACTAAAAGCTTTATCAACTTCCACATGGTACCAAGTGACCTTTCCAAAGTCAGTCTCTTACATCAATATATTGCCTTCATCTACCAAACCCACAGTCTCCTTAAAGGAACGAATAGGGTTGTTTGGACAAAAATCCGCCGTACGGCGACGGGGTGCTCAGCACTAACAGTGCCAAATCCTCGCTCTGCTATTTAACATAAGGAACCTCCCCAAAGGCTCGGTCACGACCGAGACTGCTTCAGCATCACAAGAAAATAACACTTCTCTCTTTACTTAGCCAGTTTGCCCACTGCTGTTTGCTGGTTATTTCTCACCCGCAGGTACGACCAAGCTCTTCACAAAGCCGGTGAACCGGTCCGCATTGGCAGAAGACTGGGAGCGGGAGCAAAACTACTGGTTTTCCATATTTAAAACAGGGGAAGGGCAAACGAGGAATTAGCTAGTAAAATCATCACTGCTGTGCAATAAAAAAAGAGAACAAATCTGGAAGAAATCGTGTCAGACACTGTAGCATCTGAACCCTATTTTACTAAGGAGAACAAGATAACATATATTTTTCTTTGCCTCTCATAAACCAGTTTTGTTTCAAACCAGGTTTGCAGAGTCTGGTTCTGCAACATGATATTTTTCTTGACCGAGTTGAAGGATAATCCATTTTCCTCTCATCTGGAAACACCTTACAACAACGTACTCTGCATTTATGGAGTACCTTTAATCTTGGCTGAAGTGTTTATGGACCATGGGCCTTATTCCACGTTCAGCTGCGTCTGTGCAAGCCTGCGCTGGTTGAGAGAGAGATGAATTAAAGGAGGGCAAAAATCACTGCAATGCGCGCAACAGCAAAACAAGAATTAACTCCATATGAAGCCCATTCGGCTCTGGCAGACCCTATTTGTTTTTTGTCTCAGTTTTAATTTATTCCTGGCTGTTCCTGCTGCTCGGCGTAAAGAGAAGGCTGTAGATCACCCTGCATAATAGAGCAGAATTTCTTCCAGGAGATTTAATTGAAATGGGAAAAAGAGTAGATATTAGAGGCCTCAAAATAGATTGAAATCCCATTTTTTCCAGGTCCTGTATAGGTACCTGCTAAATAAATAGTCACTCCCCCAGGGATCCCCCATTGGATAAAGCAGCAGTATCAAGTGCGAGAAGGTGAATTGAGGTATAGAAAAAACGAGGTGTATCAGCCAGGTCACAAACCCACCAATAGCTCCCAGTTCTCTCTGGTACCTACTAAATATCTACGCACACAAGTACAGGTTAAATTATCTCCCCAGGGAAGCACAGCCTCCCTCCCGCCCCCTCCAGGCAGGCTGAAGAGCTCGAGGGTCTCTCCATGAAGGAAGATCCCATATAACACAACACGCGATGCTCCTGAAACACCAAAGTCTTTTAGAAATTAAGAAACTTTCCAGTATGAAGCACCAGGTCAACCGAAGGCTCAGCGCCCCGACGGCATGCAGGGCTTGCTGCAGAGCTGGAGCGATAACGCTGTGTGCGAAGCACGTGCTTCTTCACGCTGCTATGCCAACAGCCAGGTTTCTGGTGGGTCTGATCTGTTGGGGTCTCCAGAGGTTGAACATCCGCTAAGGCTTTCACCTAGAGGGGCAGAGATCGTGCCATTTTTCTTTCAGAAATCTCCCCAGTGCGTTTACCAATGGATCCCCTATGGCCAGGAGTACTGGAGAGAGTCCAGCAGAGGGCTATGAAGGTGACCGGGGACTGGAGCACCTCTCTGATGAGGAAAGGCTGAGACACCTAGGGCTGTTTAGCCTGGGGAAGAGAAGGCTGAGGGGAGATCTCATCAATGCGCGTCAGTCTCTAAAGGGCGGGTGCCAAGAGGATGGGGCCAGACTCTTTTTGGCAGTGCCCAGCAACAGGACAAGGGACAACAGGTACAAACTGGTACACAGGAAATTCCATCTGCACACAAGGAAAAACTTCTCTACTTTGAGGGTGGCAAAGCAGTGGAACAGGCTACCCGGAGAGGTGGTGGAGTCTCCTTCTCTGGAGATATTCCAAACCTGCCTGGACACATTCCTGTCCAACCTGCTCTTGGGTGACCCTGCTTTGGCAGGCGGGTTGGACTAGATGATCTCCAGAGGTCCCTTCCAACCCCAGCAAGTCTGTGATACTCCATGGGTTTTAGATGAAATACAGAAGTTGGGCATGCTCAAGGGTTCTTACTTAAAAAACAAACAAACAACAAAAAACCACCAACAACAAAAAACCAACTAATAAATAACAAACCAACACACAACCCAACACTGGCACCTTCTCTGACCCAACTTCTTTCTCTGCCTAGATAAATCAAGGAATTTCTTCTCCAAAATATCCCCTGTGGGATTCACTAAAGCTTCGAATGTCTTTTTCTCACAAGGAGGACTGCGTTGAGGGAAGAGAACTGGAACGAGATAGATTCGTGATGCACAGTGGGCAATGGTGCAAACCTCTCCCGTTGCTGCCGTAACACCGTGGTCCTGGGGTCCTCTTTGGCTGCTCCTAGCCCTGGAGAATGCAAGACAGACCCTACAGAGGAACTATTTTGTTTGAAGGGCTTAGCTGAAAGGCTGCCAGGTGGAACCTGGCCAAGAGGCAGCAGACCGTGACGGACAGACCCACACCATTTAGACAGCAAAAACTACCCCACAGAAGAATCTGGCCAAGGAAGGCAAAAAAACATGCACACACACACGTCCGCACTCACACATGGGCCCATTGCAGCCGGAGGTCAAAGTCCAATTAGATACTTTATTACTCGTTTAAGTCTTGTCTGGCTTTCAGAGCTGGAAGAATGGTGGTGTGTGCATGTGAATCCGCGCCTCCGCTGGGGATGAAGAGCGATTTGCATTTGAAGCGAGTCACTGATCCCATTCCCAGGAGGTTTACTTGATGCATGGCTTAGCAGAGGAGCAGTTTGGTTTTATTTACCAATGGTCTTGGCACACGCTGGCAGCCCCGTATTCACCAGCAGCTGCAAGGACATGAGGCCCACGAGCCACCTCTCGCTTTCAGGGACCACATAGAAGATGGTGCTCAGGAGTGTCAGCTCCTTAGGACTTCCCACCTCCTGAGCCGGGTCATCTCCTCTATAACTGATACTCTGAAGAGCTGAAGACTTTCCTGAGCAGTTTTGGCACGCTGAGTAGAAGATTGTGGTCTTCCCCAATCATTTTTTGAGATCATAGGATGGTTTAGGTTGGAAGGGACCTTAAAGATCATCACGTTCCAACCCCCCTGCCCTGGGCAGGGACACTTCCTGCTAGACCAGGTTGCTCCAAGCCCCGTCCAACCTGGCCTCGAACACCTCCAGGGATGGGGCTTCTCTGGGCAAAATGTTCCAGTGCCTCACCATCCTCAGAGTGAAAAATTTCTTCCTAAAATCTAATCTAAGTCTTCGCTCTTCCAGTTTGTCAACAGTAAATATACTGTTTATAGAGGAACTTGCTCATCTTTAAGTATGAGCAGCTGGATGTGAACCCCTCTGGCTTTTGTGCTGCTGGAAGAGGAAGGCTGTGCTACACATCACTGGAGGATCAGTCACTTCTCACTCAGCACTAAGTTCTCCGGTCTGACCTTGATCTTTTAGCATTAGCTAAGGCCATGTTGTCCAAAAACAGAGTCCCAGCTTCTCAATTTCTGTGTTGTTACCCCAAGCACAATTAAGACAAAAAGCATGTGACGTGCCTGAAAAAGTAAAGAATTTTTTTGCACTTATTCAACAAAAACATCACGTTGACCAACTAACAACTAAGGTCAGACTCGCATTCACTTACCTCTTCACCTATTAGGGAGCAAGTGCTTTCACAAAGTTAAAGTCAAGTACCTGCACCACAGAGCTCCTACTCCACGAACAACTGTGAAATCCTTTTTACGTTAGCCAGTTTTGAAAGCTGGAAGAGGTATTGGGAAGATCACTGTCCTTCGGCTTGCAATCTTAGATGCAATTTCCACAATAGGTGGCAATCACCATGTTCCTTGTTCTGCTAGTATAGCACACATGCTGCATAAGATGTCCTCTCTAAAGATATTTTAACTATACTCCTCTGCCCATAAAAATTATGCAGCACCGAGTATCAACTTCAGTATCTCAGCAACTTGCATGCCCCAATTCCTAAGTCACAATATTTGTCCACACAAGGCACCAAAAGCTTCTGAAGACAAGACAAAAAGTTTACCAAAAATTTGTGTGTGTGTGAGAGGTTGTCACCAAACCAGAGTCAGATCTTCTGGATACTGTCCAGGTCACCAACTATCTTCCCATCTTAAAAAAACCAAAACAAATAAAACAACCCAGAAACAAACAAAAAAAAACCAAACCCACAAACCACCAAAACATAAAAACCCAAAACAACCACCAGCTGCTAATGATTCAGTTTTGGAGATCTGAGGAAGAAACCATCATGGTTCAGTGGAAATACAAGGACAGCAACTGAAAAGCAGCTGAGAATGGGAGGTTACTCTAACCTCCCATTTTTAGGCTTGTAATTTCTGTGTTTACAAACTGAAGGCTTCCTCTAGAAGCGAAACATTTTGCTCTTAGAGAGAAGATGGTGGTTAAATATCTTCCCCTCCCAGAGATGTGGCAGTTTGGTTTTTGACCAACACCTTCCACCAACATACGACTACTTGGCCGGCATTGCCTGGGAAAGGATGGAGATTTTGGTTCCGCATCCAGAAGGCGCCTACAGAAATGGTCCAAGCTCCTCTTAATCACAGAATCACCAAAGTTGGTAAAACCCTTAAGATCACCGAGTCCAACTATAAACCTAACGCTGCCAAGTCCACCACTAAATCATGTCCCTAAGCACCACATCTACACCTCTTTTAAATACCTCCAGGGATGTTTAGTTCATTTCCAAAGGTAATACTCTTTGTGGCAACCACACTGCACTAAAACATGCCAGGCATCAGCCAAAAAGGAGGAAAAAAAAAAAAACAACTTAATTTGAACCTGAGCAGCTGGGACTGACCTGACCTGAACCTGTTGAGCTGGGACTGGTGGCCTCATTCACTTGGTGAAGATATGAAAGAGCGAGGCTTGGAGAAGCCAAGGCGGAACAGAAGAAGCAGCGTGGCAGACTAAAAAAGAGGGTTAAAACCCCTCCTAAGCCAGAAAGGCTAGGACTGATGCGTCAAAAAAACAAATGCAGTAGGAAGCAAGCACATGGTAGGAACCAAGGTGTTTGGAGTCTTGGTTCAGAAATACCACCAGACTCAGCCGGCGGGAGACGAGCAGAGAGAAAATGAAATAAGGCAGTCAAACAGCCCCAGGGAGACACGGCCCAGAGGTTACGAGAGGAACGAGAGGTTGATTGAGGACAAGGGCGGAAGCTGGATGTGGTCGACGCACATGAAAAACCTCAACAATAACAGGGAATGTAACAAGGGAGAGCAAGAGGGTTTCAAAATAAAGCTTTATCGGCTTCCTAAATATATTTATGCTGACTCAGATATGTCCTCACACCAGTCTGCTGCGTGATGGAAACAAGTCAAGCGCAGTCCAACAGCTGAGAAGGTCCATTCAACAGGGTGAACACTCAATACGTGGAAATATAAAGCAGTTATTTCCGTCATTTGTTGTATGAAACAAGAGATAGATAGCGGTGAAGAAGAGTCATTGATTCAGATACCCAGGCACATCAGAGAGCCACCACTGATTATCAAATTCAGCTGCAAAGAAAGTTATTTAGACACCAAAGTAAGGCCCTGGATCTTGAAGGGAATACAAAACTACCAAGGGGTGCATAAAAAACGGCTGCAAGGAGCAAAACTGAAGTTGCCTTTCCTTAGCAGTCTAAACAGGACCTACATTTTTTAAAATCCATTCCAACTTGCAGTACTCAGGCGGCTGAAAATTCAGCACAGGCTGAAGGAGGCTCCTCCCAGGAGGAAGGGCTTTTCCTCCTAAATCTGAAACCATGTGCAAGTAACACAGGCAGAAACCCCCTACATCCAGTCCCAGAGCCTGGCCAGCGGCACACTGATGCACAGAGACCTCTCTCCTGACCTTTAAGAAAATATTAATAAAATGCTCTGTTTGCTTGTGGACTTGCTACCCAGAACATTAATTTGGAATATTATGTTACAGGTGTTTGGGGGAGTCTGGATGTTTAATATCCATCTTTTCTTTCTGGTGTAGAGAGACAGGTTTCCCGTATCTAGCTGCTCCTTTCAGGTCAGCGCTGCATTGCGTGGGAAAATATAGCAGGAGCCATAACCCTGGTGAAACCAATACCCTTGTCATATGGTAGAGCACCCAACTCCGCAACTGGTACGCCCTAAAAGGAGCTGCTTAGATTTATCCCACTGCCTAAATGCAATGGCAGCTTTTTCTGAGTCTGGCCCTCACTGGATATCCTCAGCATCTCAAAAACGTTGCCTGAATGCCTGAAAACACACCCCAGAGTGACTGTGTCGTAGGGGTTAGATTGACATCTGAAAGACTGAAAGCTCCAAACATCATGAATCTGCAAAACTGGGCAAGAGCTTCTCTCCCCGTGTCACTGCTCTTCTCCGATTTTGCTTGGAATGAGCCCATCCTGTAAAATAAATAGTTTCAATACAGTTTCGGGGGGTTAGTAAGCACTAGCTGGGATATGAATATCTCCATCTATTAACGTAATTATCATCCAGTACGTGTACTGCCATTACTTATAGGTCAGCTAAAGGGCTCGCTACGCTGACCCGGGCTCTGCACGAGTCCGACAGCATCACCCCAAAGAGTTTGTCATCCGGAATCTGCGCTGGGCACTCTGGTTACATCACACTCTGGGGAAGTTACCGCTGTAGTTTCAGCAGCTGGAATTTGGGTGCTTAGAAAGTCTTGCGGGGGGGAACCAACAGAATAATACGGGCTGGGGAGTTAAGGGGGAACAACCAAACTACAAAACATCGAAACAGCAGGAGACAAAATTCAGCAAAATCGAGGGGCAACAGAAAGATAACATCATAATGATTGCATGAAAGGAAGGGGGAAAGAATAATTCAGATTAATAAAAATATTTCAGATACAGCTGCTGAAAAGAAACCTTTGCTAAGGGGAATTCCGCAGTTGGCAGATGTGGATTGCTTACTGTTGCTGTGCCTCAGAGGTGTATCTTCATTTTTTGGCACTCCCAATCTGTCCATTTTCTTTTTCTTGTATTCAGATCGCAAGTTGTTTGGGATAGAGACTCTTTTTGGCATACGGGGCACTTGGCCCAGCGGGACTCTGAGCATCAAGTCTTCTACAGGCAATAATAATAAAGACAACTCAGCCCTGAGGAACTGAGTTTTGACAACCTAGAAACAGTCAAGACAGTCATTCTTCCCTGCCAAAAATTTAACTTGGGATGAGTTACGGACTTAAAGCATACACACGAAAATACATATATAAACAGGAACACTAACTTCTGTTTACAGGAAGCCTGCAGAAACTCACTGCATCAGAACAACAGCAACAGATCTTCCTCCATCCAGACTCCATCCCTTGGTCCTCCCCAAAGCCTCTTTCCAACGGGCACTCGCCAACTTCTCCTGGGCTTTCCAGGACTGCTGCAGGTAATTTTGAGCCAGGTTAAACAGGCATCTCTGCTTTACCCTGCTTCACAGCCTTTGCTTTTTCGGAGCGTTTTAGACATTGCATAAGTGATCAGACAGACATCAATAGCCCCAGCAAATGTTTAATTGTGAAGGAGCATATGTGTTTATATGTCATGATGGGCCTTCCCTGCTAGGATCCTATTTATCTGGCCATGGAGCTCATGTGTATGTTCTGTCCCTCTACTTCAACCCCCAACTGAGAAACTCTGTCAAATCCTCTGAACGCTCCTGGAAAGTTTAAAATTAGATCAGATCTCCGTGGGTGGCTCTTACTTCTACAGTGGATGACATCCAAACGCGAGGCTGAACTGCACACAGTTTGGAGGCTGCTCTGGAAGTCTCCATCCATCAAGTCACCCTTGTACCAGGGCCAAAACCTTACAGTTGCCCAAAGCATAACCCTCAGAAATGCATTAAGGCTGGGATCAAAGAACAGAAGAAACGGAGAATCGCTGCTGGACTGCTAATCTTCCTCACCCCCAACACAGTACCAGTTTCACGCCAACAGAAACATAGTGATTATTTGTTGTTTTTAATCACTTCAAGGTCTAAAACTTTTTCTTAAAAACGCTTCTTCAAGCTTCAGCCTCTGAAGCAGCCAGAAGGGGTATACGTGCATTTGGCAGCTGTCCTACAGGAGGACACGATGCTAAGCCAGAGGGTCCCATTTCCCTTACAGCGGCTGACCAAGCCGAGCACCACCATCAATAGGTGCATGAGGGATATATTTGTCCATTCACTGTACCTCAGTATTTCCCTAACTATCTTCAGGCGTTTTAGTCACCTCTGGGATGCCATTTGTGCCAAATCTGGATCTCCAAATCAGTTCTTCTGATTCTAGGCATCTGGAGCACAAGCCTGATGAGGAGCGGCTGAGGGAACTGGGGGTGTTCAGCCTGGAGAAGAGGAGGCTGAGGGGAGACCTTCTCGCTCCCTACAGCTCCCTGAAAGGAGGGTGTAGCGAGGGGAGAGGGGGTCGGTCTCCTCCCCCAAGTAACAGGCGACAGGACAAGAGGAAATGGCCTCAAGTTGCACCAGGGGAGGTTTAGGATGGATATTGGGAAAAAGTTCTTCACGGAAAGGGTTGTCAAGCATTGGAACAGGCTGCCCGGGGAAGCGGTGGAGTCACCATCCCTGGAGGTACTTAAAAGCTGGGCAGAGGTGGTGCTGAGGGACATGGTTTAATGGTGGGTTTGGCAGTGCTGAGTTCATGGTTGGACTCGATGATCTTAGGTCTCTTGAACCAAAATGATTCTATGATTCTTCAAAGAGAAAGACTACGCTTCCCCGTGTGTTTGCATAGCATCGAGTGCAATAAGTTTCCAATTCTGACAGGGCCTCCAGACAAACAATACCAAAATTAAGTATTCATAATGTTAACGTACAGTAGTTTTCTTATTCAATACAAGACAAAAATTAATCGAAAAAGCCCAGAAATATTTTAGAGTAGAAGTGCCAAGGTAGACAAGAAATGAATCAGTACTTTTCATTTTTAAAATTCAGACATAACATGGAGATTCCCTTCCCATTTATCCAGGATAAAAGGCTCCAGTGCAGGGGGTGAGTTCAACTGTAAAAGGAATTTGCTGAACTACTTCTCTGAGACCGGGAGGTTGGAATGACTCACTTCAAGCAGATGCAACAGGACCTGAGGTGTACCCCAGCCTCAGTCAAACCTCCTGCCTGATCGCTCCCCAAATGTTACCTGGAAAATCTTGCACATTCCTTTTTGCCCCACAGAGATGCGTTGCCAGGCTGCACACACCTACATTTGGCAGCACTCCACAATCCATCGTGCTCTAGCTATGAGTAACAACAGACTTCCCATGTATTTTGTGAAGTAATGATACCATTTACTTGCGGGTAAAAGGATTGGGTAAGGAATAGCTCCAAGCCCCTCTCAGTTCCTAAGGACTTACCAGTCTTCACATGAAATGAGATTTCCCTAAAGCACAGCTGCTGAGATGAAATAACACGAGTCTCAATTTCTTTCTTCAGCAAGAGCACCTGGATCCTACGAGGACCAGGGATGTTAGGAGACTACCAAGATCTTTGCCCTTCCTACACCTCCATTACATTTTTGCAGCTACCAATGAGCTAAAAAAGGCAATTTTGTCTCTAACGTGTCAATGTTTCAGTGTGTTGAATAGAATATTTAAAGCTGGAAGGGCCCTACCATGACCTACATGTTTTCTTCACAGCAAAAGGGTTGTTAAGCATTGAAACAGGCTGCCCAGGGAAGCGGTGGAGTCACCATCCCTGGAGGTATTTAAAAGACAGGTAGACACGGTGCTGAGGGACATGGTTTAGTGGTGGTTTTGGCAGTGTTAGGTTGATGGTTGGACTGGATGATTTTCAAGGTCCCTTCCAACCTGGACAATTCTATGATTCTATGATCTAGTCTAACTGCCTATGAATGTCTTCTGCCTATCAGCTGCTGTACAGACACTAGAAAGGAGATTACCAAGCCAGTAACTTTCCCCTCCGTGGGCTATGGGTCGGATCCTACACATTGCCATGGCTCGCAGCTGATCCATACCTTCCTCAATCCCTACGGATAGCTTTGCCAGGGAGACTATAAAACAGCCCTCTTTGGAGGGCACCCAAGGAGCCATTTCTCCTCTGGGAGCTGTTGCACCTCAAGGCAATGCAGAAAACCCACTTCATTATTTGCAGAGAGCAATCCCCGACATCTGAACACCAGGTCCAGCTCCCCCTTCCAGTAATGCACAACATCTCTGCAAACCTGGGGATGCCACTTCTTTCCTGGGCCAGAGGATCCACCCACATTGTCGGGTTATACTCCGGTCATGTTTTTCAAGATTTTTTGTTTCCTTCCGTACAGTCAAGATGGCCAAGAGCTTTGTTTGTTTATTTAATGAAAGCTGAGCTTCTCACAAACACAAGAAATTGAGCTTTAGAAAAGCATCACAGCAAATTGCAAGACTTATGAAAGAAACCCATGACCTGGCAACACTACAGTTGTATACAGGAGTATTTGGATTTAAGAAATCGGGGCTTCAGAAAACACACGTACTAAAAAATACCATGAGGGAGAACCAACTTCAAATCCAACTAGTTGTGCAGCAGAACTCCTAAACACCATCATTTTTGGCTTTCGGCCTCACCCCATAAAAATCCAGAGGCATTAAATGCAGCAGCTTAGCGCTGAATTAGCAAATGAGTTCTTCATGGCCGAACAGTTCCCAAAGTTAGATGTTTTCCCTACATTTAACTGGTATACACGCTTACTGAAATTGAGACTATAAGTGGGTTACTTGAAAATATAAATGGGTTGAGACTTACTGAACCATGCCCTTTGCAATATTATTAATTATCTTCTAGAAACATGACTTTTCCTTCTGCAAAGTCAAGGTCATTAAAGACCTTCGGTGTGTGACACTCAAGAAGTTCCGGGAGACTGAAACTGCAGATTATTCAAGTTAGCTAAAGCTAAATTCAGGCTAGCCCAAATATTTTTTTCTTCAGTCCAAAGACAAAAAGTCTCAATATTCACTTGGTCTTATAATGGTTTCATTTTTTTTAAAAAAATCTGTTCATAGAAAACTTTGGGATTCTTGACTGCTTTTTGTTAAGTGGAACGTTACAGAAAACAATTTCTTTCTTACTATGTTTTTGAGAAACTTGGTATCTTTCTATTTTTAGTTGTCTTTGGTATGAACATCTGAATCAAGAGGCGTATGGGAATATACGGAATAAAAAGGAGTATGTTTGGGGGAAAAAAACCCAAAGAACACAAAAACACCCAACAAGCCACCGCCATCTGCATTTCCCACTGGTACGGCCATTATTTTGGGCTCAGACCTCTCCAAGAGCAGGAATAAACACAGCAAACTGCCCAACTTCTCCCCACTTCTCCTGATGAGCATGCCATAGCCTCAGCATTGAGGGACCTTCTGCCCCCTCATCCTTCATGCGTTCCCCTTCCTCCATTTTCATACTTTCTCATCAAGTCTTTAATAGCCTTTATTCTGGCATATAAAGGGAATATTAAGATGTGCTGTATGAGGTGTGCTGTGAAGCTGGTATTCCACATGCACTGCACAGCTATTTAGTAACCATCTTGATCTTTTTCCCCCTACAAAAATTCATTTTTCTTGCCAGGTATTTGTCTCCCAGAAAAGAAATGACAAAATCCAGGAGCAGAGTGACTCAAAATCCTGACTGTGCCTTGCCTTATCCAAAGCAGTATGAGTCACCAAGCAGCAAATCCACCTTTGAGAAGGTTCTTGTTGGCACTTGCAACTTCAATTCCCATTAAGCTTCAAGCAAATCAGCTAAACTGAACCCATTCTGCCTCTTAACATCTCACGGCTTTTGCCAAACCTCACCACCGATATAGGCAGCTACAGATCTTCTGAAGGTGGCCAAGTAGCACCTGCTCATGCTGAGGTTGCATTTTCCCCACCGTGATCCCTATGGTCCTACCTCAAAGCTGCGGTCTTGACTTTCCATGGCTTGGGATGTACGAGAGCTCTGTGCCTGCTTCAGACTCTTAACTCCATTTGGGCACTCAAAAAGAAGACGGCAAAGCCTGGCATGGAGAGACATGCCTCCAACATGGACACTGGCTTTAGAGAACGTTGGGTACGTCTGCCTGCATGCAGGGTTTTGTAGCTGAGGGCAGCCTAAGGGAAACAAGAAAAATGCCTTAAAAAAAAAAAAAATGGGGTGGTATAACTATGCCCAGAAGCAAAAGTTGATAGATAGTTAGTATCTACATGTAATTAGCAGGTACATCTGCAAAAACTCAGGTGCAATTGCATGGGTTTTGTGCAGTATCAAAAAAGTTTACTGCAGATCCCATTTTGATCTGTGTCACAGATATCTGTCTCACGTCCACACTCTTGCAACCCAAATACAGGAGGGGAACAAATTAAATTATCAAGTAGAAGCTTAAAAAAAAAAAAAAAAAAAANAAAAAAAAAAAAAAAAAAAAAGAAAAAAAAAGGCATCAGGAAGATCCTTTTTCATCCATTGCCTCACAAAACTGGGAAAAACCATGAATGTAGTGACATTGGTCTCAGTGGCAACAAGTTGGAAGCAGGATAAGGTACTTTTAAGGCAGCAAAGTCCATCCAATGTGCAGATATCTCTAACTCAAGAAGCCCCAACGGTGCAGACCCCGGGAGGGCATAAGCTGCTATGGCCTTCTCCTTTTTTTCATACTTTCCTGGAGCACCTGCTATGTCTGAGGACATCCATTTGCACCGATAACACAACCGCTCAGCTCATTAAATGCAGGAGCTGCAAACTGGAGGGAGACAACATAAATACCAGCTGTTTGCTGCACGCCTTCCCTTTCCAGCCGCCTTCCCCGCTGTTAACAGCTGCTGCCTCGCTGCTTATACGAGTGGAAATCCTACGTAAAAGTGCCAAAGCAGAGACTTAAAGAGGCCTTTTCAGCGGGAACACGTCTCCTTTCTAACACTTTCCCTCATGTAGGCTGGGAAGACCAATGCAAAGCAGGGAAATAGAAACAATAAAATATGTTAATCGCTCTTTTGCCTACCAGAGAGCCGAGCCGGGCCCCAAGGGGTAAGCAACATCTTGGCAAGTTCTCTCTCAGTGGCACTGCTCCCTTCAGCTCTGGGGAGAAAAAAAAAAAAAAAAAAAAAAAAAAGTCAGTGGTAGCAACCACCTTTTCATTACAGCTATCAGAATATTCAATATGTAATTTAAACTGGCCTCGGATCTGTTCCCATAGCTGCCATCCCTGCAAGAAGCCCGATGAATCCAAACTGCCGAGCTGATATCTCGCATCAGGTTGTTTCGTCTAAGTCCAAACTCTCTTTGTTTTGGGAAACGAAAACAACCCCGCCTGCTTCGAGTGACTTTGGCCAGGATTTCATGCCCAAGGACAATTCTGCAGCACTCCTGCTGAACACCATGACTGAGACAGCAATTAGCTTAACTGCGGGAAAAACCTTCCTTCCCCCAAAATTTGGGAGGACTGACCTTTCATTCTGTGTTGATGCCGAGTGCAGCATCACAAGTGGTGAAAAACAATAATAATTAAAAAAAAAAAATCAGCATTTGCAGACTGGAAGGAATTTTAATGGAAGAAAATATTCATTTTAAAGAGAAAGAATAGAGCCTTTGCAGCAAAATAAACTTGGTGTGCTTAAAGAACTCAAGGAAGGATAAAGAAAGGGCTTTTGAGATGCCCAGGATACACGCGTCCTCCTCCCTACCCTGAAAAAATGACACTTGGCCTGTCCGTACCTACTAGGGAGATGATGGAACGCACGTGGGCTCTGCATTCAGGACTCCCAGCTCCACAGTCCCCCATGTCCTGGTAAACCAATGGTGCCCTCTTACCTGGGCACAGTGAAACAAAAGCCACAAAAGCTGCATCTACATACTCTTAAATAAAATAGTCAGGGAGTAAGTTCAAGCACTGCACCAACTGTATCTGCACGACTGAATTGTTTGCATATTTACGGCCACAGACACGATTTGGGCATCAAAGGGAGGATAGTTCAGACCATAGCCTCAAGGGCAGTGTGAACAGGACTGAGCCCGGCTGGGCTCCCACCGCCCCAGACTGGGCTCCGCAGGGTTTGCGCTCACAGGTGGTTGCAGAAACTCCCGAAGCTCCAGCAGAACCTGCCTCCAAGCTCCCAAAGCACATCCCAACCCAGCCAGGGAAGGGATATCCCTTTTGATTCAGACCCTAGAACATTTTAAGTGGGATGAGGGAGCACCAGGTTCAGATCTTCCTTGCCTAGGTTTGAGCTTGGGTCCTCTGCCCTCATCTCCTGTTGAAGCAGCTCTCATTTATATAAATAATTGCGTATAGCTCAAAGGAGAGATTGCAGCTTAATGCTCTTCGATATCTCAGGAGAGTGGTCTCTCCATTAGGCTACTAAATCTGAGAGAGGCCCTGCTTTGCTCCGTTTTCATAAAAGAAATCCCCGCTTTCCACCCTGCCTTCATTCTGCCTCCAAAAAATGAAGAGAAGTGCTTATTTATCTCAGCAGGACCAAACCCCAGCCACACTCAGGAGGATGCTCCAGCGCTCCTCCAACCCCCAGAGCTCTCTCCTGTGGGTCCAGCCCTCCCCATGTGCAGAGCAGAAGGGAGGTGGCTCCCCGGTCCTCCTTTCCCAAGTCCCTCAGTGCATTTAGCCCCTTATTTATAGTGGGTCGCCCTAGGAGCCCTCCACGCACAGATGCCTCCGTTACACGGTGCGCTACCTGTCTGCATACTCATTTCATCGCTACAGATATCGTAGCGACAGCATAAACTTACAGCATAAACTAATTTGCTCTGAAGATATTTTAAGCCTACTGCTTGAGTCATGAAAATCGAGTGGTCAACATAATAGAAGGCATAGGAGTATGTAGAAGTTTACTACAGAAGACTTTGCTCTTGTTTGGTTGATAAATGTGCATTCAACATAGTAGCCCTTGGGCAACCAAGTTAACTTGCATTGAAAAACTGCATCCACGCAATGTCAGCAGCCTTTTATAGTCATTTTTGGCTTGTTGCATAAAATACAGCTACAACAGAAATCAGCTTCAAGGGGAGTTATAGTTTTCTAGAAAGTAACACAGCTGGGAGAAAACAAAGTCTCAGCAGCTGGGAGAGGAAGAGAGAATTCCCCGCTTCCATTGGTTTTGTGCGTGTGCCCAGTTTCTGTAGTCTCTGAGGATCTTTCAAAGACCGCAATTACAAAACATAAGAAGGTGTGTTTGGGAAACTGCAGCACCGAGTACCTCAAAGTGTCTTCAACCCGATTTCCGCAAAAATTTACTACCTTCACAGTTAATTAAATCCTTTAAACACGCTGGTGTGATACACAGGAGATGAAGGATTTGTTGCTGTTATTGCATGATGTCGAGAGAGACGTGCCATGAGCCCACGTAACGCTGGGAGCGACGCGCTCCCCTCATTGTGCATTCACCCAACGCGCTCCTCCAGGCTTCAAGGGATGCCGCCGCCACGCCGATGCACAGGAAAGAAAGTAATAAGGGCTAAATGGAGGAATTAAGTGTCTTGTCATTTAAGACCCTTTTTCCTGGCACCACGGAGGATGCTCACACCATAAAAAAACCCTATATCCTGAATAGGCTTTTACTCCCCCACACACACACCTTTTTCACAAGAAAAAGGGGGAAAAAGAAGAAAGAGAGAGGGCAAGCACGCCACACACCTCCTGCTTTTTTTAGAAATCATGATCCTATTTCACTGTATCAGGACAATGCTAGAAAAAAAAAATAGATGTCAGTTTGGGAATATTTTGCAGGTGGAGTCATAAACGAACTTAAAAAACAAACCAAAGGAAAATAAAAAAAAACTCTTGGCATCCCGTTTTCACACACACAGCCAAGATTCCTGCTTTGACTTGATCCCGAGTGAGGGAGGGAGCGCAGCTCGTCCCTCCAACGCGTCGAGCTGCAAAGGGTGTTCTCTGTTATCAGCAAAGAGCGGTTACGAGCTTACCGGCCTGCTCCATCCATGAGATTATCTACTTTTTTATTACTGGGGGTTAGGCCAAATGCACCATGGCTTGGAACAATAACAAAAGACTTAAAAATCACCCCCAAAACTGAAAAAATCTCCACCCTTCTCTTTTGCATTTGTGATAAAGTGGTATTTTTCTGTCAGAGTGCCCACCCTGAAACGTGCTTTAATAATATCAGTACGTATTACATGTAGAGCCGGCTTTTCACGTCACATGAGCCAAGCTTGAAAGCAATTCTCAGCCTCTCCATGAAATCCACTTGATCCCTGTGCTGAAACGCAGCTATTTCCAGATGATACAAAGCACCTGTTTAAGGAGGGGGCTGGGGCAGGAAAATCCCATATTCCAGCCAAAACAGCAGGAGGAACTTCTGGACCACTTAACTGAATTACTCAGTTGGCCACGTATGGTAGATTACGGGTTACCGTCATGCTTCGACAAAAATTGTTCCACCGTGAAAGTGTCCCAGTGACTTCCTGACCAGGGCTGAGTCAGAACTGTCCTCTGCTCCCACCCCAAGCACACAACCAGCATGACCATCTTTTGCCATGACTATAAGGGACCAGCATTGAGCTGACACGGCTACAGGCTGGCCAGTTATTAATGTAATTATGGCGTTTGGAAGAGAAAAAGACAATACAAAGAGTTGACCACGCGACTAAACAAGCCAAGGTTCCTGCTGGCGGGGGAGACCTTTGAGCACATCTCAGCGTGGAGCAGGAGATGCTGCTCAGATTCTCCTGTAAACTACCACAGAAGCGTCTTCCGAGAGAAGACTACTCGGGACAAATGAAATTATTTGCTCCGGATAAATGGCTGGAAGGCATTCAAAGACCTGTTCTTCCTACGCTTGCAAATTCTGAATTAATAGGCTTTATCCAGATTCAGTTTCTAGTTGGGGAGGGAAGATGACAAACTAACTCATACTCGCAGGGTAAAATTAAACCGACCTCTCCCCTTTCTGTCTTCCCAACCCAACATAGTAATTCATGGACTCCGATTACTCTTAACCTTATAGGTCCGACGCCATACATCACTTGCAGGGTCATCCCTAAAGCACGCGGAGCCCACGCCACCCCGTTTCCAAGTGGCCAGACGCTTCCAGCCGCTGTGCCGCAGGAGTTAAAACAACACAGAAAACCCCAAGCAAGCCCCGGTGCCCACGAGATGCGCTGCCAAAACCTGACGAGGATGTCTCTTATGAGCGAGAGCGCATGAATAAGAGAACAATATGATTCGGAGCAGACAAAAGGCTTGAAATCTGAGCCACCAAAGTAGCCAAGGCAGCAACCGCAGCAAATACTCCCCGGGCAGAGGCTGTTAAAGGAGAAGGAGCTGCATTCCCCCAGCTTTCTCAGGTGCAAGCAAAGCAAGGAGAATGAAGACATCTCCGTAGACCTTGAGGAGCACAGAGAGAGAAGGGCCGGCTGGAGCATCCTGCCCAGGCACACAAGGCTCCTGCGAAGGACGCAATTTAAGAAGCGGCTCTGAACGTCCTTGACTGTCTAGACGTTGTTTCTGTGCCATTGCATGCACAGTGCCAACATTCAAAGCTGAGTAAATGAAGGGGGGGGGGGGGGGGGGG
>VZSZ01006020.1:87406-101752 GCA_013398815.1 Ibidorhyncha struthersii | reverse complement strand
AAACAAACGATAAACCCAGCCCCAACTGAAGAGAGAAGGGACTCGCTAATCCCAAGCAGTCAGAAAGGATGAGTCACGGGCCCCCCTAAAACATCGCAAAATAAGAAAACAGAAATGCTTCCCTTGTGACGTTTAAACACCCGGGGCATGGTTGCTTCACACAGAATTCCCCTGCCATGGTAAGGAGCAGACATAATTTTAAACTAAAACGAGGAATGTCAACACCCTTCCTGAAATCCAGCACGTGGGACTTTTGGGAAAGAAACTCTTGGGATGTCACAAAAACCATCATGGCAGCGGGTTGGGTGACGCCGCTGTGACAGGGGTCCGAGCCTCCTCGGCAGGACAAGGGCTGACACATCAGGATGGAGACACCACTGTGGTCCACCACAAAAGAGCTAAACCAAATATTTCCCAGGTCGCCAAGTCAGAGCGGCCTCACTTAATCTAAGGCTGCTAAAAGTTTGACATTCAAGTCTCAGCAGGAGGTTTATTCCAGTCAGTGGCGATAATAGCCACTTCAGAAGATGATTTATCTCATGTTTATCCTTTTTCTTAGGGAGGGATGAACACTCCTGATGAGCCCCTCTGGCTCTACTGCCTGCAGAGAATTTCTCCATGACCAGGTGAGGGGACTCCACTACAAGGCTACTCTATTTCCAGATTTGTCTTCTCCAAGAAGTCACTTTTATCTACATTAACATTCACATTTTTCATAGCCGCCTTTGTTTCCCCACTCAATGTCAGCAATACTGGCAGAATTTCATCTTTGCAGAGCTTTTCATTTCCAGGATGTTCCCAAAACAATTTTCGGTGTAGTTCTTACCCCGGTCACATCACTAGTACGTCTCCAAGCATCACGCAGCCACCTGTAAAGCGGCAAGTGAAGCACCATCACCTGCACACAGGGAAGGGTTTTGTTGGGTTTGGGTTTTTTTTTTTTGGGGGGGTTTGTTTTTTGTTTGTTTGTTGTTGGTTTTTCTTTTTTTTTAGTTAAAAGTGGCCACGAACTTGGGATTCTCCCTGCATTTTTCCAGCAGCGTACATCTACAGTACTACAGCTCTGAAGCTGCAGACTGGGCACACTTCCAGTTTTCACCAGCTTTTGTCCCAACGTCAACCGTTCGCAGACAGTTGTCCCTGTAATCTGCACGCTGCAGCTCGTACCTAAGAGAAGCCAAAATAACGCATATTACAAGAAAACTGGCAGCCAGCGCTGGCTGGGAATATTCTCCCTGCCACTAGTAGAGATGTGTAGGGGTTTTTTTTTTTGTTTAAAGCCACATTTTGGAAGGAGAGCGAGAATCTTAAAGGAGCCCGTTCTGGGGAATTATTTGGAGTTTTTAATTTGCAGTCAAGTTTTGTTGTTGTTCCATTTCCCCGAATTTGTCTTTCAGTGAAAGAAAAACCACATTTTCTTTTTCCTTTCTACCTCTCAGGTGTTCTTGTTGTCATTTGCTGGCAGAGACAGAGAGCCTTTTAAGTTTCATTTCCTTTGAAAATCTGAAAATACCTATAGAGCTTCTGCTTAGAGACGTGCAGCCACACACAGTGACTTGTGCACAGCTGGAAAGTGCCACCAACTAACTATTAATGATCACAGCCAGGTGGACATTTAAATCCAGCTAATCCATCTGATGATGTACAGAGAAAGAGGGGAAGCAGGAACACAGAAAGNAAAACTTGGAAGCCACTTGCAAAATGACAAGGGTAACCTCAACAAACGGGGCACCTGCAGGTCCCACCATGTGGACCCACAGACACCCCTCATTGCTTTACTCGGGGAGGTTTGATGTTTTGAAGGCGGGACAGCTCAGCCTTCAGATATATCCCCAAATCCTTCTCATCCTCTTGTGGCACTTCAAGCAGATGAAATTTCCAAGGAGCATTTGTGCCAGAAATGGATATGTTATTATGGATGTAAACATGGATGAGCCATTTTTAGTGAAGAAGAGACAGTGTTTACTGTTGCTGAGCAGTAGAATAGATAAATAAAAGTATTCTCAAGTGTGTTCAGCTGCATACTGCTACAGGGAACTGCTCCAGTTGTTCATAAAACATTTACAGACCAAATACCAGCCGTTTTTCTCACCCAGTGCTGCTTGCATATCTCTACTTCCATGGGAGCAGCTTTTTTTTCAGGAGCAAAAATCATTGTTGAAGGCCCTTAATGATTAAGTCCATCATTTTTTTTGGAGAGGTGTTGCTGTGGTCCTGGTCCTTTGCTCAGCAGAAACTGGGAGAGAGCCCACCCTGTCTTCCCAGCATCTTCATCTCATCCACAGCCTGGGGAAGAGTTTCTTCTCACTGCAAACATGACTTCGTACCCATCACGCACAGGTAGGGCATTCACTTCTCTCCTTTTGGAGCTATTTTTAAGCAAAGTGATTTCTTGCAGGATACACGTGACAGACACTCAACCTCAGGCTTGCTCGTGAAATTACCTCGCATCCAAGAAGGGGAAAGAAACCCCACTCCACCAACTTGCCATCAGCATAAATCAAACGTCTGCAGAATGTGGTGTAACGCGGCTCTATCAGCACTTACAGCAATGAGCACTTCGCCAAGGTTTATACAACCATGAATATTTTTGTCTTTCCTAAAAGCAATCTTGTGCTATAAATTAAGAAACTTTCCAGGAAACACGACAAAAATCCACTCATCGGTACTGACCTCCCAAATTTAGTCAGAGAGCCCATAAAAAGGAGTTTTCCTTGCTAATGAAAGGAACTAAAAAGCTGAGTTTATCTCTGAATGTTTAGGGAAGAAGGTCACTTACGGCACATCATGATGTCACTGCAATGTGAGAAGGTGTTTTGGGAAGAGTTTGACAGATGATGTCGGGGGAAGTGAGCAGGAGACCAACACACTCCTGTCCTTCCTGGCCTTTGCACGCTCCAAGGATCCAGCGCTGAAACTCCTACTGAACTCAACAGGGCAGGAACAGATACTACTCCATTTATAAGACATCATTAACAACCCGTATTTTCAGCTCTGTAGCACTGGCTGCAGGAGCAGAGGCCCTTCTCCAAGTGCAGCAACACTTTTTCACCTTTGTTTTCCCACGATCACATTTCTTTTAAATCCTGGACGCAGATAACACGGCTGCTAAACCAGCCCCGGAGCCAAGAACGCACCGCAACGTTGTGCTTCTTCTCTCGGCTCCTTCAAAGTTTGTACAGATGGTCCGTTAAGAGCAACACCCTCTCCCTCATGCACTCGGACTGGCAGATAACCACCAATTCTAGGAAATTTCAGCAGTCTGAAACACAAGCAAGGGGAGATGCAAATATCCATCATATTTTGCATGGTTGTATCAATACTGGGTATAACTTGGGACTGGGAAGAGGATCATTTTCTCCCTGCAGAGACATCTTTGGAAAAAGCATCCAAAGAGGTGGCCCAGTGCATGCTCTTTTTTTAATATTTCCCCCCCCCAGACTCATAGGAAAAGCACTGTCATTCTGTAAGATGCTTCAGCACTTAGCAATTTCTTAATACTTGGTGTATTTGTAAAGCTCTTTTGCTTCCTGTTTTGTCCACTGCAGTTCTCGGGGCTTTATGCAGCATTATAAATCAGAGACAGCCTCCAGCTACGGAGCTTGGGGTATCAACAACAAAAGTAGACACGCTGCCAGATTTTATACTTGACTCTGTGACAAGATGAGCCTCGCAGTGGTTTTCTTTGCCCTCTCCTTTGCCACACAGAGGTGCTCTCTTTTTATCGGGATGCAAACTCCTTCGACGGAGCCCACGGGTGCCCATGCTACCCCACATGGTAGCACCGAACCTGCTAAAGTCAGCCTGGAGACTTGAATCAGCTTCGAAAAAAAAACCCACATCCTTGTCAAAAAAGAAAAAAGCCAAATAATGAAAACAGGAAGCCACAAGTGTTTTCACCCATAGTAAGTTAAGTGCTTAAAAAAAAAAAACAAAAAAAAAACAAACAACAAACCCCAACAAACAAACCCAAAACAAAACCCCAAAACATACTGAGCTGCATTTTCTGAGACAGGCTGTCCTGACACCCTCTCGTTCCTGGCTGTTTTCTGTTTCCCACCATGCCCCAAGATATCACCCTGCTTTTCAGAGCATCACTGTATCAGTATCCAATTAATAATTTTGCTCAAGGCAAAGAATTCTTCTCATTCTGCTGTTGTTGGCAACCCTACCCCTGTAAGACAAACTCCCCTCCAAGCAGTCTTGCTAATAGACAGGAGAGGAGGGACTTCTCAGGGACCTTCATCCCAAGGGAATTTGGACTAACCACCCCAGGAGGAGGCCTGCGAGCTCCAAAGTTACCCTGGTGTCCCTGAGAAGTCAACGCCTATCCACCAGTGAAGAGATTTCATTGCTCCCGTGCCCTGCTCCCAACCCACCCCTGGTACTCCATTGTCCATCCTCCCTTCCTCCCCTTGGTCTAATAGCCACGTGGTCTGTGAAGGAAGACGGTAAGGGAAAACATTCTCATGTAAGAAAGTTTGATTTCACATTGGGGATTTAAAATCAACAGACAAGCTAGCCTCCCCTCCCCAGCACAGAAAGTCCCCAAAGAGGGACTTTCCAAATTCCAAAGGAGGAGATAGTAGTAGCAAATCGCTGCTTCTCCCCAAAAACAGAGGCAGGAGCTGAGGCAGAACACCAATCATCAGATAGCACCCATCAGAGAAAGTCACGGGGCTTCAGGAGGCGTCTATCCTACTTTCTTTCCCCCATCTCGCTCAGGTCATTTCGCAGGTCGCATAACCCTCTCCATCTCCGTGGAAATCCTTGCGTGATCAGACAAGCGTGCCGGAGGGCACCTGACCCATGTCCAGCTCCCCGGCCACCAACTGTCTACTCAAACAACACTGCCCAGCCTCAACTCAGGTTTGTGCAGAGAAGGCACAACCAAATTAAAATATAATAAGGAGAAAGCACCAGTCCAAGTGCCCAGAAGGTAGGATGAAGAGATCATCCCTTGACAGCCCCTCCTGATCCTCCACTTGCCGCTCCATTTCATTATTGCGGTCCCTTTGTCCCTAGGCACGCTGTCCTATCTCATCACTACCTCCTCTCTCCCTGCCTTCCTCCGGGAAAACACAGGACAGGGACATCCGGTCAAAGAAATCACGTCAACTCCACGTGTGGAGCTTCAGGCATTGATACCATGGTCTGGAGAGGACACTGATGGAAAGCAGTGTTTCATTTCACTCCAGCCATGGCCATAGGAAGCATCTCATCTACAGCCAGTAAGAGAGGAGCATTTCCAGGATAGGGATGAGCCCAACATAAAAAGCAACATGTAAGAAGATACACGGGTAAATGACTTTGAGAAGTCATGTTCCAGCATAAAAAAAAAACCTTAAAGAAACAACAAAAATCCCAGCGGAGTTGGGCTGATCGCTTCCTGAAATCGTCTCTCTCCAGCAACTATGGAGAGAGGTGGGATGACTAACTCTCCTCCTTCAGCAGCCAAGTGAGGTGGTGAGACACAGCTCACCTTCACAACAGAGAACAGATCAAAGATTATTTTATTGTAAATAGAATTTGTATCCAATAACACAATGTTGCAAAACAGGAAAAACATGCAAAGGATTTCAGGCAAGGGTGTGCCTTAACTCCCCAAATACCCAGGGATGGATTATTTGTAGGCAGAGTGTTGCATGTCGAGAGATTCAGTAATGTACGGTGCTTCTGGGACCCTAAAGGAGGAAATAACATCATCTTTTTATCTTCAAAAATCCCAGCTCTTCAGTCCTGTAAAACTTCTGGAATTTGTTGTCTTCATTCCCCACCCCAGTGAGAAGAAAATTCTGCTTTTGCAAATATATTCAGATGGAGAAATCCACCAACTTAGAATTCTATTAAAACTGAGCTTCAAATGGATGTTAATTTTAACAGTGCACATACGCAGTTTCAAGAACCGATTGCAAAATTGAAGATGTATATTCATGATATAGTCTGAGTATATTTAAACTAACAAGAGGTATGATTTCAATAATAATGGGAAATTTCAACAAATTAACCATACGCTTGAAGATCAGAAGTGTTCACGCTGCCCTAATAAAAAATTATTTTTTTCCCAAAAATGTATTTAAAATTAAGACCTGTCCCTTATTTTTCTAAGTATTTTTTCCAGGTAAGACAAACAATCATACCCTATTCTCTGAGAATAACAACAAGTAGATACATAAAATAAAAATGCTATTCTAATAGAATAGGTAAAAAGAAAAATAAGAAAGCCAAGGTATGAATAACTTATAGTAACTTGTTTTCCAACCATTACGCTTTCCAACTCCATTATCATTCCAACAGTCACACTGGACCTTTAGCCAGGAAATATTTCTCAAACGAGTCTCATAACTGAGTAGAAAAGTGTCTCTAAAAAGAAAAAAAACCCGGATCATTTGTCAATGTAAAACACTCCAAAGTCCCTAAAAAATGGAAAAAAAATAAATAGAGTAATATCTTTGTTCTCTAGTTTGCAGCCACAGCCTGTCAGAAACAGATGAAATGCAAAAGACCCTAATTAACAGAGCTAAGGATACTGCATCCTTAGCGACACAAACTAATATTCAACAGCACCTTAGTACAAAGGAAACAGGAGAACACCCAACCACAGCTAAACGAGCAGATGTCCACACGGCTGCTTGCACATCTGTCCCCACCAGCGCATCCTCCTCCCTTCCCAAATAACGACTCCCAGCTAGCCACAGCAATGCTCATGAAGAAAATAAATAGAAATAAAAGACTTATCTGTTTTTGAAGTGAATGTCTCAGCTGGAAACACAAGCAACAGACCACCCTCTAAGCCATCGCATGGTTTGAAGACACTACTGCTCCACCACCCATCCTTCTCCTGCTCTAGCCTCGCTGTCTAGCTCCATACAAAATTACCAAGAGGAGGCCAACCTAACTTATTAGCCCTCCCAGCTGATGGGGTAATTACCAACAGGGGTGATTGCAACCTCTGCCATGGCCAAGGCCTCCTGAGAAGCCATCTGTGCAGAAACCAATGCAAATTTCTTGAATTTGGGCAGTGGTTTTGCTACCGGGTTCTCCTGACCTCCCGTTTTCCACCCGTGAACCTGAACTCTGGCTGAACACATCGCTCTGAGCTTGGTGAGCTCAGTCCCATGCCTGTCCGCAGGGGTGTGCGATGGGGTGGCCGTGCCACCTCTTCAGCGAAGCTTTTTTCCTGAGCTTTTTGATTGCGTTTGGATTTCCGAAACAAAGAACATCCCCTGCTGACAGGGAGAGACACTCCTCACTTGGCAGAGTTTTTGGTAATTCATTGTAGATGTGTTCAGAAACAACCCAGCAGTTATTTCTCCCTACAGGTGAGCTGCATCTTCTGGTGCTAATTCTGAAGATGTTCTCAGTGACAAAGGACACCTGCAGACAGACTGCGCTGAAGGGAGACGGGAGGTACTTTATACCGAGATAAGACTGAATTTCATGGCCGTGTAGCTCTGATGTGGAAACCAGTAGTGATTTATGGGTTGCTGTCCAGATTCGTCTTAGTTAAGAGAGTCCCAGCAATCAATGTTCCTCCTGCCATAGGAGGAAATACACAGGTAATTAATTGCTCCAAGTTCTTGCAGGCACCTGCAGCAGCTTCGTCATTGCATAAATTGGATGATGATGAGATTTAGCTTCCAGGTGAAAGCGAAAACTCTGACTAACTCCTCTGAGTTAATTGATAACTGAAATAATCCACCTGGAACTAACTGTTAGCTGGTTTCCTGTGGGTATTAGGTGATTTTCAGCAAAGCATCTCCATATAAAGTTGAAAATAGGGTAGGATGGATTGTTTTAGTCCATCCCTCCGGCCAAAACCAGGACAGCTAGTACATAAAGCCACGCTTCAGCTCTGCCCCAGACAGTCTCACGATGACTGAAATGAGTAAAAAGGTTTCCTGGTGTCCTGCACATTTAACTTTTTCCCTTATGCAACACGGTATGACGGCCACTGCTTTTGCAACCGAAAATCTAAGAGGTTTTCAATCTCCCCTACATCTGAGAAGAGCACTTGGAAGTTCAGAACATTTCTTAATGTCAAAGTATGCTCTTTTTTCCCACCTGATTTTTTAAACACAAATCAGTCCACACTTGCTGTGTAAGTGCGGATGCACACTGACCTCACTTTAAATTCATACAAATATGAATTATTTCTGTTCTGGAGAAGCAAAAAGGTTTGAACTTTTTGCTTGCACAAAGCGACCGGGAAGAAGGTGAAACAGGATGACACTAATTTTAGAAGTATGTTGCATTTTTGCAAAATCAGAGCATCATTCACATTTGACAGTAATAAACTAAAACCAGCCTTGTTTCAGACTTTACAAAAAGCTAGAACAAGTGGAGTCGGCGGTAATCCCATGGGAAGAAAATGCAACTCTCTTTCCAAATTCTTTAGGTTTAAAGATATAAATCATTCATCCAGCACAGGACGGCAAGGGGTGAGCTCTGAATCCGACAACATATTTCCCCTGTCCTTATTAATTAGCATCAGATGAATATGTCAGTACGCACATGAGTTCTTCAAAACAAATAAAAATACCCTTTTATTTTGAAAAATAGCAGCCTTTGACCTACCAAAACCACATCCCTCCCTGGTAGGAAAACTTGTCAGGGCAGCCACTATATTAACGTCACGTGGCTTTGGTGAGCAGTCCCCATAACTGTTCCTGGGATGAGCAGATCAAGCGTCCCGCATATTTTTGGTGAATAATGGTCGGCAGAATGAAGGTGTCAGCATGAGTAGCAACAAGATTCAGCCCAAGATGAGAGACACCTGAACTGAGGTGTCTGTGTGCGTACTAAACACCTGAGATCCCACCAGAGTCATCTGAGATCTGACCCATGCAGGTGATGAAGGCTGGAGTGCGCTTTGCTCACCCTAAAGCAGCCATGGGTCATCTTCCAGATGCTTGACCACCCAGATTAGACCTCTGCCATCTGATGAGAACTCCGACACCGACCACACATGGAGACACCCGTGCATACCTACATTTGGACAATGACAATCTGGACCTGAATCCCATCCGTTGTGTCCTTCTTAGTAACTTCCCAGGATGGAAATCCTCACCAGGGTGCTGGATCAGACCCGCCACAGGAAATCCTGCTTTCTCAGTCACCCCCAAACTTCTCTAATCTTATCCTCAGATGTCTTCTGCTTTCCATTGGTACCCTCTCCTCTTTCAGTTTGGCACACCTGAAGGTGAAGAGCAGTTTTCAGGTAGGACCCCATGAAAGTCATATTAATTTTTTCCCTACAAACCAACAGGGAAGCACACGTTATCAACAGGTCTCAACACCAACAGCCTGGGAGGTCTGGACCAAAAGACATCCTCTGCGCGAAGAGCTGAGATGGCAGAAAGGTGATTTTCTCCGAGGTACCACTCATGCCTTTCCTTTGCTGGAAGGAACCCAGGAATATGTAACACCTATCACCACTTGCCCGTTCCTAAGGTATTTCTTAGTCCTGCACAAAAAAGGTACTCAGGCACCATCCTCCACTTCGAGCACCTGCAATATCGTTCTCCAAAGCGTGTGTTGAAATCCTTGGCAAGCCCGTGCTCCCCCAAAGGACAGCTCAGATTCATCTGCTCTCTCTCCGAGGGCCAGGAACAGAGGTGAGAGGTAGTAGATACATCATCACGCACCTTTGGGGCACATTATCTCAGGTCACCCGAGATGCACAGTGCAAGTTTAGGTCATTTTTCCTCTCTCGTCTGTGCACAAATGCAGGTTAATCCTCGCATGGATTATGGCCTGTAACTGTGATGGCCAAATTTCAGACAAGAGGCATGTCCACACTGTGCGCTTTTCCTCTCTGAGCTTGGAAGTTTGCAATTAAATAAGGAAATAAACCCCCACAATCAACATTTTGAAGCTCCGAAGTCTGCTCTGTGGTTTTTATCTCTACAGTATTTGCCTTCAGCGGTGAGGAACGAGAGACCACGAGGCAGAGATGGGTCACCATGTCCTAGTACTTTGACACATAGCCCTGCCTGCCCTCCACCTCGGAAAGATTTATGAGTTCCTCCTTCATCTCATAATCCTTCATTTTTGCCCCGTATCCTCCCCTGAACCCGCTATGAGTCAGCAGGACTTGTCTGTTAAGGCAAGATTGATGCATGGCTTTGGAGCAGATAAAGCACGTTCCTAGGTCAGCCAAAAGGCATTTCAGCAATATTAACCATCTCTTCTCTCCTCCCCATATCCCAGAAAAGCAAGGGGAGTGAGTTTAGGACCTCCACGAAGATGCTCCAGATGCCATTGCCTTGCTGACCCTTCCTCAGACAGGCTGAGGTCGCGGTGCGACTGTGCTGCACAAAACCAAGAGCACCTTCCAGCGCCTTTGCACAAATCCTGTGTCCCACCACTGTATTCTCGGCTGCTGGAGACAGGTGGGTTTTTTTTTCCAAATGGGAGGAAAACACAAACATTGTCAACTGGCGCTTATTAGGGATGCATGGCTGGCAAAAATATTTACCCTGGGGTCCTGGCCAAACCCTTCCCACACAGTCACGTCCTGCGTCCCGAGGCTCTCCCAGAAAAAAACATACCTAAAGTTGGTGCTGTAGTTTGCTTTAGAGGTGGGTACATGTCAGGAATGAGAGATGGCTGAGAGCGAGCGCTCCCATTTGCTGAAAAAAAGCGCCAGAGCTTGATATGGGAAATCAAATCTGCCAGCTTAAATCACTTTATTTCATAAAAGTTGGCATTCTCGGTGAATATACCACAGCCTTCACCTAAAAGCAGTGTTGCCTGTGAATGCCATTGCATCAGATGGGGAGCGCAGCTTCTTTCATCCCCGGCAGAGGAGGGCTGTGGGCTGCAGGCTAAGGTTTAAAAAGATACTTTTCTTTGGANAAACCCCAAACCATAAATGGATCCTGTAGTGTCTGCAATGTAAAGAATTAGCTGAATGGGAAGAAATGAACCATGGTCTTTATGTCCTAGTTACAGTCAGTGCAAACATTGCCGCTAATCCCTGTTGTTGGAGGGGACTGGGGAAGAGACACGGATAGATCCCACTGGGAACATTTTGTCTCTCTCAATCTACACTTGAGATCACATTTTTTTTTGTGTGTGTAATAAGATTGAGTTGTATTAAGAGGCCTGTGGATAACGTAAAGCTGGGGGGGATATTGTTCGCCGTCTCTTCCACCCAGTGTAGCACCTACAATCTTCATATGCAGGGAGGTCTTAGCAACCCATTCATTTCAAGGCAGAAAAAGAAAGCTATTCATTCCCAGCAAATCCCATTTTGCCATGGCAACCCCCCCCTCCCCGCCCCTCACACACAACAGTTGTTCACAGGGCCTGTTTAAAACAAGACAACAAAACCAAACCATCGCCCATCCAGCCTTGGCATTTTTCTGCTTGGAATATGCTGGCGGCGTCCAGCCTCTGCGCCAGGGCAGGGGTAAACACGCTGCGCCGTCACCTCGCCTCGTCCCCTGCCACCCGTGGTGGCATCGCACCCCGCATCCCTCAACGGGACCCATCTCAGAGATGGGGTGTCCTGTACCCCTGGAGGTCCCCGGTGGGACAGCGAGGGTGACCGTGCAACCACAGCAGGGGACAACATGGGGCACTTCTTTTCTACTGTATTTTTTCCATAATATGATCATATAAGAACAGAAGGAACTATTGGGTAGCAAAAGTTTCAGTTCCTCTTTTGAACTCTGCCATGCAACAGTTCCTTCCCCAGGAAGTAACTGGCCAACAAATTAGCATCAACAGATTTTTTTTCCCCCCATTTTGTTTTGATTTTTGGTGTGCCACAGCCCTTGCAGGGGCTGGGGAAGGCAAAAGCAGGTACCCTCCCAGTTCTGCCCCCAACCTGGCAGGACCAGCCCTGTTTTCTGCTCTTCCTTCCATGGGGAACGTGTCCATGGTCTCATCCCAACAGCTGCTGGGGATCAGCCCAGCTCCCACCAGTCTGGGGGCCTCCAGCTGTCCTGGCCCCCCTCCAGCCATCCTTGGGCACGAGCCCCACAGCTCACAGCCCACAGCCACAAACAGAAAACTCCAGTTTGTGGTGCTCGTGCAGCATCTGGGGGTTACCAAAGCTGTGTTGATGCTGCTGGGGAAGCCACAGGAGATGCAGGGCCTCCCTCTCGGCATAACACATTCAGCTCAAGGTCTTCCCATTGCCTCTCCATCTCTCTCTCCCATCCTGATGTCCCATCCCTGTGGAGCCATTAGATGTGCAGGGAGGGTTGGGATACAGGAACAGCATCCCGCGTGGCCGAGGTTTTTTGGGACACTAAGACCCAAGCCATTTTGATCTTGCACCCAAACCACACCTCAAATTACAATTTCAACCAGAGCAACCAACATCACTGTGACCTGTCCACTGCTTCGTTTTAGGAGACCCTCTTCCATCAAGACGTGATCCCTTGACGTAGGTATTATCTGAAGACGGACTGATGTCACGTTACAGGAGACTCATCAGGCAAGCAACGACGCGGGGAAATACCAGCCAAAATACAGCCGAGCAATGTTGGGAAGACGCGACCTCCTCAGCGTGTGGTATGTGGGCCTTAACTTTGCAGCATCACCTCTGTCCACAGCAGTCCTTCCCACAGCTAAAAATCACATCAATTTTTGGTTAACCTGAAATCACACTTAAAGCAAATAAGGGATTCCTGGCATAAATACAGTTTCAGTAAAAAATAGAATTAAGAACCCGGTTCTGATTAAGAATTAACGGGTCGTTTTATTTTCATAAATGCAGAGAGAATGCAAAATGTCAGGAAATAAAAATAAGTCTTTGTACCAGGTGTTTTTAGAATAAATCTCAGCAATACCACAGATTTTATCCTGCACTTTACTGTTGACTGAGGTAATTGAAGCCCTTCTGGTGACCCAGACTTTTCCCTGCTATGTCCCGGGCATAAACCCCTCCCTCTCCACAGGCAAACAGGGTTAGTCAGTTGGTCACACCACAGCCTATTAATATGTAGATATTTTAAACACCCTCCAGATCCTTTGGCAAATTGCTCTGTGTGGTTTCTTCAAAGTACACAACTAATTTCCTGATTTTTAGTGCCTCTTCTCCTTCAAAAGTTTCTCGTCTCTCCAGAACACCTTCCCCTTCCCAGAAGATCCAGCACGTACTGGAATTTATCACCAGTTCTGCAGCCAAAAAAAGTAACTTTAGAGTCAGAGAAGACTCCTGTCTTCAGAAAGAAAATTGTCTTTCTCTAAAACCAATAGCTAATTCAGCTGAACTGACCATTCCTGGATGCTACTCCTCTCCACTCACCAGAATGAGCATTTGATTTGCTCAGCCATTTAAAATAAGTTGCAATGAATCCCACCAAAAAGTCTCCCTAGAAATAAATCCCTTAATGACAGAGTTTGGCTCACACTGGACTCACCAGAATCGTGGGGTAGGGGGTGAGAAAAGGGAAGGAAATAAATCCAAAGGCTTCTCCATTCTCCAATTTTCACTCAGAAGGCTCTGACATGAGCAAAAGCAGATTAAAAGTAAGTGGCTAGAGAAATGACTGCTCCCAGCTGTCTGTCCTGCCTCTTTCCCCTCCGGTGTCCCCGTTTACGTGACACAGACAGCCTGGCTCAAGTGACAGCTGTTAAACCACTGGAAATTTCACACAGATTTGGGGTTTCTTTCATATGTGAAGTGTAACCTGCAGCTGTTGAGCAGCTGCTCCGCGGGAGCTTAACCACCCATGCAGCAGAGATGGGGATCCAGGGCGAGGGGGAGGACAAGTACCTGGGGGCAAGCAGAGCACCCACGTTTGACCTGCGTCCGTAAGTCAGAGCTTGGCCCTCGGTCCACATCAGAGCTTCATTTTGGCTCGGGAGCATGCTTTTGGGGTCAATCTCTGAAAGGTCCCCGCTCCCTTAGTTTGGTTCCCAAAAGGGATCAGGCTGCGGGTGCGCAAACCAGCTCAAACCCAACTGGAAGATGCATTGAAGAAGTGCTCTGGCCTTGCAAACGTGGATCCAACCTCTGCATCCTGGGAGTCCTCAAAGTATTCAACCATGTCATATTTAGATTGAAAGATCTGCACAGCAATGAAATCATAGGATGAATTTGAAAGGAGTTAAGAGCCAAACTCTCTGCTAGCTGACTTTTTTGTTTGGTGAGGACCAGCATATTTCTCTTACCTCGGCTACGTCACAGCCTGAAACATTGATGGCTACTTGGCTTTTGCTATACTCCTCGGGACTGAGTACTTAAACGGGGCCTACGGAAAAGGTGGAGAGAGGCTCTTAATCAGGGAGTGTAGTGATAGGACGAGGGGTAACGGTTTTAAACTGGAAGAGGGGAGATTTAGATTAAATATTAGGAAGAAATTCTTTCCTGTGAGGGTGGTGAGG
>VZSZ01006020.1:60958-87386 GCA_013398815.1 Ibidorhyncha struthersii | reverse complement strand
GGAACTGGATGGTCTTTAAGGTCCCTTCCAACCCAAACTATTCTATGAAATGAAGCCCTGTGTTAAGCGCAAGGCGTTCAGGAACACGTTGCACAGCCACATGGGCGCTGCAAGGACCCCGTTTGCTCATTTAAACCTCACTAAAAGCAAACACAGCTTTAGTACCTGGGAATGCTGCCTTTAGACTTCCAAAGCCAGGCTGAAACAAAAGGTTGCAAAGTTAAACAAATGGGCCACAGCCACACCGGGAATGCCAACGATTCAGGTGCTCCCCAACCAAACCAGAATGTCCACCACTGTTGCAGGGTTTGTTGGGATCTGTAGCTCCTGAACCACCTGAGCGACCAGTAAAGACCAGGAGCTGCCCTGGGGGCTGCTGTTTCCGCAAACTGGGCCACACTTGTGTCTTGGAGCTGGCCTTTTCCTACCCTCCTCTCTATACATTTCTCT
Organism: Ibidorhyncha struthersii; assembly: GCA_013398815.1. Classification (NCBI taxonomy): domain Eukaryota; kingdom Metazoa; phylum Chordata; class Aves; order Charadriiformes; family Charadriidae; genus Ibidorhyncha; species Ibidorhyncha struthersii. The sequence continues at coordinate 86,936 of VZSZ01006020.1, read as the reverse complement.
AAGGCAGTGAGAAGATGCTCAGGTGAGATTCTCCTAGGATCCTATGATAACTTTAACAGATTAAGTATGACCATCGATTTATAATATCAGCCTCTTGATCAAGAACTGTCATTTTTCCACCAGGCCCAGAAAAACATCCCAATTTCACCATAGTTTCCTCATCCACTCTAGACAAGCAAAGAAAACCAGGCAGAACATCAGCAAAATCTCTCCTTAGAAAAAGCAATCAANATCCCATCCCATCCCCTATGCTTCTCATAGGAATGATCTTCTCCTCCTACCAGTCTCAAAAAGGAACAGCATAAAAGCTTAAGACAAAATCAGATTGCTCATTGCTTCAGCTGTATTTTATTGATAACTACAAGTTATTGTTTTATCGGTAACTACAAGTGAATTTATTTAACCTGTTGGTACCCATTTAAGAAATGCTTAGGAGAAATGCTCCACATCAGTTCCAGCGGTGTTTCATCAGTGGTTCCTGATGAGACAGACAAAACTATGTACTGTCCACTATCTAAAGTGAAGGGGGGAAAAAAAAATGAGCATTGCAGAATGTTATTCTACGTCCACTCTGTTTTGGGCCCTGTTTTTGCCTCACACACTCTTATTGCAAACGCTTTCCTAATTTATTTGCATGAAACCAATTACGAGCGAAATTCAGGCTGTACGTTTTAAGCAGTCACATGCCCCAAAACAGTTTCATCGAGGGTGTATATTAAATATAAATAAATTACTCCGGTTTGTTACTTCGTATCAGCCTCGGCCAAAAGATACTCTACTGCCCATACTCAACTCCCGGGGTAGAAAATATGACTACTGACAGCACAACCCCTGTGAGACCACCCAAGCCTTGCGTGTGTGCTTTGGGGTGATGGAGCAGAAGAGTTTCCAAAGAGAAGCGGTGGCAATGCCGTTGGATGGACTATTTCAGTTTAGGGATGGACGCGGGGCAGAACCTCAGATCTACCCGCCCTTGAGTTTCCCAGAGTTTTTGTATTTGTTTTACGACATGAGTTTGTCTGTTCTTGCCCTTTGACACGCTCTCAAAACCAACAAGGCTGTTGAACTCCCACTGAGGACCACTTACAGAGGCTGGCACGTTTTTCCCCGGAAAAAAAACAAAAACCCTACGGAAAAGAAACACCACAACTGAAACATCCTCATCCCCAGCTATGTCTACCCCATGGGTACCATGATGGGAGAGAATATACCTGTAGACATCAGGGTGGGCAGAAATGATAAAAACTTCCCACTCAAGAGGCAGTTTCCTTCATGCAGCATCATCTCTCCACTCCTTTTAAAGGAAGACTCTCACAGCTTTGGAATCTAAAGAATCTGAAATCAACTCTGATTTGATTTTTTGTTGTTTTTTTTTCAGGTGGAAAATATTGCAGTGCTAATCGACCTTTTTAATCAATGATCCTGAAATACACCTACACGACACTGCTGATAAAATCTGCGGGTAATATTAGCGTTGGCAGGACGGCAGCTATCACTGAGGGCAGGGCAGTTGCACAGGATGACGAGGATCCTTCAGCCAGCTGAACATATTCAGACAAATCCCGTTTTCACTGAGCTGTACGGAAAGTTGCAGTTGTAGTTGTTATCTACACGGTGGGAAAACGGGTCCTGGAAGGTTTGAGCTGGAAAAGGTGTAGATGCAGTGATACCGCATTGATGATGCATTGCAGATGCATCTGCAACGATACTGAAAAAGCTGGTAATGATGGAAAAAAAAAGATCTTTGAAGGTAGTAGAAATATTTTCAGGTCTCTGCACCAAAAGGAAGGACAAACAAGCAAATGCAGCTGTGTATTCATCCACCTTGGTGGGGCGTTTGCAGTTCTGGGTGTCTTGATCACTGCATATGAGAGCCTGGACTGGGAAAAAAAGTAAATAGGTACTAATGGACAGCCAGCAGCTGAAGCCAGACAACTGCAAATGAAGAATAAAGTGCCTTTTTGCAGAGTGTTTGATTAACCCCATGGGACAACTGTCATGGGAGATAATAGATCCGAATTTCTCGATATCTTCAGCTCCAGACAGTGCCTTTCTCAAGCGTGCTTTAGGCAAATAAGTTATTGTCAATAATGGGAGGAAAACAAGGAGGAACTGGATAATTTTCCTTTGCTGAAGGAAGAAGCCTTTGGCACCATGAATCAGCTTTTGAGTGGGAAGCACAACTTCATAAGCAACACAAGAAGGATACTCTGAAGCATGGTCTGTCTTTTTCAGAGGGAGAAAAACCTCCAAAATCCTATCTTGTTCTTCCTGCTGTGCCAGCCAACCCTGATCTTACTCAGGGGACGGCTTTGTCTTTCTCCAGTTGCGTCAGGGTATTTGTCGTCACCGCACAGCAGAGTTTTCAGTAATTGCCTGATGTTTTAATCCATCCCCTGCAGAAGTCTGTGTCCTTCCAAGATGATTTCTCCTCCTCTATGCTAAAGATTGAGCAAGTGTGAGAGCAGCCTTAAGGGGTGCAGAAAAGCCAGTGAATAACCCGCTTAGCCCTCAAAATCAGCAGAAATGCACTTAACTGGAATAATCTGCCGGGGGTGTTCAGCGGGGCTCAGGTTGACCAGCAGGAAGTCTCTGTGCCAAGGACAACCCGTGGCGTTTGTAAGAAGGTGGCCTCCGGCCACTCCTCAAAACAAGTGGTGCAGCCCATGGAGATGAGGGCTCCCAGCCTACAACCCTTCCTCTGTAAAGACTCCAGATGCTGCCAAGAAAAAAAGAGAAGCAGCCATTTGAGAAATTCAATCCATTTGGGTAGGGGGCTCAAATTAAGAGTCGTATCTCTCAGGGTTTAGAAAAAAATGTGTCCGTGTCCTTACAGTGTCACTGCCGTGGCCAGCTGCTAATGGCCACCATGCCGGAGAGGGATGCTCCATGCCGGAAGGTGTTTGCTTGTTAGTAAGTCCTTGCAGAAATTCAGGACAATCGATTTGCTCTATGTACAACATGATGATGTTTACAGCGTGACCTGGACAGGCTGGAGAGTTGGGCAGAGAGGAACTTAATGAAATTCAACAAGGGTAAATGTAGGGTACTGCATCTGGGGAGGAATAACCCCATGCATCAGTACAGGTTGGGGGCCGACCTCCTGGAGAGCAGCTCTGTGGAAAGGGACCTGGGAGTCCTGGTGGACAACAGGATGACCATGAGCCAGCAATGTGCCCTGGCGGCCAAGAGGGCCAATGGCATCCTGGGGGGCATCAAAAGGAGTGTGGCCAGCAGGTCGAGGGAGGTCATCCTCCCCCTCTACTCTGCCCTGGTGAGGCCGCATCTGGAATACTGCGTCCAGTTCTGGGCTCCCCAGTTCAAGAAGGACAGGGATCTGCTGGAGAGGGTCCAGCAAAGGGCTACAAAGATGATTAGGGGATTGGAACATCTTTCATATGAGGAGAGGCTGAGGGATTTGGGTCTCTTTAGTCTGGAGAAAAGAAGATTGAGGGGGGATCTTGTTAATGCTTTCAAATACTTGAAGGGAGGATGCCAGGGGGATGGGAGCAGTCTTTTTTCAGTGGTGCCCATTGATAGGACGAGGGGTAATGGGCACAAGCTTGAACATAGGAAGTTCCATCTTAACATGAGGAGGAACTTCTTTACTTTGAGGGTGGTGGAGCACTGGCACAGGCTGCCCAGAGAGGTTGTGGAGTCTCCCACTCTGGAGACATTCAAAACCCTCCTGGACGCTGTCCTGTGCAACCTGTTGTAGGTGACCCTGCTCTGGCGGGGGGGTTGGACTAGATGATCTCCAGAGGTCCCTTCCAACCCTGACGATTCTGTGATTCTGTGATTCTGTGCTGTTTTCTCTCCAGCTCCTGGTAATGATAAACTGAGCAAAATGAAGGGAAGCAGCAATTTTGTGGTGTTTTTTTCATTATTTTTTTCCATTCTTAAGAGTTGTACAGTGTAAATTTGCTTAACGGCCTGCATCATAGGGTTTCCTTTCCATCGGAAGGCTCCTCGTAGACACCTTGCAATAATTTTATGCTTATGAAATTGTTCCAACCTCTGCAGCTCGGCTCTCCTTCGAACAATGCATTCTCTGTGAGCCCCTGAATAGAAAACATCAGCCCATAGTGATAGAGCTGCAGTAGCGCCCAGCCCTAGACATGGGATAAAAGTGCTTTTCAATGTGTACTTGGGAAAAAAAATGTCTTTTAATGCTCACACAGTACTCCTTTTAAAATGCTAACGCCACTTACAGCTATTGATAGGAAGAAGTTGGACTAATCTTAACAAGAGGTTCCCATGACCTTTCAGTATCTGCGACACTGCAACTTTTCTTAAAATTATCTTTTGCAGGGAAAACAATGTAAAATATACCAAGGGATTTCTAGCAGACAAACGACTACTTGTTAAGAAGCCAAAATATTATAAGAAGAGATTTGTGGTGTCTTTATGAAGCTGGTACTGAAGCGAGCAAAATGGACAGTGATCAAGTGGGAATATTGAAGAGCAAAAGAAAAGTGAGTCAAAGGGTTCAGCGGTGATTTCACACAACGTGAAGCATACCTGGGGAACTCCCTGCCCTGTGATATCATCTCAAATTAGCCATTAAAAATGAAGCAATGGGGATGAAAGACGGTGAGCCCCCTTCACTTTCTTAGCAACAATAAAAAAAACTGAGGAAAAAAAGTTTCAAACCCCCTTTTGTTAGGAAGCAAACCCATGAAAGGTTGGAAGAATCAGCGGAACGGAGATGGTAAAATGAATCTTTAAGCAAATTCACATCAAGCAGCAACATTGGGATACCAGATCTACAAGAAGAAGGGAGCGAATGAGAAAAAAAGAGACAGACAGAAGGAAATTTCTCCTCCGTGATATTTTTGTGTACAGTAAACTGCGGTCGCCGAGAAGCTATTCAACACCTCTGCCAAACAAAGCTTTTATTCTGGCCTCTACATGTTGTAGCTGGCCAGGCTGACCGAAATCCCAAAGAAATACGACAGCTGGAATAAAACAGAATTCCTGGCAGAGCAAATATATCAAAATGATACAAAACCCTAACAGAAAAAAAATAAATAAAAATTGAGGGACCGGGAAATGATCAGAGCCCAGAATCGAAAAAATGAAATGGAAATCGGAAAAAAAATCACGCTTTTTAAGTGTGTCATCTCATGACACGATTTGGGGGAGTAATACTGAAAACCAGCAAGCTGTAAAACAGTCATCTGTTTCCAAGTGGGAAGTGCACAATTTCAGAACCAGACCTTTTCCATATATAAATGGTGGGAGAAACACTTCATTCTTTTTCATGGCACAGAACAAAAAATACCCCAAAATAACCATCCATCAATAATAAGACTATCTTTGGCTGCAATTAAAATCTAATGGTCAGAGGCATGCTCATATCAGCCTGGCTCTGCTGGGACCCCTGACAATGGCTCTGCACGGGCCAGCGCGCGTGTCCTGATGTGATCTCTGGGTTTTGCATTTCACATATGAACCTCCAGCGTTTAACTCAAAAACTAAAAATCAGATAAGCTCCATTCGTTGGGGGTTTTCGGCACAGCACAGGTACGGTTGGTTACTCCTGGGGGGATTGTGGTGTTTCACTTTGGAAAAGTGTCCATAAGCCTGATGGTTTTTTACATGTATTTTAATATTTTTAAACGAAAGCAAGCTGCTTTTGATGCAAGTGTGCAAATACATGCAAAAATTGAAATAGATGCCTTCATTTTCATCAGGCCTCAGAGACAGCACCACTACCTCTTTACAGGCTGTCCTCTTAAGACTTTTTTAAAATGCATCTATGAAGAAACAGGCCCTGCAGTTTCTACTCAAGTAAAACTCTTTTTCTGCTGTCAGTGAGGAGTTTTTTCCTAGTAAAAACAATCATTATTTTCACTAGCAACAGCTGTTGTCCTGGACTCAGCTCAGCAGCACCCGTTCTCCTCATCAGATGTGGCTGGTAAGCCCTTCAATCTGCGAAACACCAACCCCAAATCCGATCTTTTTTCTCTTTTCTTTCAAATCAGGTGCAGCTTTGCTTGCCCAGCCCTCGACCAGAGATGAGCGGGGGCCCAAGTCGTCCCTTTGCTCCCGGTAACACCTCAGTGACACTTGGCACCGCAGCATTATGTCGTCAGCAGAAGAACCTGGGGGGATGGAGATGGGCAGCGGTGCTCATGGTTGGGCACTGGACATGGCCAACCTATGGAGATGAGGTCTACAAAGCTGAGCCAGATCAAAGACCACAGCTCGGGCGCCTTGAACATTTGCACGCCGAGCATTCCCCGTATCCGCACCAGCCTCCCGCTGAGCATCAATGGGATTTGGGTTCCGCAACCCCTTGGCATTGCTCGGAAACTCCGAAAGAGGGAAAAAGTGTGTCGAAAGTTTGCGGGGCCAGACATTTTGGCTTCCTACGTTCAGCCTAAAGGCCTCTTTGTCTAATGTGACTTATTCGTAATTACTCAAGCTGCTAATTTTACTCTTATGTAAATGATGTCGGGAGGCAAAGCATGAAGGCAGCTAGGCACGTACAGGATAATGGATGGCAGGAGCAAAGAATGAAGCTAGCACGATGTGAGAATGGCTCTGGGTGCTGAGCAGATTCTAGCAAACAGAAATGCTTTTGGGAATTCCCTAGAAATGCAGATGGTACCAGGAAGTTCCTTTTCAGATTAACGGCCGAAAAGTTGGAAGGGTGTAATGCTCCCTCTCATCTAGAAAAAAAATATAAAAATCAGTTCTAGTGCCATGGCCCTCCCCAAATGAGCCCCACCACTGTCTATTTTAGCACTGGGGTCTTCGGTTCAGCCATCCCAAAGGCACGGCCCTCGACGACGGCTGGGTCAAGACTTCTGAGGACACCCTGTCTTCATTTACTCTGCTGGCAAAACTTCAAATGAGGCCTTATAAACAAGCTCATATTTTTTTCACAGCATCTCCACCTGACAGCTGAGTGGCCATCTCCAGGGAATACGCGGCGTTTAGCACGCAGCCACCAAGTGCTCACTTGCTTTTGGATGCAAAGTAAACACAAGCAGATGCACACGGTAATTATCAGGAGGCTATCCTCGGCACTTCTATTTCGGTGCCGGTATTTACCCGCATAACCAGCACTTGTTTTCCATCTTAAACCTCATTACTCTTTAATAAAAGAAGTTAACACTCACAGTGCATGCCTTAGCTATCTGGCTGGCTGCACCGTCTATTTTGCAAGCCACGAAGATGTCAAGAGAGGACAAGACTGGATTTCCACAGAACGCTGATGTTGTTACTTGTCTCACATGATGTGGAGAAGTGCTGAAAAGCAAAGTGCAACCTTTGAAAGACCTACCAGAAATTCAGCGAATTCAACGAGTCAATAGACTTCAGCACTAATTTGTTCAACTGTAAACCTTCACTTAAGAACCACAGATGTGGGCTGAGGTTTTCACATGTCCCTGTTAATTTTTAACATAATGGGTCTGAAGCCTACGGCCAGCATTTTCAACTCTTATTATTTCCTGGGCCTCCAACTTTTTCCCACGGAAGGTTTGGCCTCGTGTACGGGAACACCTACTGCCAGCACGTTTCCTTTTCTTGGCTACCTTGCACAGACCCCCAGCAAAGTACCCATGGACTTCGTCATACAGTGCTTTTAGGAAAAAAAAAAAAGTTATAAACTCAGCAAGCGAAATCCGGATATTCTCAAGATACAGTTTTACTGATACATCTTTAGACAGCTGAATAGGGAGAAAGCAGTCAGAGGCCACTGAAGTGCTAACTAAGATGTAAACGTTCACAGAAGGCTTCAGGAGGACAGGACTTCACCTCTCCCAAGTCCATGTGCTGTCCCACTGCCCAGTCACAGAGAACAAAGTAGAGACACACAGAGCGGAGGGGTACTTGAGCTTGGGTTTGTTACCTGGAAGGGTCACAGATTTTCCTCTGGAAGAGGAAACAAAGATGCAGGGTCTGTCTTAGCTACTGGAGGAAAGAGAAGGTGATTCCAGCTGCTTCTTTCCAGGAGAAAGAGCAATGTGTGCCAGCCAAAGTACTGAGCCAGCTGAGCACCATCACTGTAATTAAGCATAACCTTAAGGAGGTAATTTCTTGTTTTATCTTCTTTTATCTTTGTTCCTTTACTCCAAATCTGGTTTTAGCCTCGTGCTCTTTCATCTGCCTGTCTGGTCTAGTGGTACAGCTGGATGAGCATGAGCTGAGACACAAGAAGGTATTCTCCCCCCCGGGAGTGGTGACTCTTCAAACTGGGACACAGGGACATGATCCCCCAGCGCTACCTCCCCAAAGCACTGCTTCGATGGGCATTGAAGTTTGCTTCACGTTAGACACTACTTGGGTCACAAGCTGCTGATGGTCAGGTGAAGGAGGGGAAAAAGTGTCTCCAGTGACCGTAAAACCTCAAGAAAGGTCTCTGACCTGTAGCAAGGTAGTTGAATGCATGCGTGAACCCATGTTCGCGAAGAAATGTGCAGTGCTTTCCACCTATATCTGCATATTACTCAGCAGGAACATCATCGTCGCTCACCTATGCCTTGACATGCTCCTTGGCCCAGGTACCTCACCGAAACGGTTGTGTCTCAGTCTAACAACGGCCTACATTGTGTGACACCAGCTGATGCTCTTCAGAAGTGTTCTTCAGCTTTTAAATGCTATTTTTGTTTTAGCTCCCCCACTGCCATCTGTCTCGACATGAGCCATCTATCACGCGTAAGGCCTTTCAGTTCCACCAAGCCACAAAGCACGACTTTGCGCATAAACCCCTAATTTATCATACACTCAAAAACCGTTGCACTTTCAAATGCAACTTGGTGAAGCAGCATGCTCTTACGAAGTCCCCCAATGATTCTATTCCTTATTCCCTGCCCAGAGGCACCCCGTAGTCCGCAACGACTACAACTCAGGGCAGCAAACTACCCCTTCTAATATTTATAAATTGGGCTCAAGAGCACAAAATGGGGCTGAAAATACTGAGATGTCACTAGTCCATTTCCAGATTGCTCTGCGTTCTACAGAGCTTCATAAGCAATAAACCACCTCCTGTCACATATCTTCATCCCTTGCTATCTCCTTTTTCAACAGTCGGGTTGAGGCTGCACAAATCAGTGACTGTTAAGAGAATAAAATTATTCCTTGACTGGGTAAAAAGTGATTTTACATGTTAACCTTTCCAATATTCTCTGGAAGTCAAATTATAGCTAAATAACAGTCTGGGGCACTTTAGAAATGAATAAAATGTGCTGAAAACCAAAATGCTTCCATATTTGTTCGACAAAGGCGGTACAAACCTACTGAATAGCTACTCTGCACGGAGCTGAAGTTTTCCTCTCCTGGGGAGGAAGTCAGCACAAGCTTTCAGTTCCACATGGAAACCACAAGTTATCACTTCACATACTAGAAATCATCAGCACCATTGTATCCCACCACAGAGTTGGAAACGTGCCCGAAGAACCTTCACAATCATTTAGTAAGCATCAAACAGTAGGAAAAACCCCATAGAATCATAGATGGTTTATGTTGGAAGGGACCTTAAAGATCATCCGTTCCAACCCCCCTGCCCTGGGCAGGGACACCTCCCACCAGCCCAGGTTGCTCCAAGCCCCGTCCAACCTGGCCTTGAACACCTCCAGGGATGGGGCAGCCACAGCTTCTCGGGGCAACCTACACCAGGGGCTCACCACCCTCAGAATAAAGAATTTCTTCCTAACCTAAATCTCCATTGTACATCTTCTTTATAAACTAAAAGCAGAGCCAAGTGGTGGAATTACAAGCTGAACCTTGCATGTCCTAAGCAGACTGGTACCTTTTCACGATGGGATACCAAACGAAATCTGAGCTGTCTCACTCTTCTCCACTCATACCAACCCCTGAGGTTCACGGTGTTTAGTGGTTTCTTGAAAATCTTAGCTCCTGGGCTTCTGGGCTTACAGGAGAAATTTAGCTGCCGCCAACATAAAACCAAACCCTGTTTCTTAGGGATGCTGGAAAAATAATGATCAAAAAGGTCAAAAATTAAAAGGCAAACAAACCTCACTGACTACGTGATTTCAAACAAGCCACTGTGATTTTAAGCAAATTTCAGTGTTGGGAAGAAGAGGTAGAGAAGTGATTAACTCTTAATTAATATAGTAAGGGAGAGAGCCAGGGCTAAAGCTGACACTGAATTCAAATGCTCCTGTAAGACAGAGATGAGGAGGGACTGTCAGCAGACACCTTTGTTTCTGGAAATAGGCTCCTCATTAAGTTCAAGATCTCTAAGCACTACTATAATTAATTGTGGGTTTTTTTCTAACTTATACCTACTTCTACCAGTTTTTTCCATAATATAATCATATAAAACCAGAATAAACGATTGGGGAGCAAAATTTTCAGTTTCTCTTTTGAACTCTCCCATGCAACGGTTACTTCCCCAGGAAATAACTGGCCAACAAATCAATGTCAACAGAACTTTTTTCCCCCGTTGTGTTTTGAGTTTGGGTTTTTTGGTTTTGTTTTTTTAAGTCTAAATTCTGCTAACTGCAAAAATGAGAAACTAATAGCACCCAGGAATAGTTCTGCAAATCCAAATTAAAAATATTAGCTCCTGATACTGAGTTATTTGAAGATTAGGCTATGGAGCTGCTAAAATGAGACAATGGAATAATTTTAAGGTAGATTGTTACAGAAGGGACTACTTTGTTATGAATGCTTACACGCAGGGCTGATATATTTGATTCTCCCCGCAGTCATACCTCCCAGGCTCAGCGCAAGCGATCCAGGCATGGGAGTAGGGCTCAGCGGAGATTTTTGTTATGTTTTACTGATACCAGGTTGCGCTGGGGGGTTTCTTTGAACAGCAGCAGCTGATGGCAGCCAACCAAATTCCCCAGCTAACATTTCAAGGAAATGAGAAGCGTCTCAGCCCGTGTTGAAAGCTTCTCCTGTCACTGCGTCGCATGAGCATATCTGCTGAATTAACTCTGCAAAAATCCCCCTCTCGAGTAAGTGCTCTGAAACTTTCTCAGAAGATGAAACCCCACAAATTTCTCTGTAGTGAGAAAATTCTGTCTGTCAGAAGCGTAAATTTGCCAGGGAAAAAAAAAAGCTTTGCAGAATTTACTTAGGGAAAGCCTTCATAGTTGGGTTTTCTTTTAAAGACTTGTGCAATGATAGGCTTTCCCTTCTCCAGTCAAAGATCTGGAGAGGGAGCGGGGACCCCACCAACCTTTTCCAGCTTGCAGGACGGGATGCTTTAACGGCACCTGGTGCTTTTACAGGCTGGTGCATTCCCGTAACGCCCATCTTACGCAAACATCAGCAACGCGTCGGGTAAAACACAGCTCAGCCCAGCTCAGGGATGGGCAGTTCCTGGTTCTCAAGAGGCACGTTTGGTTCACGGTCTTACTAGGACCCTTCCCAACCCACAGGACATGGTGGGTTCCCTCAACAGCCACCCTCACTTATAGAATGAATCACAGAATGGTTTGGGTGGGAAGGGACCTTTAAAGGCCATCTCGTCCAACCCCACTACCATGAGCAGGGACACTAGATGAGGTTGCTCAGAGCCCCGTCCAACCTGACCTGGAATGTTTCCAGGGATGGGGCATCTCCCACCTCTCTGGGCAACCTGTTTCTTCCCTTGAAGATGGGCAGCACACGTACATGGTGATTTTTGGCGACAGGGAGTTATTTGTCCGCGGACCACAGGATGAGGCTTTCATCAGATAGATCCTGATGGTGACGTGCCTGGTTGCGTTTACAACCAAGGCTCCTTCCCGCTAACCCTGCATGTAAAAGCCATGTGCTTTGAGCCCCTGCCCCAAGGATTTACCAGCTAATGTGAAACACATGCAACAGCTAGAGAGTGATAAATAACGGGAAGAGGTAACAACGGGGAGATTAGCTAAATCTGCTGGCAGAACCACGTTCAGACAAGTGCTCCCAGCTCCCCCAGCCATCCAGGGAAGCTGTCACAAACTGACTCTCGTTTCGGCTCTCCTCGGCACCTTTTGCAGCACAGGGGCCAAAGCTGCCCCTGCCACAGTGATACCTTTAGAGCTGAAGATGCTTAGCCCGAATCTTGCTCTTATTATTCACAAACTATAATTAGAGAGGGCTTCCTCCACCCATGCGGTACGCAGCAGAGCTGGCTGCATCATTCACTTTGATGCTGAGCTACATCAACCAATTTGGCCCTATCCAAGGAGCTATTTGGCCAGGAGACCCCCTCCAACCCAGGCAGGGGATCAGGTACCTTGAAGGGTACCAGCTCGGAGCTCCCCTTGGACATGGGATGAGTAGGAGCTCAGTACCAGCTCAGGAGCTCCCTTCTTTGCAGCAGAGCCGTGAGCAGTCATTGTTCCCAGCTCTCCCTTTAAGGCAGATATGAGAAAAATATTTTCTAGCTCCTTTCCATACGAAAAGCCCTAAAAATGTGAATGAACCAGTTGGTACAGCTGAGAGCAGCTCCACTTTGTTTCTTCAGCAGGAAGCCAAAGGGATGAGAACAGCCTTCCCAACACATTCAGTTCAGTGCTGCTAAAGCTCAAGATAACATCCAGCCTGGCACAGCAGCAGAAGAGAGGTGGACAGGGTCTTTTAGGTCCTGAGGAACAGCAAACTTTTTTTTTTTTTTTTTTAAGTCTCATTCCAAAAATACTAGAACAGTGTTTGCTTGTAGAAATATTTAGTTCAGTCTGGGACGCCCTTCCTGAAGCCCGTATGGGATTATTTACCTGGGCAGAAAAACGCAGGGCGTAATCAGGTAGGAATAGCATGATGTCAGCCGGGATCTGATCCGGTCACCAGTCAAACAACCGGCCTGGCAGAGCAGCCCGTGGGGCCAGATGATAAAGAAGTCCTTCTCCCTCCTGCCCCAACGTGAAAGCTACTGCATCTCCTTACAGAGCCCCTGAGCAGGGTGAGAAGATGAAGATGAAGGTAGTTTCGGTCACACTTCCCCCGTGCATGTGGGGCCCCGGTGCCCTGGGGCGTCCCCCCGTGCTACTCAGCCTATGGTGGGATGGGTGGGAGAGTCATGGGGGATTAGGGGGAAAAACCACCCATTTTAGGCAAAGACAAGGGTTGTTAGAAAGTCAAAGGCTATGGATGAGAAAAATCACCATCCTATTCACAGCTCTTTAAGAGGAGCGTATTAGGACCATGGGCATCTCCTGTCTTTCGGGTATCTACTTTAGGTGGAGAAAAGTCCATCTGAATGTCCAACCAGCAGCTGTTGATCAGATCTGCGTTGCAGCCTCCTAAACACACAGAGGGACCGAGCCAAGCCTTGCTGAATGCTTTCCCTCCCTGGCAAAGTTTTGATCAAATTCCGTTGGGAAATTGTCTCAAGCAGTTTTCCCCAAGACAAATCGTCCAGGGAGGAAGCTCCCACCCCAGCAGACACCTGCTTCAGCTAAACACCGTATAGATCCCTCTCTCCTTTTCTTTCCCATTAAGCCACTTCTGATCTGATGTCAGGAGGTTGCCGCTGCATAATTTGCCCCTCTTCCCATCCTCCCCATCATTACTCTTGCACTTTCCCTGGGAGCTGCTGCGGCCGTAGCAAAGGTGTGTCAAAATTGTACCCATTTCCCTCCTGCAACGAGGTATGTACCTCAGGAGGGTGGCAGGGCAGGGCGCAGGGACAGGCATCCTCAGGCATCCCCAGGCATCCCCATGCTTGCTGTCCAAGGGTGATGAAGGTCTGACAGCACAGCCACGGCTACGGCATTTTGGTGGGGGTACCACGGATGGGGCTGCATCTTTTTCCTACGGATAAAACGGGGATCTCATCATCTTTGGTTCTGGGATGGCTCATGCACACCTGGAGGAACGTAGAGAGTAATATAAACCAGAAACATTTCCCAGACCTGGCAACCTTGTAGCCGATAATGAGAAACATTTTCTCTAACAGAAGGCTCCAAGGGATAGAAACATTAAGAAATCACCTTAATGTTGAAAATCAAGACAAATTATTTCAACCTGAGACAAGGATTATATAAATCTGTGAATTGGTCCCGGCAGTGGAAAGGGAGTGACAACAAGCATCTTGTCGGGAGGCCACGCAGAGGTGGGTACCACTCCAGGAAAACCCTGGCTAAGCTATTGGGGGCTGACCAGTCCCTCCATTTTACCCCAGTGCCGAATAGTGATGTGGTCCCGGGGTGACCATCCCAGCCAGGCAGCACCGCTGGGGGCAGCGGGCAGGATGCCGAGGAGCAGCCCAGAGCAGGAGGTGGAAACCTTCGAAGCAGCCTGGGGTAGACGCTACAGCTAAAAATCCTCCCGAAGTTTCTGTCTTTGTCCCAGATGATAGGAATTTGGCGATAAGAGTGCCAGCAGGTATGCAGAGCCCACAGAGCATTTACAGGATTGTATTTCACCCAGGGTAGCTGTGACTCATGCCTCCAGCATGGTTAAGTAATTTCCCACCCACCCCCCCCAGCTCTCTACCTCTTCCCCTGCCCCATCTGCACAAACTAACACGGGTGCAGAACTATAGAAACTGTATTAATAATGGTCTTTTATGTGGGTTTAATCATCTCTCAGGATCTGCCAGACCACAAACTTGAAACTCTTTATGAATGTGACTCATTCCCAGAGCAAACGTTCATTGGTCGACAAACTCTCCTGATTTCGCCCCGTAAAAGTCCTTTTCCTATTGGAAGAGAGGGCCTGAGGTGTTACCTATGCTGCAATTGAAGTTCACTGACTTGAAGTAACCCCAGATATTGGTATCACACGATTTTATACTCGTTCATTCATCCTCCAGCAGCCTGACAATGAATACAGGTCTCTTCAGCAGAAACCCTCACAGAAATTCCCCTTTGTACAGGCACATTTCCTACTTTTGCAGCCAACACGTTTTAGAGTAAGACTATCTGTAAGACTGAAAAAAAGTTCTTTCTCTTCTCAAATGTATTAAACGCCCAGATTTGCCTCAGTGCACTTAAAGAAAAGGATTTTGATGAAAAGTCTCAGTCTGTTTTATATCAGTATCAGATCCCACTTAGGAGCTGGTGTCTGACCTGGAGATAAATGCAGTACAGATAGAGATGAATGAATCTTAGAAACATTTCTAGAGTCAAATATGGGCTGTGCAAGTGATTCATAAAGAAGAAAGCTGATACATATGGATGCTGTACAGTTAAGCACTGGCAATTTAAGGTGAACCGAGGTTTCTGAAATATTAAAACTTATTGAATTGCTGCATTGTACAGAGATCTCTCAAGTTCCTGCTCTTCTGCCTCTCCCAGAGCTGCAGATGGACAGAGGATCCCAGATTGGGCTCATGGGCAGTGTTCTGCACACACAAGCCACAAAGTGCATCACGAATATCATCACATATCTCTCCTAGCCCAGAAAAACAGAAGGGAGACATTTCCTGGTTAAAAAGAGCCAAGAACGGTCAAACTTGGCAGAGGTGTCAGATTAAAACTCTGAACACAGGTGACGGGCTCAGCTGCTAAAGAGGAAACTATTCACAGCGGGGGCATATAGAGACGTATAGATAGGAGTGTCTCCTTTGTACGTGTTTATTTATATATCTGCATTCCTATATGGAGTATCTCCCATCAGGACCAGGGCTGCTGTTCAGTTAACCATTCCAGCGGACCAGAAATCAGCCCCAAAATCTGGACCAGCTCGTTCAGTAACACGTTTACACCAGTCAAACTGCCGTATTAGAAAATGCAGAGCAAAGCAGACACACGAGAAGTAAACACATTCATAAATTGCTTCTCCAAGACACAACACTTCTTCTGCCGAAAGGGACATAATAAAAAGTTACCATCACCACGGCTTGTCCTCCCCAAACTGAGCATTGGCTCGCGCAGTAAAGAAAACATCTTGTACGGCTGCGTGGAACACAGCCACCTGCTGACAGCCTACCGTAACATTACATACATGGCTATTTCACCTTCCAGTTACACATCCCCAGGGTGTTCCCTAAATAAGACTATGTTTGACTATATTAGGTAACCCTCCTTTTTTTTGATAGGCNTATTCCCGGCATACTAGAAGGCTGAATAAAAAGCACTGTTGAACTTTGAAGCCCACTAAAATCTTAATTTAAAAACATAACCTTTGGTTTACATGCTTCTCGACAGCCTTCAGTATCCTGGTGTATCATGCTGATTACTCAAGTTACACATACATTTATTCCCAGAGCAGACATCTTTACTGAGGATTTCTCCTCCTTTCTCTGTAAGAAAATCGGTACTCGGGGTCAAAGAGGAGCAGAAAGTCCCAAAGATGAATGGATGGATGGATGGATGGATGGATGGATGGATGGATGGATGGAGAATGAGAGGATGTCTCTTCTCCAGCTATCCACTTTGGATGCGACAGCCCACTCACAATACATTAGAGACTTCCTATCACATAGGAAAGGTCACTCACATCACCATTGTTTCCTTCCACGTCAACGTTGGCAAACTCCAATCCAATGTTGACATCTTTTGCAAACACCTGCTTCATTCAACAAACGGCATTAAAAACCACATTAAATTATTTGAGATGTCAGCAGAGCTAAATAATACGCACATGGATATTTTTCCATTGTACTCATGAACTGGAGGAATATCCTTAATTACCACAGATTAGCAAACCTCATCTATTAAAAGACTAAAAAAAAAAAATCCCAGCCTTAAATAGAAACAAACATACTTATTTGGTCATCATGACACTAAGGTCAGTCCCATCCTCCTGTCAAGCTCTTTGTCATCCAACCTTACAGAAGTCAAACATGCCTACAAATTGTTGTGATTGCAGTCATCTGTGTGTGGTGAGCAGTTGGGCAACGCTGGGAGACATTACTGTGCCACGTCCATCACACGTTTCAGAGCCTTGAACTCCAGCCAACAGCCCCCAAGTGCCGTCATCCCGTGCTGAGCAGGAGATGCAGCTCCTGAAACTCGCTGTCTAACTGCTTTCTTCAGAGCTGATACAAGAGGAAAAAGAGGTGCAAAGCCGACCTAGCAATAAAATAAGTGCCCAGCCTCCAGCTGCCATACGAGCCTCAAAAAAAACCAGACCTAATCAGTGATTGCCAGCACTAACATCTGAATTCATCGAATCCAAGTCATGACCTTGATTTGCTGTAATTCACCTGGGAGATAAATTGTTCAATGAGCTGCGTCAGCTATAAGGTAGAAAAATATATCACTATATGCTTTTTAGACATAGATACCCTGGTTGAGGTCAGGCTTTCCAGCACTCAAGGATACCTGCCCTGTAAGGCTATGGGGCTCCCCAAGGCAGCATACACGGCAGACTTTCCTAGAAGCCTGCTCCAGTAATTTTGTTGTCAGATCATCTCTATTTAAGGGTATTCATAAAAGACGGAGAGGGATAATCATCGCTGGATGAAATCCAGAGCGAGTGTGCTGAGTTGCCACGAGGTACAGCTGTTTGCCTGCTCCGGCCCCCCTGGAGTTAACTGCAGGGAGATGGTTATGGAGTGATGCGCTACAATAGAGGCACTGGGTTTGGGTTGGGGTTTGTTTTTTTCATAAAGAGCTAATATCTTGGGAAATCTTCCAAGGTGGCTAGAAACAGAGACGGACATGCCAAAACATGATGCACGCTGGACACCGCTCCCCGCTGCAGCCTGCCAACAAGCTTCTCCAGCCGGCTGCTTTATTAGATGACAAGTTTTTCCATGCATCAGGATCAAATTTAGAAGCAGCAATCAAGCTAGCAGCGAGACGTACAGATGGTTTCTTTGTCAGGACAGCAGCAGTTACAGATCTCCCAGCTCAGAGGCTCGGGACCCGTGCTGTCTGGCCTCAGGTCTCCCTGTTGACTCAGACCGGGAAAAAACATAGCAAACTTTGATGGGATTCAGGCTGGAAGAGCCAAACCCACTCCAGGTAGGAGATGCCGGATGGGCCCTTTTATCTCCCTCGCCACCTGCACCCTTGTTCTGCAACCCATATGTTTATTTGCTCTGCAGGTGTGGCTGACTCCTGGCCTCTTTGGAGAGCCACCACGTGCGCCAAGAGACCTTGGTGATTGCCGTTTTCCAGTCGTTATGTTTGCAATAAAATTTGAGCAAGCCCATAAAACCAAGGAAAAAATCCAGCTCAAGTGCAAGTTCAGCCCAGGAAGAAGCAAGAGTTACACCGGGTTTAGCTCGGTGGTGCTCAGATCTTGCCCTGGGCTCGCTGCCAGGCACAAAAAGCTTCCTGCAAACCCAGGCTGGAGACAGAGCTTTGTCACGGCCTGGATTTGAAATACCTCTGAAGGGGCTCCAGGAATGTCCATGCACTTGAGCAGGGATCCTGCCTGGAGAGAGGTGGCATGGATGGCAAGGACTCAAAGCCAGCGCTAGGCACCAGGTTTGGAGGGAGTTAAAATTTTAAAGTTCAGGTCTGAACTCTACCTAAATCCCATCTTCAGCACCTGAGCTTTGCAGTGGGTCACACTCCGAGTGGGACAATCGCTTTGGCTCTCAGTGCCTGGGCTGCTCTCTAGGGCTGACCAGCATGAGAGCAGCAAAGTCTGTCTCCATCTCTAGCACTGAGCCATTTCCTCACCTCGAGTGAGGACCAAAGCTGCGTGCCTCAGTTTCCCTACCTGCTCCAGGAGCCCAGCAGCACTTATCTAGCAGTACTTTGAAGTCTCTCAGTGAAACTAATATCATATGTGAGATCCGGGTATCGTTGCAATGTAATTATAACAATTTGCCTTATTAAATGTGGCTTTTTGTTCTCCGCTGAGAACTTTCTCTCCTGGTTTGCAGGAGGTGGAGCACAACCGCATGAGTCCTGCTCACACCAGCGCTGTTTCAGGCCACGTCATTCGACTCGCACCAATTTCCTGCACCATATTTCTTTTGGGAATGCAACACAAAGAGCGTGGGAAGCACGGAGGGACTAACCCATTGATCTACATCACTCAGAAAAATCCCATCGCGCTTGCTTCTTCTCCCTTCCCTCTGTTTCTTTGTAGTCGTGACCTCTCCTTAGCGAGGCCAGTCTTCTCCTTGATGGCATTTCAGAGCTGACCAGGGCACTGAATGGAGAATTAGCCAGAACACTGCGTTCTTTGTTAAAATACTTATTTTAATATGTAAATAGAGCAGGTTACTGTTCAAACTCTTATACCCATCAGCAGGTACGGACCTTCCTCGAGCAGCAGAACCCAGGGCGTAACCAAGCCCACGTTTCGGTGTGAAACACAAGCTGCATTCCTCCACCCCGGCAATCCCAGTAGAGAAACCCAACCGCCTAAAATAAAACAATCAAATATGTGATATTTTGCAGGGCAAGAGCACCCTTCATCCATTCCAGGAGGCTCAGGGTTTTCATGCCATCTCTTCTTGCTGCCAGATTACTGTCACTCAGCTGGCTTAGGGATCTCGAACATGGCACAACACCCCACAGTGCAAGCTGGCAGTATCTCCAGACTCTTGGTACTCCTTGTCCTTGTTTTCCTGATGTTCCTTTGTCCTTTAACTTTACACAGTGTGGTGACACTAGCTGTCAGTGGACTGGAAACCTTCACAAGAAGGTAGCACTGCTCACGGGACTTTATTATCTCATCATGCTTCGGAGCACTGAGCTGACGTTTAGATACCTCCTGGTGCCTCAGATGGGAGAAAAGGGTCAGAGAAGCCTCATTCACTGTATCTTTCCTGTCAACGGTAAGATACTCTTTTCAGACACTGACTACAACTATCAGGTTCATGGACCAGGAGGAGGGAATTCGGACCCCCATTCCCAGAACTGCCACTTGAAGCCCAGGAGTTGTCCCATGTTTTGATCAACCTAGTCAATAAACACAAAAATCAAGGTCTGACTGACTGAGGGACACACAAATCTTTCACACATGCAGGAAGGGACCTCCAAGATAGACCACGGGCTTTCATGTCATGGTGTTTTAGCGACTAAGGGTCTATTGCAACACAATCCCGTGGCAGAAAGCAGTTGAGTCGAGCCCCCAAAAGGAAAAGTAGGGTGGGATTTTGTTCCATGCAGTCCTGGTTGCACTGCACAGCGCTATTTTTTTATTTTTAGTAGCAAATACTGGGGCTAAAATGCAACAAAGAAAGCAAAGGAAAAAAAAAAAAGAAGAGGAGGAGACAGAGGGGGAGGAGGATCAGAGGCTAAAGGGCACCGAGAGCCTCATACAAAGCACTTCACTTTCTTTTTGATCTTGTCCTTGATCAGGAAGGTCCATCCCACTTTTGTACAGTCACAAGCCGTATTACGACTCGTTTTCTTGACTGAAAGAAATACAACACCAGATATTTGCAGATATCAGCTCTCACATACAAACCTGAATAAGGGTCACATTTTCAAAGAGGTCGGTGCCTATTATATCCTAAACCAAGGACATAAGAGGACCCAAAAGAGCTGGGGTTTGTCTGCAGCTCTGCTTTCCGTGTGAGTGTAGACCCCTCTCCCTCCACCACGCCTCATGCTGGCAAGTTTTGAAGCAAATTGGACAAAGAAGGAATGATCTCAAAGAATTAGTTTTTCTACAGCCTTTCTGAAAGTTTGCGTTGGGGAGACCAGAGAGAGAAAGAGAGACCCTGTAAGTGTATCCACTCAGAGTAAGAATCAATCTACGAGTCCATATCCCATGAAGTATTGGAGAAACACACCAGTCTTGTCCAACAGAAAGCTTTAAGAATTCATACTTTCTTAAATGCCAAAGACAAAAAGCCGTAGGAAATCAGGCTTCCTAGTTGCAATGCTCAAAGAAATGTGGGTTTTTCCTCTCTTTTGGACAACATAGAATCATAGAATTGTTAAGGTTGGAAGGGACCTTTAAGATCATCAAGTCCAACCATTAACCTAACCTGACAAAAACCACTTCTAAACCATATCCCCAAGTACCACGTCTGCCCTTTTTTTAAACACCTCCAGGGATGGCGAATCCACCACCTCCCTGGGCAGCCTATTCCAATGTTGGATAACCCTTTCAGTGACAAAATTTTTCCTAATATCCAACCTAAACCTCGCCTGGCTTAACTTGAACCCAAACGTACAAGAAACAGAAAGCTAGTTTCCAAACCATATAAATTTGAAATGAGCAGCTGTTCACCAGGTAAAGATCCAGAGCTAATTATCAAGCTCATCAGCAATCTCAACATTAGGCTCATAGGATGATTCAGGTTGGAAAGGACCTCAGGAGATCTCCAGCCCAAACCGCTGCTCAAAGCAAGGTCAGCTTTGAAGCCACCAGCTTGCTCAGGGCTTTTTCCAGCTGAGCCACAAAAGTTTCGAAGGATGGATGCTGTACAGCCTCTCTGGGCAGAGGTTCTCCCTCAGATCCATAAGTTGCAATGCTCATGAACAGGAAGGTATCAATCGATGGCAAGCGAATCACAGACATCTCATAGTCAGAGAGCGCTGACTGACCCCTCTCTTGGGATTCCTCATCTTATCAACACTTATTAACACCAGAAGGACTAATAGTTTTGGTGGAGTCAGAACAAACCCCACATTATTTAATCTCTGCATCTCTGCAAAGTAAAGTAGTAAAGTTCTCTAGGGAAAGTGCAGAGCACGGCCTTTTTCCCTGCAGCTGCATTAAAAAAAAAAAATCCACCCGTTGCCCACAGTGATCTCAATCCCTAAATTTAAAGTAGGAAATCAGCTGTCATTGAGAAAGTAACCTCAGTATTTTCAGCCACCAAAGAGGAGGATTCCTGACGTAGCCTGGAGCTCCTCCATCGCCATAACAACTCTCCAGCAATCCGCATTGCTTTATGTGGGAATATTCCTCCGCAGGTCCCCGGCTGGCCCCAGGGAGGAGGGGTGCACAAGCAGGTTCAACTGGTGTAAGGTATGATGGGTGCAAGTTGTAGCCCATGCCGAGGCTTACTTCACATACCCTGCCATCCCGCGATACGATCAAGCCCTAAAAAGACTTTGGCAAGAGCAAACGTATCTTAAAAGGGGTTAGTAGATCCAAAAAGAGCCCATAACTACTGGTAGGAAACAGCTGGATAGGTCCATAAATGCAGATATATGAGATTACAGCCCATCACAGATGGGGGCTGGTCTCAGTTAGCCATGAGGTTCTCCCAGTTCAGGTATTTTTACATAACGTTTCCTACATCACACACACATTTACATACTTATTCCCTACTTTCCCGCATGGATAGAGCCCATTTCCAAGAACCTGATGCACACTTTACGCAGTGGGTTAGAGACAATAGGAATGAAACAGTTTAGATCCTGATCCAAAACGAAAAAAGCTGCAACTGCGCCATTACTGCAGCCCTGGTTTTGGCTGGCTCAAAGCACTTTCTGAAACTAATGATGAGGTTCAGCTCTGCCCCAGCGCTGGAGCAAGCCCACATGTTAAAATTTGGATAGGATTAGAGAAAGAAGGTGTCTCGGTACAAGCAGCAACTTTGTACTTCAAAGATACGACTGCAACATGTAACTGTACCGGTGGGGAGGAATCGGTGCTAATTTTCATTCCTGTATTATTCACAGCCTCGTTTCCCTCTGCGGTTCATACTTCGCCAGAGGCAGCAATGAAGACCCATCCATGGGATTATTCTTGTTAATGAGCAAACGGGAAAAAGCCCAGAATGACTCTCAGTTACCAGACTGAGTTTCAGGGATTGGCACTCAAAATAACTATCAATTTATCTGTGATTTGAATTTGGTTTAGTTGGGAAATCTTGTTTAGGCTCAGCTTTTATCTCAGTTCCTTAGTTAACACTGTTAAAGCACACGCATGTCCCGGTGAGACCGGAGTAGGGTAACAAGCACCACGCTGCTATGGGTTTTTGTATCATTTCCCTCTGGCTGTGACTCTCTAATCCTTTCCTTCACACAAAAATACGGCTCTGGTGATACATACTTAAGCACAAGGCATCTGGGATCAGCTCAGCGTTTTTATACTTATTCTAGACTCCTCTGCAAGACTCTTCTCCATAGCAGTGTTATGAAACTATCTGCGATGAAGTTGCTGACTCTGGCTTTTTTCTCATGTACCGCACCTCTGCAATACACAAATGAAAGGTTACCCACCCCATTTTTGCAGTCAGCATCTCTCAGCTCCTCTCCCCCTCACTCACTGAGCTGGCAGAGATTCATCCTTCACAGACTAACAGCTGTGACGCTCCTAGCACGGGGAGCCAATACTGAAAGGCAGACACCGCTTCTCCACATTGCTTCTAACTATTTGAGACATTTTCCTTCCCTCCTCTTTATTCATCGCTGCCTCATCCATCTCCAAGAGCTCATACTCAAGAATGCCACAAGTCCAGTTGTTTGGCTCTTTGCTCTCAGGTGCAACTCAACCCTCAACCTTCCTTGGGTCTCGGTAGCCAGAGCTCAATTTTTCTCCATCCTCCCTCCCAATTTAAAATCTAATTTCTTAGTACTATCACGTTTATCACAAGCACTCTTCCCGCATTAGCACCATCCAAAGCCACACAAGTTTCTCCCTTTCCCATCAGCGTTAGGGTCCACACCTCCTGGTAGCAGAGACCTCGGAGGAAGCCAAACCACAGAGACAAGCGCCGGTTGGCAGCGACGCCAAGAAAATTGCAGATTTTCTGCTAGACCACCTATGGAAAAGGAACAACTTATTTTTCCTTTGCGTGTTCCCACTTATTCACGCTGAACACTCCTCGGTGTTTCCTGTCTCAGCAGAAGCTGTATGCAAAATCCTCATTCGAAAGACACAAGACAGGCATATGCCATCAGGGTAGCTGCCCCTTGATGTTTCCTGGGATCACAGCATCAAATAGGTTGTCTTTGTATTATTTTCAAGCAAAAGTAATTCTCCCCAACCTCCAAGAAGCAAGCTCAAGAACAGTATTAAAAAAAAAAAAAACTAAAAATCTTGACGTTATTTCAGAATTTTTAAGCGAAGACCACTTATTTTGCTATCAACAGAAATAATCAGATTTCAGAAATGATTTGAAAAACCTTGCCTTGAGAAAATGAATCCCAGCACACTCAAGAAGTCACATCTACCAATTATCACAGGCCACACACCTTTGTAAGTACTTGTATATAAATGATTTCAAAAATCACCTCGCAGTATTAAATGTAGTGTTTGTTAGAGCTACTGAGTGCTTTTAAAAAAAAAATATCTTGTTACTTATTTAAGAACATAAAAGCTTTTTTGGGGGAAGGTGTAATCCGTTTCGGAAAGCTTGCTCCATGTTTCTGAACCTGCCGATAAGGTCACTGTGTTTGTGCCAACAGATCTGTCACTTCCACAAAGAGATGAAGAAGGTATTGATATATTAAAAAAACTTGTGAATGCAACTTGGTGTGTATACTTCACGCAGATAAAATGCCTCGTTTTTAAAGATGCCAGAGCTGGATATTTTTTGCAACCTCTTTCTGTCCCATCTAAATTATTTTTTTCTTCCAATAAACCAGAGATATTTTTACTTCCTCTTGATTTCTTGAAACAAGGAGACTTCGTGCATCATTTGGCAGCTCTGTGCCAGCAGTTTGTACTTGAATTTCCAGAAACACAGCGTGTTATTTACATTGCCAGTTGCAACACTTTTTTCTGTGTAAAAGCTCCCTTAGATTTCACCAATCATTGNAACAGTCACTGAAGGCAAGACCACCGCTGCAGGGCAGGAAAATATCCCAGCTACTCTTAGAGCTGGAAGCTAAATACGGATACCACACCACTGCTGGCTTAAGTTGGTAAACTCGCTGAGATTGAGTGATGCAGCCCCAAAAATTCAGCTTCCCAGTGACAGGGTCGATGCACAACATATCTCTGTCTTTTAATATGATATTTTCCAAGGGAATGTGTTGATTAGCCCTCAATTTGTAGAAAATGCACTGCTCGCTGACGTTTTTCCGCCCTGTGTTTCGGGATTCTCCAAGGAGATGGTTGGATAGGAGAATTGGCCAAATGTTAAGGAACAGTAGGGAAGGTGAGCTGTAGTTATCGAACGACGCCGATGCTCAAATACCAAAATACATGGATCACATACTGCCATCTGCTCCTACTCAAGCGCACCGATTTGGGTGCCTGTCGCTGCCCTCATCACAGCAGGTATCAGCTCTGCTCAAACACCTACCCCTTCCCAATTGCTTTCTCACAGGAGGCCACAGTTGCAGGGAGACGTTATCCCTGGGAAGACTTGCTGGAGTCTGGAAACATCCACGCTCGTTTTTCTTTAAACAAGCCAGACATTATTAAATGGGAGACGCCACGTGATTGCCGAATTAAGAGTCGTTATTTCGTATTTACAAAGTTTTAGAAACAAAACAAGACCTCACATTAATCTAACCCCATTGGAATGATACGTAGAAAAAGAAAAAAATCCTGGAACGTACAACTCGGCAAAAATAAGGCAGGATACCAGAAAAACCTCCAGAAAGCTCATTTTAATTCTACAATTCCACCTTTCCAAAACACACAGCTCACCCTGCATTCCCACCCCTGCAAGGAGAAAGGAGGAGCTGAAGGTATTTAGCAGACATTAGCATCTATATTCTGCAAGTGGCAGATGCAAAGGAAGGGATTAATTTCCCCTAACATAACCCGTCTAAAAATTAAATGGCTGATAGTCATCTTGGCTTCTTTTTTAACACAGATTAAAACAGCTGCTATGTGCAGGTCTCCCTTTCTCTCTCCCCAGAGACTGCAGAAAGCATTCGAGCTCCAAACTTAAACAGGGGGTTGAAATTAAATCAGAGGTATCCCACCCTCAGCACAACTCCTGAATGCATGGCCCGCACCCAAAGAGCACTGGAATCCCTGGAAAAATCACGGCTGTCACTCTGGAAGGGCGTTTTAGTCCTCTGCCGCTGCTGCCCAGAGGTTTGGGGTGGTCAGGATGACTCGGAGGTGCTGCGGCAGCCAAGCGGAGCGACCTGCCATGCTGTCTGGCAGCACCCCCAGCATCCTGCAGGAGAGCACACCGGTGTCCATTTGCTTGGGTTCAAAATGAAAAGCAGATATGGAGGCATGCAAGGCGCTTGCACTCTCGACCCCATTAATTGCTTGGAGTATTTTTACTGTTAGATACTGCTGACCCCTACCCGAGCAGCACCGCTCTGCAAACGCATGCTCTGAAAGCATT
>VZSZ01006020.1:30324-51732 GCA_013398815.1 Ibidorhyncha struthersii | reverse complement strand
AAAAAAAAAAAAAAGCATGCACTTGGTACAATCAATATATGTAATTATCCCTCTAAAATCTGAAACATTTCTTCTGTATCCTCTGCTCCTTCCAGGACACTATTAAATTGCCCTAATCCCAGTCACTCTCAGCAGAGATGTCTTCATTTCCCAAAGGCAGAAACACGGTTCTACCATTGTTATATCTGGGAAACTGGAGAACATACTTTGGAATGATGTACACGGATCAGATGTTACTGCTGTTACTCTGTAATAAACGATTGGACTTGCTAGTAAAGACAGGCTCAAACCACATCCTCAAGGCTAGGCATCCCCATATATTGTGGAAGATTGGCTTAGGAATCAAATATCAATGGTTGTGCTCCTCTTTAATAATAACTTGGTAAGAAAAAGCCAATATTCTGAAGCACAGAACCTGGTTTGCACTTCTGGGGATACCACGCTCTAGGCTTCAAAGTGAAATCGGGAACTACAGAAGAGGAATGCAGCGTATTCCCCCAAAAACCCAGAGCATCCGTGCACCTTTCAGGGAAGGACTTCACCCTGGAGACAAAGCCACTGACAACTCAATGACTGGTAGTCAACACAGAGGGATTGCCAATGGTCTCAACCGCTCAACGGTTTAATTGACACAAAGTGCCCCTTTTGGCAGCAGTCTTAACAAAGCAGCCACATTTCACATGGGGAACAGAGAGCAGAAGCACATGTTGGGACAATCCACACGTACCTCACCCTAACTTGTACACCTAGGTTGGTTTTAAACCTGAATTGCGTTCTCCCTAACCAAACTTTAGAGGGGGTGTTTATACCACCAGGCAGTGCAACCTAAGACCACAGACAGGTGAAAAGAAAGCAGTAAAATTTACTCTCAAAACAAAAGCATTTTCCCCTTACAGCCCCTGAAAGCAGACACTGAACTTTAAGACCTGGAACTTGAGGAAGAAGTTGCATCTATCAGGAGTGCCATACATTAAGTCCCAGTAACTTCATGGGAAAGGATTTCACTGTTTCAATTCAGCATGACAAAGCCCCCCATCAGAGGATTTTACAGGAAATGAAGAGGACAGAAATGGCACGATATGGGAATAAGCAGTTGGCTCACACAGCAAACAAAGGTTACTAGCAGGATGTACAATCATCTGTGCTGATAACACGTTCATAAGTTATCTGGAAAATGAGGTGGACATCATGATGCATTTCACAGAACATACAGAATTATTCAGGATGACCACATTCAGCTCTCGCAGCTAGAATTACACATGGATCTCAAAAAACTGAGTGACAAAAAGGGGAAACATTACGTGCAAAATAAAGCTCATGAAGGGGATTATTCTTTACTGCACCAACACAGTGATGAGCTCTGAGAGAACTTACTACACAGGGACGAGATCTTGGAAAAGCTGCGTCCAGTTCTCTGAAAATAAGAGTTCAGTGATTATCCACAGTCACGAAGGAAGAAGGAATTAGTTATTGGTTATTATGGAAGTAACTAAGAATAGAAAACATCCTGCTTTATAAAATCAGCACGGCAACTGTATCTTGAAGAGTGAATCCCCAGTAACCCTAACTTACTAAGATACATTGGACGAGGAAAACAGATACTGGGTTAGATGAACACCTGGTTTGCTGCCTTAAGGCAGCTGGGTTTTTTTTTTTAATCCATATAAACAGCACAAAATATTTCTACAGTCATTAAAGACACTGCATTCATAAAAATCCCAGGAATGGTGATCAGCATACTTCCAACTGTTATCCAGCAGTCATAACAATACTTGCCTTGACCTGAACTTCTTGCTAGGCTAGGCAGTCAGGTTTTGAATAACCTCCCATCTTTCACAATCGTCTCAGCTCATGCCAGTGGAGTGGCAAGAAGAAGTTGTAGATAAGCAATATTTTCACAGCGGACAGAGGATGAGGAAGAGTAAAGGCTGAAGTCTTTGCTACTGTATTAGCCTACGCAGCACAGTGCAGGCTATGGAGAAGCACGTGCTGTCTCTGACGTGGGATCTGTGAGTATCTGAGGTAGACATCTACATCGGAGCAAGCTGCTCGTTGCTCTTGATGGTACAGCGAGCCTAGAGGGCTTCAGCGAGTACAGTCAATGGAGATCTCGTTTTATCCACAGAATCACAGAATCGTCAGGGTTGGAAGGGACCTCTGGAGATCATCTAGTCCAACCCCCCCGCCAGAGCAGGGTCACCTACAACAGGTTGCACAGGACAGCGTCCAGGCGGGTTTGGAATGTCTCCAGAGCGGGAGACTCCACAACCTCTCTGGGCAGCCTGTGCCAGTGCTCCACCACCCTCAAAGTAAAGAAGTTCCTCCTCATGTTAAGATGGAACTTCCTATGTTCAAGCTTGTGCCCATTACCCCTCGTACTGTCAATGGGCACCACTGAAAAAGACTGCTCCCATCCCCCTGGCATCCTCCCTTCAAGTATTTGAAAGCATTAATAAGATCCCCCCCCAATCTTCTTTTCTCCAGACTAAAGAGACCCAAATCCCTCAGCCTCTCCTCATATGAGAGATGTTCCAATCCCCTAATCATCTTTGTAGCCCTTTGCTGGACCCTCTCCAGCAGATCCCTGTCCTTCTTGAACTGGGGAGCCCAGAACTGGACGCAGTATTCCAGATGCGGCCTCACCAGGGCAGAGTAGATATCCAAATGTAATCTACATTATGTCAAACGATTCCTAACTTCAACTCCACTGCCTGCGAGAGACAAGACAACTTGCTCACGTGTGCGCTTCTCAAATTAGCTAGGAAAAGCCCCATGTTAAGTGACAAAGGAGATGCAGATGATGCTGTCAGAGGAAGTTAAAAAATGAGTTGCTGTATGTATGCAGCTCCACACAGCAACAGAGTGAGATGCAACCACCCTCCTCCTTGGAAGACTGGCAGATTTGCTAGAGTTCTCTAGAAACTACCGAGTAAACACCAGTTATTCCTCAGCAAGGGAAAAGAGCCTCTCCAAAAACCAACACTCACTTACCAAAAGTAACAACTCTCGCAGTGATTTACTTTTAAAACAAACAAACAAACACCAAGCCCTTTTTTTTTTTTGTTGTTACATTTATTGTTCTTTCGGCAGGCACAATGGCAATTTCAGCTTTCACTCGGGGCATTTTTTTTTTTCCCTTGCAAAACAGCAGGGTACAGATTATAGCCATCAATCTACAATCAGTATATACTTCAGAAGGTCTCCAATTATATTTTCACATTTCCTGATGACAAAAGAGGCACATGTGCCAGACAGCAGCAGTAGCTGAAATAAGAACAGTTTAAGCCATACTTGCTTTAAAAGCTGCACTGACTGCTATTTTAAGGCAGGTTTGGTGAAAGTTTGACAAGTAATTTCCTCAGGAAATGAAAAGAATTTTGCCTACAGAAAGACATTAACTTTGATTGAAAAGAGGCTTTTAGAAAATACTTCATCAGTGTGAAATTATATTGATGTTACACTTCCTTTAGTTAGAAAGACATTAATCTTTTTGTTCAGAATTCAGACTTCTCAGCTATTCCTTTACCTTGCAGGAATGGCACAAAACGAAGGCAGGTAGTGATGCTTTATTGTCACAAAAGGCAGAAGTTTCTCAGGGAATTAGTAATTCGGGCAACACTGCAGTCTCCAGAATCCCTCAGGCTGTGTTCTCAATGATAACAGCAATACCTTGTCCACCACCGATGCAAGCTGACCCAACCGCGTATTTCCCTCCACGACGCCTGTACAGAAAAAGTAACAGTGAAAATTATTTACATTTATGAAACCGTAGCAGCTGTTGTCCTGATTTTATGAAAGGAAAACTAGCTATCAACTAGGTGCCACTAAAGATGACATTTTAGAATACGTATGTTCTTCTTTTTCTAGAAAAATATCATGAAGCTTCAACTGATGTCAAAATTTTTCTGTAGAAAAACAGAGAGTTGCAGATCTGAGTCTTTTACCCTCTAAAAGATGATATGTTATATTGTTCTTAGGAATACAAAATGACACAGAATGACATTACGGGATACTGGTGGTTTCAACACACGACAAAAAATGGCATAAGTAAAATAAAATTTTATTGCCAAGGTAGTTCTTAAAAGCTAAGTTTCCTACGGCTACACTCCAAAAAACAGTTTTCTACAAGGTGCAAATTAAATGAGGCTTTGTGGTTGAACACTAATATAGTATTCCAAGTACAAACAAATGGATACCGCGATCTCTGCCCTGGGCGGGGGGAGGAGAATTCAGATTAAAATGGTGCTGAGCATATCAAGCAAGCCAAAAGAGTCAAAATTCCTGAAACTGGATTAAAGGAGAAAGAAAGTGATGACAAAGCCTTTTAAATGCACCCTGTCAGGAGAAGAACAGGCTTTGCTCAAAAGCTATTTCAATAAAGGAAATTTTCCCGCTGACTACTGTGGGCCTGGATCAGATCTAGAGGAAGCCAAAAATCCTCTAAGGACAACAGAATGGACTATGAGGTAAACTGCAGGACCTGGACTACAGCACAAAGGTAACCAATTTGTACAGAATGCAGTACACTTTAGTGTGGAAAGTTTTAAGTCAGCAGGCTGGAAGTTTTTAGTCGCACAGTATCCACGCTAAAAATTTTTTGCAGGTGTAAATACATCCGCTACCACCGATTCTGACGTATTCACTACCAGCAGCTATCGGCTACGCACATACCTCAATTCATGAACCAGATGAGCTGTGATCCGTGACCCTGAAGCACCCAAAGGATGCCCTATAGCGATGGCACCTCCGTTGACATTCGTTTTTTCAGGGTCAAGGCCCAAAACTTTTTCGACGGCTAGATACTGAGGTGCAAATGCCTCATTCACCTAAAACGTCAGAGAAACAATACAACCGTTCACGTCTGACTTTCTATACGAGCCTTCAGCAGCATGTGTGCACACAAGATTAAATGAGGTGCGCTTCTTCTCCGGGTCGTTATGATTGAGAAAAATATTAAACACTGTGTTTATAAAAGCGTACTCAGACAAAATACAAATCGTCAAGCCAATCCGATGTAAATTCAAATCCTTCTGGCACGTGTGATACAAAGCAAGTACGTAGCATATTTTATTAACAAAAAGGCATGGCATATTCTGATGCAAAGTATTCATGAAGAGCCTATTGCTCCTTGTTCACAAATGGAGAAGTGTGACTAATTTAAAACATTACCACTCCAGCCAACAGAGTGAAACCTCATGTCACATGAGGCTATTTTTTTTCCATGGAATGCTATCACACCATTTTCAATTTCCACACGCCTGAGATTTTTGTAATGACCGTGCAACGGCGTGGTAGAAACTAGATGGACAGAGGTCAGGCAGGCGAGCTAAGTCAGGGGGGCTCGAGACATGCAGAAACACCTACCTTGTGACAACGCGCTGCACAGATGAGTAGAATGTTTCTGCTAAAAAGATCAGGAGTAATCTCACTGTTCATGTTAAAACTCCTTACCTCTACCAAATCCATGTCCTTCAAGGTCAGTCCTGCTTTCTTCAGAACCTCAGTAATTGCAGGTACAGGGCCTATTTGGAAATTGTATGCGCAGTTAATTAAATTTAGAAAATAATAATAAAGGCTTATAAACATGTTATACATAGGATGGCTTCATAAAGCCTCATCAGATCCCCTCCCATGAACCTCTGTGAAGCCAATGAATTCGGGATATGCCACTCACCTGCTCTATTAGCTGGTAAGAGAACTCCTAAATCTCAAAACTGTTTGACAGCCTTCTCAACACACTGCCAGGGAAAGTTAGGAGCGTCACTACTGCTGCAGAGCTATGTTGGTAAACACATGCATGGCTTTCAAGTCAAGAGAACTCAAAGTCCCCAGCCAAAGAAAACAACGTCACCACAGTTTTAAGGCATTCTCCTTCCCAGTGCTCTTGGTTCAGCTTATTCTTTCCTCACAACTTGCAGCCTCCAGGTACAGAAAAAAGAAAAAGGCAGGCTGTCCAAGGGTTTGCTGGTCATGTGTTTGGTTACGGGTAGTGTTGGTTTGGTGTTCTTAACATAATTTATCTGAAAATCTCCTTGTCAAAAAAACTAATAATGAAATGTTCCCTTGGACCCAGGTCCCAGCCAACTGAAGACAGTAAGATTTTTTTTTTTTTTTGATAATATTACAGAGTTTGGCAATAAAACTGTTCTCTGGAAGAAAGCTGACATCTACGATGGAGTATAATCCACTAGGGGAGATTAATCTCAAAGCACAGCTACCTAAGGAAAGAGACACTCAAAGAGAATTTGGAAGGGCTAATTAGATAGATGCTCGTAGGACAAAGATGATGAGATGTTAGATGGTAGCTGATCGTTAGACAACAAATCCCAATCCTAAAATGTTACCAACCCTAAACGCTATCTCACTAACAAAAAATGGTGTTGAAAACTCATAGTTCAAAGAATAAAAAACATAAAAATAAGTAAATGACTGAAGAGATGGAAAAATTAAAAGAAGAAAGGGCCCAGTTCAAAGCTCAGTGGATTATCAGAAAGCCTCAGGCAGCTTAATACTAGACTCTAAATGCATCTCATTATGGACAGATTTTAGTATGCCTGTTACGCGTGAGAGTAATGGGAGGGTCTCATGTGGACAATACAAAGACCGTTAATGACAGCCAAGTAGACTTTTTCCCCCTGTCTTTCTCTTTTATTTTATTTTTTTTTAAATAATGAATTCTCTCACTAGACATTGTGAGGCAGGACTCCCTATCACTATCAGAATGTGAAAGGGCAGTTGCTCAGTCTGAGCTCCTGTTCTCAGATCTGTTGCTGTCATGTCGATGAATCTCATCCGGTCTTTTTGAGTTGCTGGGGACAAGCTGTGGCGTTAAGGAGTTACGATACTAACTGTTTCTCCATATAATTTATGAAGTTTTTAAACAAGCTAAAAGAGTTGCCTGACCTAGGAAGAATGGGCTAGTTTAGAAAGCACAATGACAGTATGAAGTCGAGCGAAAGAAACCCTCCCTCTACATTTGCTTTGAAGGTTGTGTTGGTCAGATAGTCTGATCAAGAAAACAAATCGGACAATGCTTCATTTGCATTTCTACTGACACATGGAACCAGTCAACAATGACCTCTCTGAACAGAATGGCAGAAATGAAAAGCAATGCTGGGACACAATGCTGTCTACAAACTAAACAGAAGGGAAAAATCCCGGGGTGTCTGGATTGGCTTTGAGGGTTTGTTTGCGTTATCAGCTACTTGATTAGGAAGCACAAAATACGGGTCTAACTAAAAAAGAGAAGTAGTTCGTTTGCCAAAATAATACCTGCACAGATGTGTATCCTGGAATCCAAACTTAGCTTGAGCAACTGAGTAACTGCTGAAAAGTGTACACACAGGCAACACTCTTTCAGCAAGAGGTGAGCAAGACAACTCATAGTTGCACCTTTAATAATGGGATTTAAAGCTTACAGGAAACTAAAGTGAATTTCAGGAGAAAACTGTTTAAAAAAAAATGAGGTTGCCTGTTTTCTTGAGTTACTAACACGGAGAGTAAAAAAAAGGAGGAAAAAAAAAAAAAAAAGAGATGCCTGGGGGACTACAGTTGAGTGCTAATGCTCTAAGTTAGTCACTGCACATACCCCTTCAGCCGAACTGAGGAGTAAGTCAGTCCCTCTGCGTAAAAGGGATGGACTGATGCAGTACAGTGGACAGTCTCTCCGTAGTAAGCAACACAAATGTCTTCAGAGCTACCAGACTCAGCACACTGTAGCCTCCCTTTCTTTCCTTTAGAATGCCCAACAACAGAATATTTTAATGCTAATTGATGCTATAAAAGAATGTGCTTTATTGCAACTTACCAATGCCCATTATGGAAGGGTCACAGCCAGCTGAGTGATAGGCTACAATTCTAGCCAGAGGAGTAAGACTGTGCTTTTTAAGTGCTGATTCACTGGCAATGATGACTGCACCAGCTCCATCACACACCCCCTTGCGATAAGAGAGAAAAACACTCTTAGTGGAGAAAATACAAACAAACAAAAAAACCCCCACACTTTAAATACACCCCTTAAAAAAAAGCTTGAATCCAAGACACTATTGTTAACATTTAACAGACAATTGTATTAGTGTTTATTCAAAACAACAAATAACAATATTTCACTATTCTGTGGCGTACTAAATTTAAATATAGATGTTTAATTAATTTCAACGTTTTAGAAAAGTAAAATACATTTTTGCCACTTAAAGTCTCCCTTACACTGGAAATATCATCCTGTAGACTTGCAAGGACACTATTAATATTGGATAATGTATGTACTATTAATTATAAAAAAGATACTTTACAGACACCCATACTTACTGTGGCTATGATCTATTTTAGGCAGGCATTCAGATTATATGATCACGGTGGTCCTTCTGGCCCAGAGAACATTAAGCACTTGATTAAGATAATGACTGTAAGAGGAACAGTCCGTAATGACATGCTGCTAAGCACTCCGTCCACTCTGCGTAAGAGCAGAGTGTAGTATGGACTACAGAGGATATTAATTGTGGTACAAAGATGAGCAGCAGCAGCAGCATGCCCACTAATATAATGCACGATTTGTAAAGCAAATGTTCAGTCATCATTGAAAGCAGAATGGCTAATTCTGCATAACCGCTGCAGGTATCAACTGCATAACTCAAGGCTGATGAGGAAGTGTCAATGCCTCGCTAAAAAACGAGCGAAAATCCACAGAACAAAATTTTAAGGACAACAGTAGCAGACTGAAGGATTCCCTGCCATCTTGGGGCTGGAACAGTTAACCAGGGGCGTTCAACTGCAGAATTAGAAATAATTTTCGTCAGGAGACATCACTGACAGCCAAAGGTGGCTCAGTGAGACATAAATACAGTGACAATAAATTTGGAGAACCTTAGAGGTGACACTTTCACAACCCAAGGCTTTGACATACTCACTGAAGCATTCCCAGCGGTCACCGTTCCATCCTTTTTAAAGATAGACGGGAGCTTTGCCAATTGTTCCAGAGTGGTCTGGGGTTTCGGGTGCTCGTCCTTTTGCATACTTTCTTTCCCCTTTTTCGTTTTCACTTCAATTGGTGCCATCTCAGCATTAAAGTAACCAGCATCGTGAGCTGCAACCACAAAAAGGAAAATAAAAGGACTCCGATAAAAATATCAACATGATTGCGCAGCCTGACCAATAATCCTATTTTCATGTGCACACAACTTCTGCTCTAATTTAACCAAGAGTTCAGGGACAGTACTGTTTATGCTTTATTTTGCTTAAAAAGGCTGGTTGGTGTTTTACCGTTTGTTTGTTTTTTTAGAAACTGGGCAAAACCTCTACAAATACATTCTCAAACTTCTCCAAAGAAAGCCTCAAGTATTGAAGTATTATTTCAGCTTTAAATAACCAAATTTATTTTTTTTTTTTTAACCACTAGATTTATTTTTGGTACACATCCCCTTGTACTGTTGCTTTATTCTACAGCTCTGTCACTTATCAGAGGGCCAAGAAGCTGTAAATCTTGCTGAAAGAGGAATGTGGAAAAAAATCCTGAGCCACATTTTCTCTGTTGATAACCAGCATAAGTTATTGTATATCAATTAAAATCCTGTCCAAGCTGCTCCTCCACAGTCACACCACAATCTTAGAATGGGACTCAGCTGCCTAAACAACCTAAGACAATTCAAGACGTTGTAGGTATCTAAGATGTCCATAAGAGCATCTGGCCACATCACATAAGATGACATTACACGCCAATATTCAGGTAACTAAACACTACCTTTAGTGTCCACAATGTTGATGTGAACACACAGATTTAAAACCAAACACACTTCTATCTCCCAAAACTGAACAAAGACTCACAGCCACTTCAACTCATTCCACAAATGCAACTCTAAGGGATTTAAAACCAAGACACTGAAATTGCCATATCTGAAGTTTTTGAGCTACCTCTGAACTTTCTCAATAAATTCTACAAAATCTTTTTCTTTCCTGATTAGCCACAGGACTCTCTTTAGCATGAAATAAGATGAACTGGTCATAACAAGCAGAAATAAAAACAGCAAGGCAAAAATCCTAGAAAACAAGAAAGAAGCAAAAGCCTCTTCAGGGGCACAGTTTCTAGCAAAGGTTCCAGGAACGGCAGGAGTTAGCTAACAAGATTGGCAGGGAAGGTAACACACGACTGAAAAAACTTACAAAAAGCACTGCTACAACCACTGAAAAAAAAAAACCAAAACAAACAAGATCTTCCTTCAAGAGTAGCAGCTGTTAAAAAGCACCATCATTAGAATGTAAAAGTATGCTTGGATCTTTGTTGCTTATGTTCACCTTTGGCTTGCAATGTATGTTGAAGTCCCAGGGTAACCACTACACATTCTACTGGCTTTTGGCTTATCGGCCTGTTTACACTATCAATCAATTTCACAGTAAACCAGTACCTCCGAATTATGGCTTTGGCCACTTAAACCACCCAGAGAACAGTTTGAACAAACATCCGCTCTTCGGATTCCATCTGCTCTAACTGTTCAAGGGTTGTAGAACAGCACATGACTTGCAAAAGAAAGAAAAAGGGTTTAGATCAATTAGAGCACACGCTGGCATGCAAGAAGGATGTGGGCCGCTGTGGGAGAGGACCGTTCCACAGTGAAGTGGAAAGAAAGGAGAGGAGTCGGGCATGCCCGGGACAATGCTGCTCCGCTGTAGGGAAGACAAGAGCAACGCACCCCTCCAAAGGGGCTACATTCATGAACGTGAATCCTGTTCAGGCAGGAGGTGACATGTGACAGGCCAATGGCGTTTTGTCCGCTAGGAAGAGGCGGCAAGCCGGCAGAAAGGGATTTGTTTCTTAACCGGCTGACAGGCACAACACCTGACTCAGTATATTCAAAGTCAAACCCCAGTGGAGTGGGTTACTTGTATCACAAGGCAAACAAAAGCATGAATTACAGGATCTGCAAATCGAAAGACGAATTACACCAAGAGGCAGGAGCTACACAGTGTTAAAAACTGACTAGATTTGAAACTAGTATCATATAAACACTTTCCTTCCTAAATTTACTAACCAGCTTTGCATCTCTGTTGCGTTTTGAATGCGTATCGGTCACAGTCCTCTCGCGTGATGTTGTATTTTGCAGCCAGGTTTTCGGCTGTAATTGCCATAGGTATCTTAACATGCGTATCTGTTAAAGCTGCCCACAACGTGTCTTCCAACTGCATGGAACATTACGAAAAGAAAATTATAAAGCACAGCAATATTAACATATATTATTGACAGTTTCTAATTATTCAGCAGCCTCTTGGAAATCAATGTCTCTTTGTAAAATTTACCTACAGATACTTTATTTAAATTGGAACAAACACACTGCAAAACAGTATAACTAAAATAACATGCAAGAACTTATAATCTACACTGTGCGCTGCTGTGGTTCTTTCCACTCATATGTGGCCCTGAAAGGTTTGGGAAAAGCCTATGATTCTTAGCATTTCAGCTTATTTCACTGCTGCATGAGTTATTTATTAGAGACCTATTAGAAAACACACTTGTCTTCCTGGTTACCAAGAAGGAAAGGTGAGGAATTGTGAAAAGGCGCAGCAGCCCACTGATTCTTCGGCTCTTTCTCTACTGCCAGGTAAAATCACCTTACTCGAGTCCAAGGTTTCTGTGGTTAAAACATCTCAGGTGAGAAAATACCCAAGTCTAACTTCACTTAGGCTGACAAAGGCAAGCCCAGTCAGTTCAGATGGGGTTTGTCATCTCTCTGACACCAGCAAAGTTCCGCAAGATAAATCACTCATTCACCTGCAATTGTCTAATTCAATTATCTTCGTGATAAGAACGCAATGGCACCTATAACTCATTGTTATCAGCAACCTTGAGAAGGTGTTCTCTGTGGGAACTGAGGTTTAGTCACAGAGCCACAAAAGATTCACAGAACAAAGTCAACCATACTTCATATTCGCCATCATCATAATGAAAAAACAGCGCAGAAAAAAACCCAAAAGGGCTGAAATACTGAAATATCCTAATTTAGCATTTTGATGTCAGTCATGACCCACTGAGTAAATGGTAATCATCAGAGCAGAAGTGGGTCCTGATGCAAATTTCCCACAGTATTCACTAAGGGTTTATCTTCAGAAAAAAAATTAAAAATAACTTATCTGTCAATGGATTTAACTTCAAGTTTCCACTTTTAAAATTGAGAGATGCTTACAACTTGGAGGTATATATGTTCTTTACCAATCTACCCATTGCTAGTCTTTACTAGCATTCCCTAAACTGTGTATGCCTCTATTTCACAGCCTCTGACAAGTTTTGATATTACATACAGTATTTTGATGGGATGTACCAAGGGAATTAAGTTTTGAGTCTAAGAGTTTATTGATATGTTTAACATGGAACAGGTATCCAAATATGGTTTTGGAAAAGCTACAAAACTGGCATGCTTCATAAAACTGCCTGAACCCACTGTTTTGATGATGTCTGAATACTGGATAAATGCTTTGGACAACTAAATCGGGATCTAACCTCCAATAATTTCATTTGCAAAGATACAGTGTCTACGGGCCCAATACTTTACATTGCTCTGTAAACATGACTCTATTCGGAGAGAAAAAAAAAACAGTAAAAATAAGTACTAGACCTTGAGTTCTGCTCCCAATCTGGTTCCAAATCGAATATTTCGAACTGCATAAGGAGCCTGGCTCATGTTTTCAGCTCCACCACACAGAACAACCTCTGATTCATTAAGGCAAATTTCCTGTTAACAGAAAAATAAAACATCTAGGATTTAGTTTGCTGTTTTTGTAAGACAGTAACAACTGCTTTAGAAAAAGACCTCGTCACCTACCAAGCCACACACACAGAATAAATTCATGCTTAGCCATGTGTATTATTTATGAATTGTTTACTCTTCTATTAAGATTGGGGTCTGTCTCTTTCATTATGTGTTCCTTCCTCCTCCTTTCAGCAAGGAACGTTTACGTCAATGATGGAGGAAGAGAATAGGGGTGCACACATATGACAGGACTGATGAACAAAGCCATTATGCATCTGCACGCTTGTGTGGTTAGGTTCACAAATGATTGAGCTTTTTTTTTTTTATTGAGCTAAAAAAGGGAAATCATTTTAGAAAACATTAGCCAGGGAAGAGGTAAGCTGCCGAAAGAAACTCTCAACATGCACTAATTCATCACTGGCAAAGCGCACAGAACCCAAAAGCCCTAATTCCTAAACGCACCATCAGACCACTCAAAAATTCTGCTTCCTTAAAATGATTCACTCAGTTGGACAGTTAAGGTTATCTGTGTACTGGAATGGAAGCAGATGAAATTATCTTATTTGTAGTAATAAGTGCTGAGAATAAGTGCTTCCTATAGTTACCAAAAACTTTGTGCGCATTTAAGCGGCTCAGAATAGAAGCTGCAGCTTTGTTGCATGCCAGAGAAATACAGAAACGTTAGCTGCATTGATGAAATGCCATCTTTGGAAGACACCTCGCAACCATACTTTTGATATAAGTGGTCAAATTCCCCAACAGATTTTTTTCAGTGTAGACTAACGTGCATATAGCCTTTGCAGAAAGCACTAGAAAAAACAGCCAGATGGATATTATTGTTAACATATAACCTTAACTCCACATTGTTTTCCACAATTTCTCCTTTAGAGGATCAGATCTCAAACAATTTGCCAGCCAATGGGAATTTTGTTAAAAAAAAACAACAAACTATGTGGTTGCTCAAATATACTCTTTCATTCTGTAAAGTCTAGACCACTGGTTTGTATGAACAAATGAAATAAAAATCACCGTACCACCTTACTCAGTGGTTTGGGCCCATTGCCCAAAGGAAGTTGATTTTCTTCTATTTTAGAAGAAGTGACGCTATAGATTAGGTTACCCGTGAGAGGGTTTGGATCTTTAAATGAACAGACACTTAAAAAGCACAGGTTGCTGCTTACATAGCTAGCTAGGTGAGAATACAAACAATGATCAGAAGATGAAAGCCTCCTGTTGTGGTTCTGATGCCCAGTAATTCCAATTCATGCAAACAGGATGACAAGAATGCAACTATTGCACGGCTGAGCTCTATTTCACCAGCTCGCATTTGTTGCATTCCTTATGTCAAACTCAAAATAGCTGCAATGATGATTTTTAAAACCAACCACAAAATATGGCACTGTGGAGGCTGAACTCTTGCACAAAACCACGCAGGACAATAGGAAGTCTCTACCAGTGGTAGCTAAAAATCCATGATAAGATGAAGTACACGTTTCTACACACATCTCTCACGTTAACAGTCTGATAAAGATTACAACTTATACAGGAAAAAATGAACTTTGTACCTGACATCCACTGGCAATGGATTGGAAACCAGAGCCACAAAGCCTGTTGACAGTGAGGGCTGGAACTGGGACAGGAACTCCCACACGTAAACCAACATGTCTTGCAATATAAATCGCATCTGCGGAGCTCTGCCGACAGAACAAATAGGAGGTTTTGTTACACTCAAATTTCCTTGGAAAGTAAAAGTCTTGATGAAAACTCAGTATAGTATAATTGTATCACTGATAGAAGATAATGTACATTTCAACAGAAATCCTATTAGTCATAAGAAGCACTTTGGTTCACTTCGAAAAGACATCACCCTATATGATCAAAAAGGGCCAATATCTTAATCTGCATTTTAAAGAAACTGTGTCACAAAGACTAGACATTAGGCCAAAAATGGGACTATAGATCACGGAATCTTCAGAGTTGGAAGGGACCTCTAGAGATCACCTAGTCCAACTCCCCTGCTAAAGCACGTTAAGACTGAAGTCAGCAACTTAATAGTCTTATGTTTTCCTTTATCCCTTATTTTCAAAACAGCATACACACGCCGGGCTTGACATAAGACCAGATCCAGACTGGCAAGCGGCAATTATTTCAAGGTAAATTAAAATTGCTCAGACCAACAGGGGAAGCCCTCCAAAAACCACAGTGTGGGAAATGCAGAGATGCCATTGCTGCTTCATAACCACTTTGTGAAATTTCCTAAGTGTTATGTTCTAATTGGACACTGACTTGTTCTAACAATGAAATCTCATTCCTCCAAAACTTTGCAAAGACGGTTCTATCACAGTTCTTTTTGAAAAGCAAAGTACCGCGCACAGAGAAGTTTGCTTCAAGCTCTGCGCACAACGCTACTCGCCAAAACAAGTTCAGAAAAAAAAAATTAATCACAGAATCATTTAAGTTGGAAAAGATCCTTAAGATCATCGAGTCCAGCCATCAACCTAACACTGCCGAGTCCACCGCTACACCACGTCCCTCAGCACACATTTTAAATACCTCCAGGGATGGCGACTCCACCACTGCCCTGGGCAGCCTGTTCCAAGGCTTGACAACCCTTTCCATGAAGAACTTTTT
The DNA here is from genome assembly GCA_013398815.1 of Ibidorhyncha struthersii. Lineage (NCBI taxonomy): Eukaryota > Metazoa > Chordata > Aves > Charadriiformes > Charadriidae > Ibidorhyncha > Ibidorhyncha struthersii. The sequence continues at coordinate 36,367 of VZSZ01006020.1, read as the reverse complement.
CCTAATATCCAATCTAAATCTCCCCTGGCACAACTTGAGGCTGTTTCCTCTTGTCTTATTGCCTGTTACTTGGGAGAAGAGACCGAACCCCCTCTCTACACGCTCCTTTCAGGGAGCTGTAGAGAGCGAGAAGGTCTCCCCTCAGCCTCCTTTTCTCCAGGCTGAACAGCCCCAGTTCCCTCAGCCGCTCCTCACGAGACTTGTCCTCCAGACCCCTCACAGCTCCGTTGCCCTCTCTGGACGCGCTCCAGCACCTCAATGACTGTCTTGTCGTGAGGGGCCCAAAACTGAACACAACACTCGAGGTGGGTCCTCACCAGTGCCCAGTACAGGGGGACGATCACTTCCCTGGTCCTACTGGCCACACCATTCCCGATACAGGCCAGGATGCCGTTGGCCTTCTTGGCCACCATCAAGCCACTTCGGCTGAAGAAGGGAAGTTTAAAACGGTCATACATTCATAGTTATTTAAACTTCATCATACAATACTTGAAAAGAATCCAGGACTAAAAAAAGAAAACCTATTGGGATGGGGAAGTATGATGCAAAGGAAAAGAAACATTTCAGCATGAAAAGACTTTTTTATTAATTAAGCAAATGCTATTTTTTATGTGAAAGCATCACAAGAGACTAGGATGCTGCAATATTTTTTTTCTAGGCCACAAACACTTCTTACAAAAACTAAAAAGTTGAATAGTAGAGGCTGAGATGGTAGCTGTAGCAGACAGAAGAATCAAAAGCTACTCTTTTGGCTGAAAGTCCTTAAGAAGGAATACTGCGCGTTTGTTCACTTCTCATGAGAGTTCTCATGTATTTGTTTCTTCTATACCCTTGAAACACTCAGCGCAAAATAACACTGCCTGCCCTTAAGAATGATGAAGTTAGAACACAAAACAAAGCCAGAAATGCTCTTTGCCGACTTGCCTAAAACAAAGACCCTAACCTATATATGTGGGTAACTGCAGTTTTGCAATGCTGGTGTCCTGCATACAACAGCATCTACGTCACAAGCTCTTCAGAAAAAAATATGATCATCCAAGTATCTCTGCCAATCAAGGCACGTATCCTTCCAGCTCAAAGTAAACTCATATTCACTCAAAAAAATTCCATACAAAACTCAAGGGAAATGGACTCAAATCACTTACAGTCTCCGGAAAGAAAGGGTTTTATTCAATCCAGTGAAAACTCACTGGTCATTCAGCTACACAGTTCAAGCCATTAAACCAGGAAAAACGTACGAGGGACTAGCAGCTAACCGTTTAATGAATCCGCATTTTTTAGACCACCTTGTCCTAGTTTAAATTACCTTTGGTACTAAAAAAAGAAAGCTGAGCCTCGCTCCCGATAATATCACAAATCATGCAGGGTATGTCCCTTAAACAAGTACAGGAAACACTACACGGTAAGCGCTCCTTACCCGTTCCATTTCCACCCCTTTGGTTTATTCTTGGCCGCAGAGCAGAGGTAACTATCTATAGGACCACACCAAAGGAGGTGACTGAAATAATCACCGACCGGCAAATTTTCCATGCTACCAACCTGCGTGACACTGCCGACGACGACACTGTCAATCATCTCAGGAGAGACCTTGCCAGCAGCCAACGCAGCTCGAGCAGCGTGTTCTGTCAGATCGGTGGCTGTGAAGTCCTTCAGCAAACCTCCATAGGTGCCGAAAGGAGTTCGCTTCGCTGCAACAATGAATACACCTGCAACAGAAGGCAAGAGTTATCCAGACGTGCAGAGTCTAACAGAAAATCCCCAGGTCAACCTCAACTGGACCACATCCTAAATTCACAAGAGGCTTTGCAAGTAAATACAGACATGTGAAGCCACACAGTTCAAGATAAATAAGGATATAGCAATACTTTACACTGAGAAGGTATGCAGAATTAATAGTCAGAAAGAAAAGCTGGGAAGATTCCAGAAATACCTCTTTTCCACAAGGAGGTTTGAAATAAACAGGTAGTTTGGATAGGGGGCAGACAAAGGAGGTCGCCACACCACATCAGACATCAGTGCTAGGGTACTAAAAGCGCAGAAGTAACACCCATGAAATCCCATAGTGGACATCTGTGAAATATTCAGATGAGGAACAGTTCTTTCAAGAAACAAAGAGGCCATTCCCTCACCCTAGAAAAAAATCAGCAGATTTTCGGCTTATACGCTGAAACAGTTTCCACAAAGGAAAAAAAAAACACAATAAAGCAAAACAAAAAGAAACTTTTAAACTTTGATTCCTTTAACTTAACACGAAAAACATTCCCGAACCAAAAACTTCATGCTATTTCCAGAATTATACAGGTCATCTAAACTGAATTAACATCAGCCTTCCAGTTTCTGAGAAGAAAACCCCATTTTCAATAGACAGGAGAGCATGTGCAAGCGCTTGTGTACAACTGCATTGGCCAGAAATAGTCAATATTACAGTTTCAGCTTGGGAGAAGCTGCCTCTGAGCCACACCGAACGTCTACAGACCGCTGGGCACAGCGGCTCTCTGCTTCTGCGTGCAGAAACAAGTGGGAGGCAGCCTGTGAACTTTCCCCCAGTTGAAGAACAGAGCTCACCTCCCCCTTTTCTACAGCGTGACAGAGCTATTTTAAGTAACGCTAAAATGATATATACAGATATAAGAATGAAGGCAAATGAAAACGCCTGTTCATGAAGCTGCTCGTGAATGCTGTTTTCAGGCCTTCTGTTAGAATCTCTGTGATCCATGCTCTGGCTGGTTTGTCGGAGGGAGGGTGTTCCTCCATCTCCCACGTATTTGGATCCCAGATTACATGATTTACAGAAAAGGACTTTCCAAACTGGTGAAGGTCAAGCCTGCTCCACCGACAAGGACTTGAACACAACGTTGGGATCTGCAACAGGCAACGGATCTGCTCAGAAGATCATCTGGGAAATACTCTGAAGCAGACTAAGCAAGATTTGCAAGAATAAGCAAGAATAGGGATGAATGATAAAACCAACGTGGCTTTCAAAGCCAGGAAGACAGCAAAACAGAGTAACACCCTCACACCCTGATGTTGCCCGTGGGCTTCTTTCTGGGATACCTGAAACACCTTAAAAAGCAGCCTTTGCTCAGCACACTACTGCTCCTCCCTTAAAACATAGCGCTGACACAGTTAACTATTCAAAAACTGTGAGAAGCAGAATTTATTTCCTCAAAGGAATAAACAGCTGCTAACTATTACACACCCCAAAAAGACCACTCTTCAGGTTTTCAAGCGTAGAAGGAACACCACAGTCACCAAAAAGATGTATCTCCAGGGGCTCCCGTATATTCAGAGGTCTGAAAAGTACCAAAGCTGGTACAGTGGGGAAGGTCCTGTGCCCAGGCTCAGAACTGACCCCTTGTATACGCACAGCGTGTGCGCTATCCATCATTGGTTTTCACTCTTCATTGAATCACCATTCAATTGATACCAGCGAGTAATTCAATTTAATCTGAAAAAATTCTTAACCCATTGACTGAATTTTTTTTTACTTTGGTTGTACGTATTTTTTTGAAATAAGCTGAAACCTACTAACAGACACAACATGTGAACCCCTACGAGGTTTTTTAACACAGGTGAGGATGCTTGAACTGATTTATGTTTATAAAAAACAGGTGTGCTCAATGCAGTCACTGTAGAATTAGCCCCTGGACTCTCTTAAGATTTAAATTTAGACCCGTAGTTTTCATTTAACTATCCAAAATGTATTGTATTAACAATAATTTATTGAATGTTACATTTGAGTCTTCATTAAATGTTAATACTGCTTGTGAAAAAAAAAAAAATTAAAAAAAAAAAGACCCTTAGATCTTTTAAGGATTATCTCATGTTCCTACGCTTATCTCCCCTGCAGCAAAGCAGGCCTTGCCACTCATCTTGCCACCACTTGCCCACTGATTCCTGTCCCTCCGTCTCCTCCAAAATTGTGCCAGCAATAGCTGATCACAAGGTTTTGCTGCGGAGCAGCACTGGGACCTGACCAGGCTAAAAGAACGCATACCCCTCCCCTTTGGCCACGTTGTTGGCTATCCACATTATCTGCTGAATCACATACACCCTGTAGCCTTACAAACAAACAGTCCGGGGGCGAGGATGGAACTTTGCCCTTAAACCTTCCTTTCACAATAATCACAACGTCCCTCTCTTTCCCCGAGGCTGCTCGCTGCTGCCCACTTCTCCACAACAGCACCGCGGGGCCAAAGTGTAAACCAGAGCAGAGCACACAACTGCGGGAGCTGAAAACTAACCCAGAGTCGGCAGAAAACAAGGGGCTAATTTTCATTTCATAGAATCATGGAGTGGTTTAGTTTGGAAGGGACCTTAAAGACCATCCAGTTCCAACCCCCCTGCCCTGGGCAGGGACACCTCCCCCCAGCCCAGGTTGCTCCAAGCCCCGTCCAACCTGGCCTTGAACACCTCCAGGGATGGGGCAGCCACAGCTTCTCGGGGCAACCTGCGCCAGGGGCTCACCACCCTCACAGGGGAAGATTTCTTCCTAATATCTAATCTAAATCTCTTCCAGTTTGAAGCCATTCCCCCTCGTCCTATCACTATTTGGATCAGTTCTGCGTCCAAGTTCACTTTCTTGCTGCACAATAATAACACAGTAATAAAATAAGTAATTCCGGACTGGGAGAGAAGGCTGGACTGCCCCAGCAAGGGAAGAAGCAGCAGCACAACCTGTTTGAGTTACGCTGAATTAAACCGACCACAGAGCCGTTCCCCTAAGGGTGTATTACTCCAGAGCCTGCCTAGTTTTGCTTGATTGAAGAGATGTCTACCAAATGCTACTCCCTCCACAAAACTTCAGGAGGGGCAACAAGGGGTGGCTGAAGTCCTGAGTGAGAAAGGACTCTATGGCCTTTGACAGCTCTTCCTCACTCTCCATTAATTAGTAATTACCATGGCAAAACTTCCAGGGTCTCTGCGAGGTGATAAACATTGGGTGAGAGCAGAATGCTACCGAATGCAGAGGGATCTGGAAACTTTTGGGGCTAGAAAGCAAAGGTCACCCTGAATCTTTACAAAAAACACTAAATTCAAGACATCTTTTAATCAGGTTTTGCCAACCACCTGCTGCCAAATGGGCATCTGCTGCTGCAGGTGTGAAACATCCTCTAACCCTCCAGCATTTCTCAAACGCGCTTCGTATGAAAATATTTCTTCATCAGATCCTATTTTGAACGCCTAAAAAACAATCATTAACCTCAAAAAGAAATAAATTAAGGAGCAAGAACAGTGTATGGAAAATATTGTGGCAAGTGAGGAGAGATCCTGAGACAGGCATAGAAAACCAACATCGAACAAGTTCGGGCAAAGCTGCTCCGTATTATCCAGCTCAGCAGAGCAACACAGAATTCCCGCAACACCGACTAGCCAAGCTTTTGGCCCTGAAACCGCAAACCGTGGCTTACACTTATTGTACTATTCAGGTACAGTCTGTCAAGTAGCAAAGCACTGCCAAATAGGCAGGAAGCCCTATTTCAATAAATTTCAATTTTTGTTTTTCAACAAGATCAGGTATTAAAGGGCGCATTTACCTTATTTTTAAGAAAGAAGCTTTAGAATAAAGGAGTTTTGTACACAGAATGCTTTAAGGAGCCGCTGGCACTTACAGGCAGAGGTTACCCCGCTAAGGCAGGCGGGGTTCGATGTGACCACAGAAACTTCCAGTCACCGAACACAGACCTGGCCAGTTATCGGACATATATACGCACCTCTGGCTATAGGTTTGCTTGCACCACAACTGGCTTAATCGACTATATTCAATATAAATTTAAGCAGGGCTCAATACAGAGGGGCTCACGACCGGCACCGCGTCCCCCTTCCCCACCTTCTGCACCCAGCGCGGTTATGGCTGACAGGGCACGGACAGGACAGCGGGGAGAACCCCCCCCCGCCCCCCGGAGCGACGGGAACGGCTTCAGCAGCTCCATTTTGGATTTTCTGACAGAAAACACGAGCCGCCGCCGCCGCCGCCGCCGCCTGACGGGCCCCTACAGCCGGGCGAGGCCCGTTCCCGCCACCCCGGGCAGGACCGCCGCGC
>VZSZ01006020.1:19151-30177 GCA_013398815.1 Ibidorhyncha struthersii | reverse complement strand
AGGCCCTTTTTCATTTATTTAAAATTTCTTTTTTTTTTTTGCCTTAATTTTATTTCACTTCCACTTCATTCGATTTCTCTTTCCTCGCCGGCCCCACCTCCCTCGCACCTGGAAATGGCGGCGCCGACTTTGGCGAATCGGCGGCGGGGTAGAAGGGCGAGATGGCGGCGCGGACCCCGCGGCGTTGCCATGGCAACGGCGGCCGCGGCGGAAGGAGGCCCGGAGCGGCGACCGGGACCGGGATCGGGATCTGGATCGGGATCGGGATCGGGATCAGGATCGTTCTGAGCAGCCACTGCGCAGGCCGAGCTCGCCGGGACCGGTGAGGAACCGTGTGGTGGGGAAGTCACCTGAGACCCGCGGGCGGCGGGCACGGGCAGCCCCGGGAGCCCTGAGGGGAACTCCCCTTCCTCCCTCCCGGGGCGGTCACCCCCTGAGGGGAGCTCCCTCCTTCACAGAATCATGGAATCACAGAATGGTTTAGGTTGGAAGGGATCTTGAAGACCATCGAGTTCCAACCCCCCTGCCCGGGGCAGGGACACCTCCCCCCAGCCCAGGTTGCTCCAAGCCCCGTCCAACCTGGCCTTGAACACCTCCAGGGATGGGGCAGACACAGCTGCTCTGGGGCAACCTGGGACACTGCCTCACCACCCTCACAGTGAAAAATTTCTTCCTAATATCTCATCTAAATATCCCCTCTTTCAGTTTAAAACCATTCCCCCTCGTCCTATGGCTCCTCCCCCCCCGATCAAGAGTCCCTCCCCAGCTCTCCCGTAGCCCCTTTAGGGACTGGAAGACCACTATAAGGTCTCCCCGGAGCCTTCTCCTGTCCAGGCTGACCCCCCCAACTCTCCCAGCCTGTCCTCCCAGCTGAGGGGCTACAGCCCTCGCAGCATCTCCAGGGCCTCCTCTGGCCCCGCTCCAACAAGTCAATGTCCTTCTGCTGTCGGGACCCCCCCGAGCTGGAGGCAGCACTGCAGGGGGGTGTCCCCAGAGCACAGCAGAGGGGCAGAATCCCCTCCCTCGCCCTGCTGGCCACGCTGCTGGGGATGCAGCCCGGGATGCGGGGGGCTTTCTGGGCTGCCAGTGCACACTGCCGGCTCATGGTGAGCTTCTCATCCAGATCCTTCTCCTCAGGGCTGCTTTCGATCCATTCTCCTCCCAGCCTGGATTTGTGCTTGGGATTGCCCCGGCCCAGGTGTAGGAACTTGCGCTTGGCCTTGTTGAACTTCCTGGGACAAAGTCACCCCGTGAGGGGAGCTCCCCTCCTTCCTGGGGTGAAGTCACCCCCCTGAACACCTCATATGGGGTTTTAATGGAGGTTTGCATCCCAAGCTTCTTCGCCGCCCACAGCTGGCCCAGCACTGCCCCCATTGCTGAGCTTTCTGACTTTTCTGGACTTGGATAGAGAGGAGTAGGACTTGCCTCCCGGTCTTCGCCATGGCTCCTGCCTGTTGCAACCTCCCAGGTGCACATAGGACATCGACAAAAAAAACATTTTCAAAGCTCAGATGGTTGAAAATGCACGTTGAGGTATGATTTATGTGCATAAAACCTTTAGCGGAACCATTCAGACTGTCTGGCAGAAGATGCAAGGATTGGTACAGTTACCAGTACAAAATTTTTATTTCGTGTACAAATAAAAGTTACTGTATGTCTTCATTGATGCAATTTAAGTTGTGTAAGTTTTGCAGAAGAAAACGTGTTCTCCTGTAGACGATCCCATTTTTGATTCAAATCTTTCTACGGCTTTCCCCACGTAATTCCAGTGATTTCACAAATCTGTATATTCAGTGACATGCAACTTTGTCTTTAAAAAAAGCAGAGGGTTTTACTATATTTTCTCTCTCTGCCATTGACTTGCCCAGGGGCTGGCACTGCATCTACTCTTCTCCATTCATGTGCAACGGCCTTCCAGGTTGTAAGATTCCACACTCAACTGCTTTCTAATTAGCTCACAATATTTGAGCACCTCTGAAATTAAGTTACAACTTCTCAGCTTTTCAAAGCCCTAAGTAAAAGCTTTCAGACTGTGTTTGTAAAGTGCATTGTGATTTTTAACTAGAAATGCTTCCAATATTCAGAAGTAAATATTGAAAGGTGTATTTTTTACATTCCCATTTTTGACCAAAAGTCACAACTTCTTCAAAAGTGTTTATTTCACAAATTTTTTTTTATCCACAGCTGAATATTACAGTGACTATTACAAGCATTATTTTTTTTTCTATAAACAAAGGTGTAGTTTACAGATTTGTTCAAAATGGAAAAATATTTTATAAGCAGTAGTATTTCATCTACAGTATTCACTCCTGTATATCATTCAACTTCTTCGAGAGCAGCTATACCTTCTGCTTATTAAGGTAATGAGACTCCACACACCCCTCCCCAAAACCCCCAAACAAATAAACAAAATAGACTTTGCACTGTAGTAGCACATTTTTTGATTTTTTTTTTCTAATTTCAACTTAATTTGAAATTCTTTGTCCACTGGCATTTACATTTTGAAATAAATTGTATACTCATTGGGGAATATTTCCTCTGGATTGTTTTACTTAACAACTACATCACTAGAACTTCTTTCAGGAAAAAAAAAAATCAATTTCTAACTGCGATATATATGTGAATCAACAAAGTTGGAGGAAAAAGGTTCATGGCAGTTCATGCAATTCATTTTAATTAGGTTATATTTATATGCAATGGCAAAACGCTAATTTTTCAGTTAAATATGGTCTGGAATACTAAGTTGGAAGAGTTTTGTTCATTTACTGTTGAAAACTGAGGAAATGCCGTTTCAAGTGCAGCTTTGTCACTTGTATCTTTTGCAAATCACAGAAATGGAGGGTCACATACTGCGAAGGCTGTAGGTGGTGGTGCGATTTCGCTGTTTAAAGTGCAGGATCAGGAAAGGACGCCACTCTGTATGCTTAAACTGTGCAACAGGCCCACATTTTGTTACTGTGTCACTCATACGAGAAGTCCCTTTAGGTACAGTGGAATAAGTTGTATGAGCAAAAACCCTTTATGATGTAGCACTGCATAAATTCAGTCTTGAGTTCTTTTCTACAGTCAACTACTACAACAGCTTTACCAGCCAAAAGATGAGCGACCTCAGCTACAAAATGCCAATAAAAGGAAAAAGAAGGGGAGGGGAAAAAAAAGCGCACGTTTTTAGTGAAAACGAAGCACGTATGTTGTTCTGGATGCTTTTCACAGCTCCAGCACATGCCTGAACTCGCCTGTGAAGTGTTGGTTTCAGAGTGGTGGTGGTTTGTGTGATTTGTGGGTTTTTTTGAGGGTTTCATTTTTGGTTTCTCTCTTTTTTTTTTCCCCTTAATTTATTCCAAATAGTGCTTTTCTGAGATACATTATACATGCAAAAATCAGTATGGGTCAGTATTGTTTTTTCCCTAGGAACTTCAAAGTGTTTTTGCAGACCTCCTCAGAGTGAGATTTTATAAGCAGACTTAGAAACCCACAGAAACTTTTGATGACAGAACAAGAAAAATATTCCCACGTTTTAACGCTTGTTTCAGAGAAAGTGGTTGAGAAGTCAGTTACCTTAGTAACAGCTAAAGGCACACAGCGGGAAAACACTCAACTTAATAATCAATATTTAAAAATAAAGACAGAACTGGAAAAGAGCCAGCTTTCTCAAAGCCACACTTTGTGTTAATTTTGCTTTCCAAACAAAGAAGCGCCCATCTGAGGAAAGAAAGGCATGCTTGAGCATAGCAATTTAACAAAATTAACGTTTAAAAGCAAATTGTAAAAATCGCTAACAGAAAAGATAACATACATCAAAGATATTTCATACAGAGTCCTCTTCCAGATGGATCCTAATGGATAAACTACATTATCACAGATCAAGACATCCCAGTTCCCGTCTATACATACCAAGAATTTTTAAGAAAGTCTTTGTTGTACATATACATTATGGTCCTGAAAATGCCAGTGAAAGACCATTATCCCCCAGAAGAGCATTAACCCCATTTTATAACTACGACCAGCAACAAAATCGTTGGGGAAGAGGATTCTGCAGCAACCTGTCATTTAGTCTGAACGATAAAGTGTTGGTTTAATCAATCTGTTGGGAATCGTACTCTGAATAATTTACATCAGAGAGAGGTAGAGACCTGAAGAGCCTGAGAGGAAACTGCTGGCCGAAGTGCTATTTCTCAGAATTCATCTACATTAAAACCGCCTTACAGAAAGACCAAATTCTGCTTTGAATTTATTTTTTTTTATTATTATTTTTAAGCGCTGATGACTACTATGGTGCAGAAAATAGGGATAAGGTAGAATTTAAAAAATTAAATTCAGAGCATCGCAAAAACATTCATTTGCAAATGTGACCAGAGGTAGGTACAATAAATAAAAATATTGTAGCTGAGCAAGTGACAGAAGAGCGCGGGCTTGCTGGGCAGAACGGTGGCGTTATCCTCATTGTACGTGAAGGGGAGATGAAGGCACTACTGAATACACACAGTAGATGCAAACGCTCAAGGACTGTAGTTTGGAGGTAGTGCTGGTACTATACAAGCGATAAATTTCCTTCTATAATTAGTTGGGTGACAGTTGGAGGAAAAGATAACTTCTCCCTAGGGAATGGCCTTCAGTCTGTCCTTCACTGGTAACAGCCGCACTAAACCATAGTCCGTTTGAAACAAGGTATTTACCCACTGGCACAGACCAATATACTTCTTCATAGCACTCAACTTTTTTCTTTAAAAATGTGCTTTTGGATAGTAATATACATATATTGTACATACAGGACTATTACAGTTTGTATATACATAGATTATATACATGATCTTCAAATCAAAACACACTCCTTATCTAAAAAGGTGACTGCAGCATGGTGGCATTTAGTGTATTTTTAAATTATTTCCCATTCTATTTTAATCCTCTGAGCAAAACTGGTCATAAATTTGCTGTTTGTCAGATGCAGAGAGGGTTTTGGTTGTTTTTGTTTTGTTTTTTTTTTTTTTGAAAGCTCCTAATCATCATGGAATCACTGGGACTTCAGGAACCACAACCACAAAAGCAGGGAAGGTTGAGATCTACTTACGCAAGATCGTTCGGGAAGCAGAAAGGACAAAACGCTCACAAGTGCCAGGCTGAGCAGGGCTCTCGCTGCTGCCAGGCATCCTACCGGCACCATGGCATGCTGAGCTACGGGGGCAGAAGCATCGCCACTCGGAACAGTTTGCAGACCGATCACCGTCAGGATCGTCACAGCCTCGGGAACCCACCTTTTCCCCTTTCTCAGCAAGGAGAGCGGCTCCGCAGTAACCGGGAATTCAACATGTCCTGATAAGTACTGAGAAAAATCAATGACTGCTTTTGGCAGGAGCTGGTCCCTTGCAGCGTCCACCTGGTGAGGTCAGAGGGTCAGTTTGTTGTAATTTATAAGTTAGGTTAAAAAAAAAAAATCCTAACAGAATTTGAATTGATTGCAATTATTCATTTAAGGTTGTTGCAGACAAAGAGTTTGCGTTCACTCTTAAAGAAATGCCTGACATTACTAACACACTATCTTACAGTTTTTGTGTTAAAACATTTCATTGCTTATTCATTCCCTTTCATTTTAGAACTTTTTTTTTTTTTTTAAGTATTCTTCATTCATCTAAGCCTTGGGTTTGCACAACCGGTAAAATTTCGGATGGCTATTGAACTGAATAGAGTTTTTCGACTGATTGCTATCGCTGGGACTAACCTAGGACTGGGGACCCGACGATTAAACTGGGTTGTATTAGCACGTCTTACCTACGTACGAGATTCTGATAGAGGCCATGTAAGAGGTCTAAGAACCTTGATAGCCACTGGATGAGGGTTTTTGACTTTTAAAAGCACAGGGCAAGCCAACAGTAGGGATGAGGATGATGCTCGTCTAGACTAGGAGCGGGAAGGCCCAAGACAGTCCCTTGTCTCAGAATTATTTCTCTAGGACAAAACCTTTGTGAGTCACTAATGTAAATTTGGGTCATGGAAGACAGTCCAAACTGCCAATTTATTTGAATTCCCATGAAGCAGATGCACTGGATGCAGTTAGGAGAAGTATCAGCAATTCCCAAACACAGAATTTGTGACAAATTCCACATGGGTGGAAACAAGCAGCATCCAAGCCCGTTACACCTTAGCCGGCATGATAAATACGTACTCGCACCTTCTGCAATTTACTTTTTCAACTCAGTGTCGTGATACAGTTACTAGCAAGAACAAGAGGCAGAATTGCATGTCCCGTTACTGATATGTACAAAACCACCTAGCTATTAGATAAATTACACGTCCTTCAAGGCAGTGTAAGTGTCTCAGATTTTGTTTTTGATTTAACTGTCATTTCTTCATAGACACCTATGAAGATCAAAGTAAGTTGTCTCCCACTCGCCATTCTTTGTTAGTGGCTTTTAGAGATGATTATGGACTTTGAACTACATCAACATAAAATCAAGCAGTAAAAACCTGTTGGTTTAAATATGGACCTGTTTGGTCCATATTTAAAGAGCTCCTTAAATTCCTTTTGTGATTTTTCTTTCTTTGCTGCAGGTCTCTAGGTGGGAGAGGTGGGCTTAATTACGCTTTCTTCAGACTTTATTGAGAAATTCCAAGTTGAGCGAAGCAGGGAGATGAATAGAGTCCATGGTTATGGAGGATGGGTTGAACGGGAACAAAACTGGGAACATGTGCTTGAAGTCTAACAGCAGCTGCGGAGGATCGTTGCGATCTTGCAAGTGTGTCTATGAGGTGTGGGAGAAGAAAACAAGTTTAGTATCAGTTGTTACCTTTGTCAGGTTTAACGTCATCAAAGGTTTGAGAATGTAGGCAATTTTAGAGATATTAAAAAAAAAAAAACAACAAAAAACCACGAGTGAGAACTACATTGTTCTGTACTGCAGCAGCCTTCCTCTGAGCAAATATTTACAGGAACTTCTACCCAGACTATAGGAAACACTGCTTCAGAAGAACCTGGCTAGCTTTCCTACATGAGCACGAAGCATGTGGATGTTACAAGTAAGCACGTGAACACGCGGAACACTAAATACAGGACAACACGCGGCAGCACGCCTGTTACAAAATACCTGAGTTAGTACTAATGACATCTGTATTAAATCATTACTATCTCCTCTGCTTTCCAGCCCTTTACTTTACCTGTATGTCTCGTATGAAAGCTACTGTCACACGCTCTTCAAACTCGTTCACAGGAGTGTAGAGATTAAGTATCTTTACAATCTGTTGAAAACAAAACAGGATTACAGAGAGTCATGAGAAGCCAAACTTTTCCAGAATACAAAGCGCCACTAACAGTTTTGTCTTGACACAGCCGTAAAAAGGCTCCCATGACACTACTGAGAAGCAGAAGTAGCACAAGTATCATCGTGGTGTTGCTTTGCCTGCTGTAAGGTACGGTAAGCCTCCGTGGACCTGACAAAGTCACTTCTTACAACAACGTTTGTGAATTGGGAGTAGACTTGAACAACAGATTTATACAGGGACTCCAGTCAGTTGGCACATGGTGACATAGGTGACCACTTCCCAGTACTTCTGATGTCACCTCTACAATGCTTAACATGTTACCTCATTCCTGCTCATCCCCTACCACCCCTCAAGAACACATGTTGTAGATGGAGATAAAGGAGAAAGGATCCCCAAGAATCACTGAAGATCAGCTCCCACCTCTCGCTTCTTCCTTCCTACAACATTATCAAACTAAGGCCAGGCAATCCCACAGCAAAGAACATGAACTCCAGTTCTCCTGGCATGGAGTCTCAAAGTTTAAGGGTGGATCCAGCCAGCCTAGATGGGCAGTTCTCAACCTCCTGCCCCAAATATGAGTCCTTGCTGGGCATCCTGCAGACCTAGCCGGGTTAGACCCTGGCAAAAGATCCCTGGTTTAAAATCCCCCGATTAAGTGTCTGAGTTATACCATGAACTACTCAGGGCTGGGTTTCATCTTTGAACATTTCTTCTGGAGCTCCAGGGCCATCAGCAGCACTGTAAGAGAGGAGCCGCTGCAGTGGCCACCTCTGACATGCGTCAGTACCAAACATCAGTCCTGAAAAGAACAAGTTTTCCCCATGCTGAGACTGGGCAGCGAAGAGCTGGCACCCTTTCCCACTCCTTTAATTATCGGTACCCTCTGGTGTAAATCTCTGCCCTGCTCCCTACCTGCTGCGTGGTGAGCGATGTGCACAAGGAGCAGATGGCCTCGGCATCTTCTGAGGTTTTCTTTTTCAGCTGCAGCAGCTGTGCCGCCTGAATCAAGGGCTCCAAAGTTTGCGCTGCTCCACTCTGCTGCAGGTTCTTCCCACGCAGCCATTCCTCCAGTTGGCTTATGTTAAACCTGGGTAAGCAGGTCAAGATAAGACATGAGCTGAGAGATAAGACATAGCATCTCAAAAATCCTCTACAAGACTCAAGGTATGTTGCAGTGCTGGTATATGTGGCTTTTCGTAATGCGTATTTGTGATACGCATGGCAAGAGACAACCAGGCCAAAGCTTAATACTCAACAACTCAAAGCAAAATTTATACTCTATGTACCTTAGAAATCGATGAGCCATATAACAGGTGAACAGCACAAGGGATGTGCTTTTCTACAGCATTCAGATACATTCAAGTTTCAAAAGTCAAAATTAAGGTTTTAACAAGCTATATAAACACTAACAAAATCCTGCAAGGTATGTAAGTACCTTTGAAAGTATCGTCACAAAAAATGCCTTTGCCTGTGCCCGCTCCCAGGCTCAAGGGGAACATGCAAAGGATCCACCGTGGGAAGGGGAGAGGATAATAAAAGGAACATTTAAGTCATTTACACCGAGAAGTAAGTTGATAGATTTATACCTGGGCTTATAAATATTCACAACCCCTTTCAGGCAGGTTTGCACTAGCTGTCCTTTCAAATTTCAGTCCTTTTACAACCCTGTGCTAAGACACTGATGGGGCACACAAGCCCCTGATGCCAACCTAGCGGCCATCCGTGCTGCCACTTGCTTGCAGCTCACGAGAGGTCAGAGGCACTTCACATCGCAACAGGGGTTTGTCTTTCAGATCCACCCGCAGAATCAGATCCTTTGCCACTACAACATTTGTTAAGTTAAAAACAGTAGAAAGGGCAGAAGGAGGGAACCGCAGAGGTTTCTCCATCCCAACGGGCAATTCATCAGAGGGCTGGAGCCCCTCTGCTGGGAGGACAGGCTGAGAGAGTTGGGGGTGTTCAGCCTGGAGAAGAGAAGGCTCCGGGGAGACCTTATTGTGCCCTTCCAGTAACTAAAGGGGGCCTACAGGAGAGCTGGGGAGGGACTTTTTACAAGGGCATGTAGTGATAGGACGAGAGGGAATGGCTTCAAACTGGAGGAGGGGAGATTTAGATAAGATATTAGGAAGACATTCTTTCCTGTGAGGGTGGTGAGGCACTGGAACAGGTTGCCCAGAGAAGCTGTGGCCGCCCCATCCCTGGAGGTGTTCAAGGCCAGGTTGGACGGGGCTTGGAGCAACCTGGGCTGGTGGGAGGTGTCCCTGCCCAGGGCAGGGGGGTTGGAACCGGATGGTCTTTAGGATCCCTTCCAACTCTAATCATTCTGTGGTTCTACAACAGGTACATCCCTGCTCCAAGCCCGTGTCCCACCTTAGCTGCATGCCCGTGCTCCATGAGCAGACGTCCTTCCTCAGCAGGAGGTTGTTCAGGGCGACTGCATTTATCATGTAGAAGAGCTGCTTGAAGACCTGCTGCACAATCTCTGGGTCCAAGCCCTGGTCACACATGATATTGTGGAACGTGTTCAGCTGGCGAATGATTGCGTCTAAGCTGTAGGAGCTGTCACCATCTGCCATGCTGGAGGAGCGATTCCTGTAGCCCATTGGTTTGACACCAGAAAGCCCCTGGATACTCTCATTTTCCAATACCGCAGACACTGAAAAAGGGGGAAAAATGAGCTAAAAAAGCCTGCGTCCACATGTTCATCACTGGAGGTAAGAAATGCTCCTTCATGGGCAGTCACAAACTACAGCAGTGTTGAAGTGATGCAACATGATGGATGCTGTGAGGTCTGAAAAGGCGGACAGACCCATGAATTGCTAGTTTATTGTGATAATATGAAATAGTTGAAACAAATAGAATATCTGTAAGATGACGCTTTTTTCCCCTACCGTGTTACTACACAGAAATCACTTACTATGCTGCAGAAACTGGGAGCACCTCTCCTTTGAGCTGTAATCAATTCTCCCTCTGTACCCACCACAGAGCCTTAAATTCTGCAGTTAAAGTGATTAATTAGCTCAAAGGATTGGGAGAAATGAAGATAGATTAAAAGTAATAAAATTCTTACAGCCTAACTGATGGAGGAACAAGACAACCTTCTTGTTCTGCAAGGAGCAGGAGGAACATGGAGCGGTGGTAGGAGGTGACGCTGTCAGATACAGCCAGAATTTGTGCAATGACATTTGGAGGTCAAAGAGAAAGGGTCCCAGCTAGAGAAGAGTCCAGGCTGGGAGCTCAAGGAAAATCCCAGCAGCTAGAAAATATAAAGCTCTGAGAAAAGCCCCTCAATTAGCTTAGCAAGGAGGACAGATTTAGCTGAGAAAGTAACTCTTCTCGATACTGATGTACCCTTGCAAAACAAGGTCTTTATTAGATTTTTTTTTTTCCTCTTCCCAGTTCTCTCCTCCCTCATAACGTGCATTTTCACCCATAAAAAGTTTAACCATGAACCTGGTCTGGAGGAGAACACTGTTCCTACAGACTCACCAGCACCATCTCACCTCCCCAACAGAAAGGAAGGAGATATTTTCTATCATGGGGAAAAAACAACCCTCATCCCCATTAGTTTCTATCATGGGGGAAAATAAAAACTCATCCAGGCCTGGCTCCCTAACTCCAGGTCACTGCTAACACCAGAACCCGCTCCAAACCACGAGGTTTTTTGGTAACGTATGTCTCTCTTCCAGCTTCAGGCTTTTCCTTTGGGGAGAAGGCACGCTTAGCACTGTACAAAGGTCTGAAAAACACTCAGAGTAGATAATTACAGCAA
>VZSZ01006018.1:346487-388338 GCA_013398815.1 Ibidorhyncha struthersii | reverse complement strand
CACAGGCAGTGCCAGAGCTCAGGCTGCTGCTGCCTTGCACCATCAGGGCTAGTGGCGGTGGGACCTTCCCCCTGGCTGAGACCCCAACAAGCCCCAGCCCCTGGGCTGCAACATTAGGTTTCATGCAGGGGGGCTCAGGTGCAGACCCTGGGGGGCTCACGGAGAGCTGTGAGACTGGAATAAAGCTCGGAAGGATTTTTTTTTAGCTGTCCAGCTCTAACGAGCACTTGTGAGTAAGATGTTTTATCTCATCGAAGGCTTATACTGTGGTAATATTTGGATGGAGGTTTTTCGCAGGCAAGCGGCACATTCCTGATACACAAGCCAAAATCCTGCCACATTTCAAGTCTTTTTTCCAAAGCCTGGGGGCATGAAGAAAAGGTCACCAAATTTCTTGAAGCATGGAGGGGAAAAAAGAGCGTATTTTCTTCCAGCTAAATGATCAGCAACCACTTAAAATTTCCAGGCAGAGAAAATACACTGGGGCAGACTCCAACCTGGGATATTTTAGCTCAAACAGCTGTCATTTGACAAAATTACAAGTGACTGTAATTAGGAAGCAACAGGCAACTGGTGGATCTGCTGGTGTCCCATTAAAATATGCCTTTTACATTTTTCAAAGAATGAAAGCTGTTGTGCAGGTATATTTGCTATGGTTGGGAAGAAGTAGCACTCTGCTTTTCTCCCCCTCCACACCCCCTGCCGCCTCCTTTTTTTTCTGAATGAAAGTGTTTTACAAACGAAAAATGAGGTTTCCTGAAATGAAGGGCTGCCTTTTATTCTGAGCTGGCTTCCATGAAATGTATTTGAGAGCCTCCTGTCCTTATCTCTGAACTTGCTGCAGGGTGACAACCGACCATCCCATCTGGGCTGGCTTGGCCGAGTGAGCGGCTGGGCTGGGCAGAGTCCTATGGACCTGGTGGGACATCTGAGGAGGTTCTGGGCAGCCCTTCATCTACGCTCTTCATCGCCTGCCCCCACATTTGGAGTCCAGCCCCACGTATCTCCACTTCTCCTCCCTGAGGCCTGTGGGGACCCAGGGAGGCACAGGCTGCAGGAGGGCTGCCTCCCCATCTCACCCCAGGGCTGCAGTCCTGGCCGGCGTACCCTCCTTCTGATGTCCTGAGGGAAGGCCTGGCTGCCTGGGCAGTGTCACCTGCCCCACTTGGGCACCAACGGGTTTGGTTTCCCCGAGCAGGAGCGGGAAAGTGTCCCTAGACTTCTCACCACCCATGACCTGCACTTGCCCTGGGGGCTGCTGGCTGACTTGCTCTCCCTTTCTGACTCATCTCCATCACTTTCCTCCAGGTCTTTTCTCTCTCTCTTTCTCTTCAATAACCTCCCTTTGTGTCCTAGTCCCTCTTTTCCCCTTCAATGGTACCTCCTGGAGCACCGCGGGGAGGGGTGGGAAGCAGTAAGGGTGTGCAGCAAGTCCTGTCCCCGGTGGAACGAGAAAGCACAAGCACCTCCAGAAATGCAGCCTGACCTGCACAGCGCACGTGGGCAAGGGACAGAGAGGGCACCATGCGTTGGAGACTGTGGGCCACGGCCACTGTGACTTTATCTGGGAATAGCTGATACACATGAGGGGAGGCTCCGGCATGGGAACGGCAGCACCCCAGCACGCTTAGCTGTACTCGGTCACACAGTGACCAAAACTCTCCCCCACGAGGCAAAAGTCATGCGACTGTATATGATAAACTGTCACAGGCAGTTCTTTACATAGGTTAGGATAATAGGCTAAACGGCATGCAGGCACAGGAGCAAAAACTTGTAGCTGTTTGCTCTCCAGCATTAAGCTGTGGACTCACTGCCACAAAATATTGCTGAGGCAATAGTTCAGCAGAAAAATTAAAAGCCTGCTAAGTCAACCCCTTTCCCTTCGTCCCTAGTTCTGATGGGAAACTCACAGCAGAGGAAAAACCATCTTGATGCAATCTTGTGCAGACTTTAAGAACTGCAGGGATGCTGTAGCGCAGTCTCCCACCAGGTAGGCAAGAAGGACAGGCTACGGCCCACAAAGCTGGAGCACTTACTCCTCCTCACACTCAGGAAGGCATTGTGCTTTTTAGAGCAGTCCTGCCCTGAGTTTTCATCCTGTGGGGCAAACATAAAGGCAAAAGAGTGTGTTTGTGTCTGTGAGCAGGGGTAGATTAACCAGGGGACAGGTCTGGGGAGACTGAGCCTTTGTTCCCTCCTAACTATCTCCTGCCAGCGTCACCGCCACTGCACAGCCTCTTCTTTCCCAGGGTTAAAATAGCACAATTTCTTGTGTCACATAACAGATCTTATAAAACAGATTCCCTTTTGCCAGAGAGAAAATCTTTGTTATGCTGAAGTTAAGATTGAAATAATATATTGGTGAGACATGCAAATTTTAAAAAAAAGGAAAAGACATTGCCACTGCAAACTCCCCCTCAAGTAACACCCCCCTCCAATAAATAAAATACATAAATAACCCCTTCTCAATAAAAGTCCAAGCAAACCAAACAGAAAACAAAAGAAACACAAAACCCAAATGGACGGACCAGCCCCAAATCTCTGACAAAAGGACAGCAATTGGGTTTCAGTGGAACATGGTGAACTGAGCAGATGAAAACCCAAACAAAATGCAAATATGGGAAGGGGGGGAAAAAACAAACAAAAACCCCCTACCCAAGATGAAGAACTGAAGGAAATAAATGCCTGGGGCATCATTCCAAAAAGCCTAACCTTCTGTGGTGTGGCAAGTCACTTCAGATGATGCTCCACCAGCCCCGTGCGGCTTTGTTCCCCTCCCCACTCTCTGCAGCACGATGAAAGCACAGGAAGGATGTTCAATGGCAGATTGGCCATCAGCCACTTTCAAAGGGGGAGTCATTTAGTGAGATTCACTCATACTTGTATAAGCTGAAACAAAAAAAAATGAACAACATCGGTAAAGCAACCAGACTGATCTTACAAACACACTTCATCTTGGACGTGGCTGATGGGAAAAACACTCTGTTGTAGAGAATGTAAAATTATGAATACTGATAACACCTCCCAACAAGCCTCAAACACCTATTTCCAGATGAGTGTTTACCACCACGTGGTCGGTCAGGGCTGACCATATTGTGTACAAGTCTGATTATTACAGCCCAAGTGTTGTATTGTTTTTAGTTTTCTTTAAATCTAGGAGTGTATGGGGTGAGGGGACAGGGGGCTCTTGAGTTCTGTAGCACACCGGAGCTGTCACGCTTAGACCAAAATCTGTGAGCTGTTCAGCCCAAAGTGGTCAACCTGATAAAAAAGGCTCCCCAGAAAGGCTGAACCGTTTTTAATAGCGAACGTTTATCACTTACTATCCTTGGTAAAAGCTAGCTCGTCAGACTTGAGGTCGTAAGAGATAGAGATAACCCACAGTATTTCTTCAGTTATATGCTGCTCCCAGAAAAGTTGAGAAAGCTTTTGAAGCCTGGATAACTTTTCATTCATGAGAACTGTGGGGGGTTTTTTTTGTTTGTTTTTTGGGACTTTTTTTTTTTTCCTTTTAAACCGGTCTTGCAGATAAAACTTGATACAATTAATCACTGGCAGGAAACCTTGGAGGGTGCGGTCTGCTGGGTAGAGCAGAGGCCCAGGGCTTCGCATGTCTCACTTCCATCCCTGCCGCTGGCACTGACTCACAGCCTGGCTGGGGGTGAGTCACCTCCCTGCTCCGTACCTCCTGGAGAGACTGTGGCATACCTGGTGGGACAGCTCCGCTATTTAAGTTAGCTAGCGCCAGGCATGTGATTTTGGGACGACCGAAGCTGATGGGTGGTGTCTGTGGGCTTTCACAGGTTCTTGTGTTCGTACCCAGCAAAACGCAGCAGGAGTCAGAGATCAAAGGCCCAGGGTGCTACTAGAAGCTACGCTGGATTTGTAAATTGAGTTTTCGATATGCTCATGGATTGCACGTGAGGGTATCGGTTGAGTTACAGCAATGTTGCCTTCACTGAAGCGTCGAAGGCTTGCCATGTGTTAGCCAACCAGAAGTACCGTGACTTTGCTCAAGAAGGACTTCCAGGTTCATGTCTCTGCTCTGGCATCAATGCATGTGATCACAAGGGAGGCACCAAGGCTGATCTCATGTCAGGAGGGGAGACTTGGGCGCTTTGTCCCACCTCAAGCAGGGCTGCTCTCAGCCCATCCAGTTCTGGACCATACATTCTTCGTCCCTGGTCCCTGCCCTCTTCCTGGCGCCAGCCCTTGTGTTTTGGAAACCATCTGCTCAGCAATCTGATGCAATTGATGATGAATTTGAGGCAAACGTGGAGGGCCAGGCCAGGCTGGCGATGCAGCAGTCTCACACTCCTCAGAGTCATGTGTTGAAGTGTTGCGTCCAACTTTGCAATGCCCTTGTCCCGCAGCAGAATCCATTCCTCACACCTTAAGAAAAGCACCTTAGCAAAGTGTCTCAAGAGCATACAAGCTGCATGAAGAGGCACCTACTCGAGTCGTTAGGAAGAAGTCAGAAGCTCATCTTTAAACATTCCTTTGCCACAACACTTAAGCAGTCTTCGAAACTGAAGTGTAGGTCTTTCCCTGTCCTCAGTTCTCACTTTAGGCAACGAAACACCATTTTGCTCCTTCTTTCTGACCAAAGAAATCTTGGATTCCTTCCTGCACAGCTTAAACCGTGGGGATGGGGACTCCCTACCCCAGCACAACCCACAGTGAGGGAGCTATGACATGGCTGCGAAAGCCAAGGGGGGACACAAAACCAGAGGCCCTCCTCCTGGGAGGATACTGTACCCTGGGTCTTGTCTTGAAGACCTGGACTGCAGCACCGACATGGAGCTCGTGGCTGTAGGAGGGCACAGGAGGAGTTCGGCTGTAGGGCTGCAGTTATGTTTCAGNACCTGGCACGTGCCTGCCATGTTGAGGAGTTGCAGGCCAAGGCAAGGAGGTGCAGGGTTGCAGTCCTGCTCTGCAACTGCTGGTTTTTGCCTCCGTCCCATCTTAGGTGCCAAAATCTGCTTGTGAAGCCGGGCATATAAAATTATGGGATTGGTGCTGGAAAAGTAAATACACAAGTTCTGATGTGCTACGAAAGGGGTCCCCGGGTACATTCAGGAGGCTGGACCGAAGTATGATAGGATTAACGCAATTCAGATGGGTCCATGTGGCGAGCGCTCTTAGGAGAAAAAAAACATACATACAGAATATACTATACTGGGTCCTGAAGCAGTGGAGATTATTGAGGTTCAACCACAGATGGAACATTCATATATGCAGGACCCTCAGAAAAATTGTATTTTGCTCGTGAACTAATCCATGAACCACCCAGGCTTGTAAAGTGGTCACTGATTACGTGAGCTGGAGATCAGCTTTCCCATTTGACACAAGGCTTAAATAACTGCCCCAAAAGGACAACCTGGGCACTGCTGCTGCACAAGGGTAAAATGCGCTTCCAAGAGACACCGTCCTCAGAGGTTGTACCAGGATTAGGCCAGTTGCGTTGCTGGCTTTGGGAGTTTCAAACCATAGAATAGATTTTATCCTTGCGAGACAGAAAATTTTGCTGGAGGTTGTTTTATTCAGTTTTACAGCATTTTCATTGTTACAGAGAATCATCTCACCTTCTGCACCAAGGTGTCACCTTCTCTCGCTCTCCAGCATCGGTGGGCGGAGACGTCTGAAGGGACGTGGATGGAGATTCCCTTCCCTGCACAGGCTGTAACCAGAGGGTTACAACAGGTGTCTATCAACATTTTTTACCCCAATGGTTCAGAGCTCTCTGGTCTCTATTAATTTATTTTCAAATCTATGTCTGCCCATATTTCTAAAAATAAGTAGCACCGTTAACATTTTGAATTTTAATTATCTACTGAATATCTAAAGATAAGCTGGAAGGGGAAGCCCCTCTGTCAGCAGAAGTACAATTTAGTTAAATGAGTGAAATTTATCAGAAAAAATGAGTAATAAGCAGTGAGGAAGACTGTCTCATTTTGCTAATTTTACTTCATAAATTATCTGATTTGACATTCTGTGCTAAAAAATCTGCTTATGAACCAAGAAAAGCAAGGGACATACTCCACTCGGCTGAAGCAGAATCTGTGGCCACAAAAATTTTGCTGCATTAGTACTGCAGCATGAAACCCCCTGCCACTGAAACGAAGACTCCTGTGGTTGTTTCTAGATCACCGTGTATCTAGAAATAGCTAGGTGTGCTGGGCTTCGGGTCGGAGCCTACACAGAGCCTCCTGGTTGTCTGCAGCCACATCACAACTGCATTGATTTCACTGCCCAGGTGTCCCCAACGCACAGAAGCGCGAAGCAAAGTTGTCCTTCCCCCTGCTTGCACCCCCCAGCCCATTTAAGGAATGAAGGAAAAGATCATTCTTAATCCTTATTTTGTATTTGATGCGTTTTTAAAGAGCTATAATGAGACTATCAGCCCATTTTATTTGGGCGCTTTTGCCTGGGACTGCCAATGAACTTTTAGTACTAAAGTTATTTCAGAAGAAAGAGGCGAAGGGGTGCCAAAATAGGCTATAAAACTAAGCATGTGTTAATAGCATCTGTTACAAATAAGGCTGGATTCCACTTTCCATTGTCTTACTCCTTTTTTCTCAAGTTGTTTAACTTTTCCAATTCAAAAGGAATTTGGCTGAAGATTTCCCTTACTTGGTCTTGACCTCACGGAGGGCTGCTTGCAGAAGAGTTGTACAACATCTATTACAACCTTTTAAATAGCGAGGGCACGAGAGAAAAGGACCACAGACGCCTTCGTGGATGTTGAGACTAGAAAAAATCAGGTGCAATAAAGGAGCCTTCCCAGCCCCCCCCATTTGATCCCAAAAATAAAGGGCAGCAGATCTCTTAGTGCTGCTACTCCAAAGGCAGCAAGTCTCCTTCGCTGTTCCGTGCAATGAGAAATGTCACAAACTGTGTCATTTCAGTTACTCACCAACACACGTTATTTTAAAGGACTTCAAGGGTGCCTTGATGACTCTCCAAATGAAAGCCCCCTTGGGCTGTCAAGTAATACTGAAAGAAGTATATAATTTACATGATAAACACCTTGTTCTGAAATACACACACTGTTTTGGAAAAGCTCTCTTAATACCTGCATTAAAGACTAGCTTTTAGAGCTCTGAAGCTCGAACAGCACAAAGAGAAAGGGAGCCGAATTGCACAAATCTCCTCTTTAACCTACGGCAGCACTATATAAAAACAGAACCTAAAAAAGGAAGACAGAAGTGGCTATCACGCTCCCTAATGAAACGGTGTTCCCTGTTATTCCCAGTTTCCCCTTTTATTTAGTGCCAAGAAACTCTAGTAGGTACTGCAAAGTCAGAAAACAAGGTGCCAACCACATGAAGCCGAAATACTCTTAACACGTACACAGCTTGTGCAAAATTATTTTTGCCTATAATTAACCATCCAGCATTTTTTTATAGCTTCCTTTAGCAACGTTAAAAGCAACGACGTCGTGTTAACACTGCAGCAGCAGCCCAAACTCTACAAACATCCTAATGTGTGAACACTTAATACTAACATCTAGTACAGAACAGGAAAACTGCTAACGAGGACATAGCAGGAAAATTGAACCATCTCTTTGTCAGTAGACAGGCTGGAATGTAACTAGGGATAAATGCTCGCAAAGGATTTTTTGTTATGTTTTTCCCTTGAATTGTAAACCCACCAGATTCTCTCCTAAAAATCTTTCAAACAAATTTACAAGTTATAATGATTTTTATTTTTTTTTTTTTTTTTGGATAAGGGCTGTCACTCAGAACTCCTCTGGGTACGGGGCTAGGCCAGAAGTGCCAAAAGACCAAAGGACCAAAGCCCTATTTGAAATCTATCATTGCATTTAACAAATCCCTCAACATTTCAGCCTACCTGGAAGCCTGACTGATCCAAAACATATTTTTGTCTTACTAGTTAAATAACGCACATGCTGTTGCCTGTTTTGGCAGTAGTCAGAGCCTATTACCGACTACTGACTGATGCTAAAATTTTAAGTACCGTGCATGAACTACAGTTCCTAACAGTCAGAAACAGATTGCTGATGCTGTACACCGCAGGGGTCCCTCTTTCGGTCCCAGGATAAGATGCACCTGATCCAGCAGATCCAGAGAGCCAAAGCTTTACAATGTTAAAGATACAGATCTGAGTTTTGAATTTTGGGCTTCAGCAGGAGCATTGCATTCATTTTTCAGTTTCAATATATTCTGATAAGGTTAAGGATCTTTCCCTTCTATTTTTAGAGCTATTATAGACTGAAAAGAGTAAAATAGTATGTTTATAGCGTGCAAAACATGTAAACCCCCTCAATGCTAGTGAGTCCAGACATATATTTGGACACAAAGATCAGTATTTGCATCCATTGATACAATCAATAGTGTACCAATTAATATTCTCAGGAAAATCACAACACTTCAAGAGTGTTTCAGCAGGACAGGTCCAAAGAAGTTGGCTGGAGCTGACTTAAATATGGTCTGGCAGCAGACTGGGAAGTATAAATCCCGTGTTGCATTGTCTCTGATGACTGTGTGTAACCATGGCAAAAGATTCTTGTCTTGATGTTTCCTTCTTCATAAGGCCAAAAATTGTATCTAGGAAATTGCAGTTTCCTGCCTTCTCTTGGATTAGAAACAGAAAACACCGATCACTATATTCGAAGTTAAAAAGGAGTTACATTTGTGAATATTTTTTATATTTCCTAGGGCTTTGCCTAGCTAAGGGTTAAGACATTCGCAGGCGAGGGACTTGCTGCATGTCATTTAGTAGGCTCAGCAGTCAAAGAGCTCCACAAAATCCTTCTATCATAATAACTTGTTAAAATTAATCACCGTTACACCTTCCTTTACATCAATTCTTCTTTTTTTTTTTTCTGAACATATGTGAGAGTGCTTTTAAAGCAGAATTAGAATAAGCAATAACTTTTATCTTTCTTTCATGTCCATCCTCTGTACAGCATTGTGCTAGTTTTTACGGCTCTGTTCTATCTGCATCGCTCTACTTACCAATATAGCCACAGAAACACGCTATTACTTCTGAAATGTTTCCTTAGTTCTGGATGGAAAAAGGCTGTCTGGGTAGAAAGCAAAAAAACCAAACAACCCCCAAATCAATCTCACCTTCAACATAGAGTACCCTCTCTTCAGGGAGATGCAATAGCTTTGGCAAAGGTTGGGAGACAGACCTACTTTTACAAGCCAACAGTCACAGGTTATCGCTGCAGCCAAGGGTGCCCCTACAAAGCATTAACTCTGCACCACTCACTGCACGGATTTCTCTTTTCCTTCTCTGTTGCCATACAGTGAAATTAAACTGGTTGGAGGTCCTGGGTCTTTGTCTGCAACTAGACAAAGCGGCAAAGGGTTTAGCTCACAGAATACAACTTCCCCGACCCTCAAGAGTCAGGCACACGTGCGCAATGTTTGAAGATCTTCCGAGCAAGTACTCTCACGTCTATTCGTATGCTTGAAATTCAGCACATGCATGAAACTTAGCAGGACTATGGTTCTTTTTGTATTTTTACACTAGGTGGCTTTTTAAAAGCTAAAGGAAGGTATTTAACTTTGACAATGATGCACTACGAGCACATTTCATAAACACATTTTCTAAAAAATATCAATTTAAAAAAACATTTCTTGGGTGAGAAGGGGTGGGATTTCTTAATTGTTTCATGCTACTTATTTAATCTATTTCATTAAGCTAACACCTGGGTACATAATGAATTTTTCCCTTTTTTCCATTATTTTACTGGGGGATTTAGCTATTTTTTTCTGCATGTCCCCCCCTCCCATTACATTGATACAGCACTTGCTTTTTATTACTTCTTTGCCTACCTCCTGAACTACTCGTGACTATTCAAAATAAATGTTCAAAATACAGTAATCTGTAATTAAGGCTGAATATCTCAACACAGCATATTATGGTTGAGTTTTCCTCTATAAGACTTAACCTACCTTTAAGCAAGATACAGCCTTATTACTTCCTATTTTTTTCTCTTAAATGACAAATAAAGCTCTCCAGGTTTTTATTTCAGTGTCACTTTTTTTTCCAGTCTGTATCGATTTTAGATTTTTCTAGAGGTTCAAATTTCATGTAATAATTAATTTTATTTTCTCTTGTACTCTTTTCAGCATTTACCTTTGCTTTAAGAGTCAGAGCCTTTCACTTCTGTTACTTTGATTTTCTTGCTGCCTCCCTTTTCTCTGCAAGCCCCTAACTGATCGTTTATTTTGCTGTGGTCTCCCCATCTTTTTCCACTCCCAATAACATTTTTTAAACCTCATTGTATCTTTGAACATTTTTTTTTTTTTTTAAACCACACTGACCACTTCTTGTTTTTTGTAATCTTCTTTTCAGAGGAACTGGAGCCTGCTGTACGTTGGTTCTGAAGTCTCGGCAGTCCCAACTCTCTTTCCACGCAAAGGGATCCCAATACATCCTGTTGCAGTTCACTGACTTCCTTAATTCCACCAGGTAGATATATTAAAGTCCAGTGCTGTGACTTGACTGTGAGCATTTATTTCATATCAGGTTGAATTCAAGTAATATTTTGATCCCTTACACATTATTCTCTTGTTTGTTGTCAATGACATGTTTTGAAGTGCTACTTCAGAAAGGCAACTAAACACAAACGTCTGCCTTCAGGTTTTAAAGACAAGCAACAAGCTGTTGTAACCGCAGATGAGTGAGAATGATGTTACAATAAAGAGATGCCTGAATATATATTAATTCAGTACAGATGATAACATATGTTTTCAATCCTTAGGATCATGTCTGGTACAGACGTAGAAAATGTAGACTGGCAAAATTCATAAAGAAATCACATTTCTTCAAAAGTAAGGAATTCAAAAAGAGCTTATGACCATATTTCTTAATGTTTTATTACTCTTAAGTGAAATCCTTTACAGATTGAGCTAACTGGATGACTATTTCAGTTAATACCAGCAGCTGAGACTACGACCAGCTTAGAATAGACAAAATTTAACAAAACAACATTGCTCCAGGTGTTTAACAATTCTCCCTGAAAGCCAATAACGACATATATTTGAAGTTTCAAATTTCCATTCAACATGCTATTACCACTTACACAGTGTTTTGGTTTTTTTTTTTTTTTTTTTTTACAAGTAAATCCATGTGCATCAAACTGTTTCTTCAGTATTTCATATTACAGGAACTGTACACTGTATTTTTAAAGCATGTAACTGAACTGGCAAAAGAAAACATTGGCATTAAAAAATTGTTTGACAATTCAGTACACTGTTTCTGAAAAGTCCCACTCAATATGATTGTAAATACAGAAAGAATACATCATTACTGCATGATTTACTTGTGAGTCGTGACTTCAGTCATAAAATTAAACCCACCCCTCATCCCCCAAAACAAGACCACTTTCTATTAGTCGCTTTCTGTTATAGCTTCCTGCATCTTATCTCAAGTCCTAAAATGAAAGTCGGTGTCAAATCTTCCCTGTTGGGAAGATGGCTGTTGACTTTCGTGTAACTACATCTTAATGGCAGAAAAATTGTTCTTTCCTTCTTAATCCCTAATTCCCATGCACATACAATTCAATAACTAGTGGTGAAAAGAGGACTGACTAACAAGAGGGCAGACAGTGGTAGTAAGCCTGTAAGAGCAAGAAAAGATAAGAGGAGTAAGGAGGAAGCAGCAAAACCAGTGACATATTGTGCTCCTCCTCACTTATGACTACGCAAGATGCAAGTAACTATTCTACTCCTTAACACCAAAGAACATTTCACTTGGACATTTTTTTAGAAAACTTCTCTTACATTACTCTCAAACTTGGAGTGCTTTTCTGTTAATTGCCAATGAAAGAAGAGCTTATTTCAAATGTGAAGGTTATCACCAATATTCCAACAGCAGGGAGAAACAAGAGGCAGGAATATGTTTAATTAAAAAAGAAGCAAGAAAGAAAAGCCTCCCAAGAAGTCAGACTTACAGCCACTAAAATTTAGATGATGACAGAAAAAGAGAGTGATAATTTTTAAATGCAAAAGCAGCAGTGTCCTTCTCCATATAGTATCTGAACACTTATTGGTCAGCTGTACGTAGTAACATTTATTACATACTTCTCAATAGTTTATAGAAGTTGAGTCTTCCAGTCACTTGCATCAGTATTGCTCTACGTCTGGAAACAGATTCATACACTGAACAACATGAGTAATACCCAAATTTAAGGTGACATTTGCTAAAAATACATTTCAATGTATTTTTAACAAATGAAACTGAGATTGCAGTGCACCAATGAATATTTCTTTGTGAACGTAGAGCCAAGAGTGTATGTAAACAAAATCGGCTTAATCCCCTGCACAGAATGAAATACAGTAGACAGAAAACCGTTCTATCAAGGCATTTATGACCAGAAGTCTCACTCAGCAGGATACCCCATACCATTACTCAGAGCTGTAGCTCAAAATTTCTTTTTGGTGAAGTTCCTTTTGTTTTCTTCAGTCTTCAAAAGAATTGAAGCAGTATAGAAAAAATGGGTGACGTTTAAGCACATTTGTCTTTTGAGTTGCCTGCATTGTGTTGTCGTCTTATGTTTTCATCATTGCTGATGAAGAAGCTTGAAAACAGGTCAGCTGCAAGTGCATGCTGCTTTTAAATTTGTTTAGTAACTCTTCTAGTAACCTGTAAAAAGAAATAATTACAACTTTGGCAGATTCTGAAAAGGGAACAATTACCAAAAGTTTTGGCTATTATGTCTGTGAATTCAAATACACTGTCATCTTAAATAAAGGGCCTAAAATTGGATCTATTCAAATATCTGAACATTATAGGTATTTAAAAGTATACCAATGTGTCAGGATGATCTGTGGCCAGAGGAGGACTTAGCCACAGAGATTTTATCAAGGTGATAAAATAGCCCTTTATATATCTTTCCCTCCAGATAAAGATCATCTTCTCGAGAGAAACATATTTGCCAAACACAATGGCAAAAGGACTGGTAGAGAGTGTCATAACATGCTTCTGTAAGGAAAATCCAGAGACTGCCAGACTATGAACCATAAAACTAGTATCCCTTATCAAGGCTATGGCTTTTCGTGTACAGCTGAATTGCGAATTTCGGTTCTCAAACTTGTCTTCGGAAGGTATTTTGTTCATTTCTCTCAAGTATCATGGCTGAAAGATCAGAGATGGTATGACTGTTCTAGGAGAAACATTAATTCGCTGGTAACCATGTGGTTTTGTCCTTCATAGATAACTCATAAGTATGTACAAGTTCATTTTGGAGCATAACAATGGTTCATTTACATCTACATAGCTGCCAAAAAGGTACTTGGTGCAGTGGATAATATTTATTGTAATCCACGAACTACAGGTGTAGGACCAAGAGTGTTGATGGCTCTGTTGTAGGAGATAATAATACATCTCGACTGTTACAATAATTAAGTATTACAGTCTTGGCTGTGTGTTTTATTTTCCCCATATTCTAGGGAAAGGATGTGTTCTCCAAAGTTTTTGCTCTATTTCAAAAACAAGCTAAATAGGGCAGACATATCACCTCAACTTTTTGGAAAGCTGTGATTGTCAAACAGTCAGTAACAGAAGAAATTATACTGTACGTTAAAAAAACCCAAACCAACCCAAGAACAACTTGAACAACAAAATCAGTATCTGCTTCCTCAGCAGGTCCTCTGGAAGACGACTATACCCACATTCATCATTTAGTATTATAGTAATGACTGTGAATGAACAGAAGTGAACAGCTCTAAATCAGTGCACAAACGTGTTATTTTACCCAAATATGCATAAATTACAATGCGCTGCCTGTAACGATGACAATTATGGTGTAAAAACCTGGGAAACATAACTTTTGCGCTGTCTAGGGCTCAGAACTCTGAGGCAGATGTAAAAATGATGCAGTTCTTGATTCTCATCTGTCCCATGAAGCTCAAATGCTTGTGACTAAGTGAAAAAAAAAATAAAATCTACAGGTGTTTCGGAAAGTATGAGTTGAAAGAACTCTCCTTACTCAAAACTGATTCCTATCTTTAATAAAGCATAAGAGCTAAGTAAGGCAAGGAGGTATCTTGAGACTTGTTGTAGCTAGTGAGGAGTAGGTTTGAATAAATAGAGAGAGGACACCTGGAAGAAGGTACAGTCCGCAAACCATGGGCTGCACAAACAGTCTCTTTGTGTGTCTACAAAATATTCTAAATTGTGACTGAAGTGAAAACTGATTTGATGCAGTTCAGTTCCTGAAAGTACCATAATACCAATCTCAAGTTCAAAACATCTACACTTATACTAATATACTAATTATAAATCCGTCCTAATTTTACCATATTACTCTTCATCAACCTATGCTTGTAAAACAGACTACTAAATACTAGGTTGGACGCAGCAAAGCAGCTTGGTCAAAGGTTGCTATGGTGGGGAAGGAGGAACCCCAAACTCCTCCCTCCTCCTGATGTTAAGAACCCAAAAAACCCCAAAGACCCTTCTTATTTGTTTTTAAAATGAAACAGGCCCATTTTGAGAGTTCTCCATATCTCAGCTGGCAAAAGCTTCGACTTTTGTTCTTTGGCCATTTTTTTAATTGCTGCTAAATTCAGTAAGACAAGACAATGGACCCCACAGAAACTTTAAGATTTAACAAGGAAGTCTAAAGTAAATTACAAAATAAATACAAAGCTATACTGAACTGATCAGACTATGATGGGCAAAAGAGATGCCACAAAGCCATCAGCTCTTCCATGTAATTTAATAAGCTAAGACTTATCTTACTTTTAACTCTGTCCAAAGAGGCTTCTGCTCTGTAATTCAGAAGGGTCAAATACAGTGAACGTTAACCCTCTTATAACAAAGTTCTGATACAAGAGTAAAAAAGCAACAGCTCCAGGAAGGACACAGGGAGGTGCATTGTACTCACTTTTTGTCAGTTCCACTTGAGAGCTGAGGCAAGGCTTCCAAAGCTTGCTTAAAGCTCGAGCTGCAAGGAAAACAAAAATACACATATTCCATTGGTACAAGTCTCAGTGTTCAGTTTCTCTCTATAAATTCCATGGAGACATGCTATATTTTATCCATTCTTATTTCAATAAATTAACAAAATATTAACTTGACACCTTACATTCATGTGCAAGTTGAACATAAAGTGGTCATGGGTTCAAGCAGGTCTCTTGACACTCCTAATGTGACCTATGTCAGACATCAACAGGAAATGTTGTATCAGCAGCTGATTTAAGACTGTGCTTGATATCCTGGACTCTTGAAGAATTAGACAGTTGCCAGCCTGCCTTTTGCCTCAAACTAAGTGACCATCAGAGTATGAAACACTGATAAAACTTTTATTTTGACTTTCTGTGCTCAGTAAACAGGTCACTGCATTCTTCCCCTACAGAAGGGGGCCTACAGAGAGAACGACAGTAGGTTTGCATTGAGGTAATGTAGATTCATAGAATAATTTAGGTTCGAAGGGACGTCTAGAGGTCTTCAGGTTTAACCCCCCTCTCAAAGTAGGGCCAGCTTCGAGGTTAGAGGTTTCTTGGGGCATTATCCAGTCAAGTTCTGAGTAACTCCAAAGATGGGGGTTTCCACACCTCTCCGGGCAACAGATGTGGAAAAGAAGTTCAGGGAACGATGCAGGACCTACACAGATACAATCTTGTCATCAAAAGATTAATATGGTGACTTGTGGCAACTATTACCAGTGCGAAGTCCAAGAATAAAAAGGCAGCCACGAAGCTGCAGCACAGTTCACTGTGCTTTGCCTCTATGCTGATTAGAGACAATGCCACTTCCACTTTATCCAATTTGAGCCAGTGCCAAGTAGTTTTCATTTAGAGGTCTTCGTCACTATTGGACACTCAGAATAGGCAAGCAAGTCTTTTGAAACAGGATGCAGTGACGCTACAGGACACTACAAAGACACATTAGGCCCTCAAGCCCTGCAATCTCTCCTACAAAATGTTGATCAGGTAACATGACCAAATTGCCACCTGCAGGAACATGTGACGCCAATCCTAACAGAAGTGATGGTAATTAAAATAATGAATGAACCTGCCCATATCTAATCCCCAACATCATCACCTAGAAATTTCAGTCAATCAACTTTACTCAAAACTGCTGACAGCTATCATAGTTTGTTTTTACATGCTGTGACTGCATCAACAACTGATGCTGCTAATGCTTTTCTTTCTCCCTTTATATTAGTATGTGAGTCTGTCCCACACTATTTATTTTTGGTTTTGCACCTCTCTGACAAATGATAAATTGCCAAAAGCCTTTTGAAGGCTTTCATTCTAAGAGACAGCATGAAGCTGAATTCACTTTCCCTGATGAGGTGCACGGAAAAGGAGTATGGTATGGTAGAAGCTTGGGGAGAGCTCTAATTTTCCATATCCCTATACAGGGATCCTGACAGTGTCCAGTTCTGTAGCCTCTCTGATGTGCCTGGTAGGTTTTTTGCTGTGTGCTTTATGAGATTGCTGTGAAAAACTGGATAAAACTCAGTGACATCTGCTTTTGTGTTGTTTTAGCACCATTTTCCTCAGCAGCTTAGCTGCTGTTAAGAAGCTGTACATTTTTTTTTGAGCAGCAAATAGTAGCTGGTGTCTAAAAGTTCAAGTAAAAAACACAAAAAGACAATTCTTTTCTTTCAACTGATAGAACTTTGCTAGTAATCTGTTTTTTGTATATTTACTGGATATATCACATATTTGAAGCAGAATTTCTTAATCCTTAATTTACATTATGTACTTTTGCATGTTTACCAAGGATTCCATTACATTAAAAAAAACAGACATTACAGCACATCTTACTTGCTTTCAGGTGTTAGGTATATGGCCACGGTATCTCTCAATGCACAGATTTCAAGTCTTGCCTAAAGACAGAAACACAAATATTGAAACAATGACACAATATCCTTTCATCAAGTGAATACCAGTATCCCAAAGCTTCATCTTTTTAGAGGCAAATAATATTGCACGCTACAGTTGTAAGCAGCCTTGGCTTTTAACAGTTTGTTTCCTGTATTTTTCGTTGCCACGCTGCTATGTCAGGAGACTGCTAAAAGGAACAATTTCATACTTTTGATTCAAGTCAAACTATTTGTACGGTCACTATGTAGCAGCCTAAAAACATTGGGTTTGTTTCTCAGTAACAGTAATAAATCTTCAATTCCATTCCATCTTTTCTGTACCGTGACAGAAAGATAGAAGGACGCAGCCTTAATTTGTCTTTTTCTTATTAAATACAGTGAGCTTTACTTCTCACAGCACAGCTTGGCCAGGGAGGAAGGAAACACAAGAGCACAAAAATCTGCCAATACATATTTCACTCTCGGTTTTCCTGTTGAATTTATTTTTTTTCCATCAGATAAGGAAGTCGAATAGTTGTGCTCTGCTTCTTGTCTGTCACCTGGTGGGCACACAAGCTTGGGGATTTTACTCCTGCACCGTACTGCAAGTCTAGGTATTAATTTTCACCCAGGCAAACTATGGTGGAGAATGATTAAAAGATTAAACAAATTTCATAGATCATTCTTTAGTCTTTGAAAAGCGATTGTTACCATCACAGGTTTTATATCACATAGAAACATTCTGCATGTGATCAATACTTTAAGTCATTTCATTTAAAAATATAAAGTGAACTTCATCCAAATTGATATTGTTTATCACAAAGATAAAGTTTAGTCCAGTTAGCCATCACAGAAACTGATCTACATTTAGACCCAACTAATATGACATTAATCTTCCAAACCAAAACTCTTTATAATGCAACACAGACATCTAATTCTAGTTCTAATAAAAGGCTTTGGCTTTTTGGACTTCCCCTCATCTCTCTCCTAGGTAGGAAGCCAGCTGAGATTTATGCTTTTTTAGCACCAGAACTTTTTGGCACAAAACACAACATAGCCACCCACCGATTTTATACTCATAAGAAATGTTTTTCTCATGACAGAATGTTTCACCTTTGGTTGTATGGTGCTCCAAACTGAACAGCCTTGAACTTTTTGAAGTCCTACACATAAGCTTCTGGAGTTGTTCCTACATTTTACCAGGTAGCAGTACCATGGGGAAGTGTCACATTCTCAAGTACTACTGCCTAAATAAACTTGGTGGAAGGGCAAAGCCTGCAAAACTGTGGGTCATGGGACATGGGAATACAGATTCAGGCTTTCTTCAGGAACAGGTATTTTTTGATCAGTCTGACCAGGTTCAGATCACTCTCACACTGCTGCTGTCTGCCAGACAGGATTTTCTATGCTTAGAGGAACAGAAAACGACCGCGAGTGACAAATGTACAGTAGGGAGAGAAAATCCTTTCATTTATGGGTTTAGGCAGCAAGTTTATAGTTGTCTAGTTGAACAAAACTGATATACAGGTAGCTTTGTTGCTGTTCATTGATTTGGTTTTAAATAGGCAGTTCATCTTACTTGGGTGCGATCTTCCTACATTAATTCTCTGTCCAATGCAATTACTACCAGCAATTGGAAAATATGGCTTGCAATTGGATAATTATTTTCCCACCATAATGCAGGAGTGCTGTCATGTACAATGAAAACTGGGAGTTTGCTCTTATTGCCTGTTACAGCCATAGCAATCATTGACTCAAAGGATTTTTTTTTTAAAATGATTTTTCCTTAGTGTCCTTTAAAACTTACCCAATAGCAAATACAACTACCAACCCAGCCATAAACGAAGGCAGTGTAAGAGTATCTGTTCTACCTATGCTGCAACAAAGCGCTAATGTAGAAATAACATAACAAACAAATGACTAGTTCTGCAAAGACTTGCAAGATCCTACTTGCATCATATTTTCAAGATTTTTTAAATCTCAAAATATAACAAAATTGTTTTTTTTCTTTTAAAGTATTTTTTTGATGACAGGCCAAAGGCAGTATTTAACATTTCAAACAGGTACCACTATGATGCTTTTTACTTCACAGGATATAGATAACCTTTTATACACTCAGACACAAAGACAACACTAAAATATAATCAAACCCAAGAACCACTATCCCAAAGGGTATTCATCCAGAAATCTGAAATAGGTTGTATATTAATCCTTTTTATCTCCTTGCCTTCACTGCTACAATAAATCCAACAAATACACAGATTATAACTCTCTCTCTTATTCTCAGTTTTCTAGGTTCAGATGTTTGACAGTACACAGTGCTCAGGTACCTGCAAAGCTCCGTTTTTGCTGAAGGATGAAACACACTGCATCAGTCGACTCAGTTCTTCAGACACTGCTTCTACAACCCTTGACATTACCCGAGGAACTAAGTCTTTGGAAATGGTAAACACCTGATTTTTATGAAAGAAGAATCATGAGCACAATAGCTACATTAACAGAAATATTTTCTACAGTAACATTACAGTCAAAAGCATTAAACACACTGATTGAAAGGACCACTTCACTTTTATCAGTGGACAAAAAAAAATTCAAAAGCAATTGGAACATGAAGGATTTCTTTTAATACTTGCCCTGTATTTGACCAATCACCTCTGTTAACAGCTATGTTAGCTATGTGATAACGACAGCTTTCTTGCATTGCCTAAAAGCAGGCAGGCTTCAAAACATGTGCTCTCTGCTGACGGATGCAGGTAGTCAGGTGGTTGTACATAAACTGCTGTTTTGTAGAGAGCACCTTTAATTCAGGGTTGTGCGACTGACTGACCTAATTACGCTTTCTACCCATGTATTTTGCTGTTTCTTCCAGAATCCTTTAACCACTGTCAAATGGCTAGTGTCATTATGCTCTGTGGCAGAAATAAGCCTTTGAAATGGTTTGAGAGTGTGGCAGTGTAATAGATTTTTATTTAGATTCTTCCACTGTGGTCGTTGATTAGTTCGCTGGTAAAAACATTACACCTTAATGTTTTTACCATGCTTCAAGACAACCTTTTTAACTGCTTATTTGTACAGCTTTTTAAAGGGGTACCTCAGTCCTCCATTTGAGGTTCAGAATAGCAACTGGAACACAACAGCAACGCAAAATGAAACATTAGATCTATGCCTGAAGGAAAGCATGAAGAAACCAATTGTCCTTAAAGGGAGATTTAAGGAAGTGAGAAATCGTTGGTGAATTAAAAAAAAAAGAGTATGACTTTTCTACACAGAATTGGGAAAAAATGCTGGCCAAGAGGTTGGAATATAGGAGGAAGTGAGATTGTAGGTTAGACAGACCAAACTCGTGTCAAGACATAAAGGTGACGATAAAGCTACACTAAACTGTGCAGGGTTGGGGGAGAAGATTACACAAGCAACTGAAGATGGTGTGATTGGAGTGGTGCAAGAACAAAAATGAACTGCATAGTTTTTAAACACTTGCCCTCCTGACTTCTGCTTTAAAATGACCTAAAAAATTAAGTAATGGAATGATTTTTTTTTTCCTAGAATACCTTTGCTTTATGTAAAGTTTAGATCTCATGTCTGACAAGGAAATGTAGCAACTGACAGAAGATACTCATATATGCCTGTAAAAGCAAATTAAAGGGGGGGTGGGGGGGCGAATATAAGATTCCTACACAGTTTTCAATGATTTAAGACATGAATTATGTATCAGGGATCCCATAAAGCTGACTGTTCGAAACGGCAGGTCTGCACCATAGGCTAAGTACACTGACCACATATATTTCAGCTATCAGCTTGCTACCATTACTAATTCAAACACGCAACCTGTTTTTACTGTTTTGACCCACAAAAGCTAAGTGACACACTTAGCTGTATGGTAAGAAAAAAAAAAAACAACAAAAAAAGGGTAACGATTTGGGAAAGGGTCATTTTATTCAGCAGCAAATATTGCTGAGCAATTCGACACAGACATACCAGGAACACACCCAAAAATCTTCTACTGAGAAGAGAGTATTTGTGCACACAACGAGCACTCCTGAAGTTACTATACAGAATCCAGGAAAAAAAAATTCTCAGCAATGGTGAATCATCACAAATTTGCAATAAGAAGCCCTTATTTTGATTTCAGTTAAATTTGAATTCAAAGATAGAGGAACAATTTTCTTTCCACTTCAGTCCATGCTCGCTGTTCAGCTGATGGTTAATTTTTGCTGTTTCAAACTACAGAAACTTGCAGCCTTGCTAACTAAACTTAACTCTGACCCAGCTTACAGAATTTCCACCAGAAAACAGTGGAAATGGGGGTTTCATCTTGACACACATTTTCATGTTTCTGTAATATTTCACATCTAGAAATTTATGAGGCAACACTATTTGGGCCAAAATCAGTATCGGTCTCAATGAAGTCAGCAAGGAAGTGTGCCTTTCTGCTGCAGCAATTTAACGACTATGCGTGTTTACAGCACTAGCTCACAAATGCCTTTGACTTCTTTAAAGCAAAACCTCTCTTTTTCATTTTTATTAGTTTCCACTACACTAAAAAACAACATTAAAAATGAATGTCATGGTAGTATATATTTTTGGTGTTGCTTATCCCCTCATTTGGAAGCATTTTTTAAAATCAGCAATGCTTCTGAATTGAATATTGCAAATTATATTTAAAGTTTCTGAAAATATTTTAACTTATATGAACCCTTGTAATTTAAGGAAGAATAAAATAAACAAACCCTCAAGTGAATCTCCTCAAATTTTAAGTAGATGGAAAAGGTAGAGCAGCAATACTTGTGGTATTTTGATATTAGTACCAATGCTTGTGCCAGGAGCAATAGTAATCTGGTAACATTCATGATGGTTACAAGGAAGGAGTATTTAGAACAGAGGCTGTGATTTAAAGGACTATAAAAAATTCCTGCATATTATCAGAAAAGGCCAAATAACTGCAGCGCTGCAAGCATATTATTTTAATAATAATATTTTAATATGCACTCCTTATCATAAACCATTATCAACCTAAGTATTTCAAACACGTTTGTGCTGTACAGAGACTATAAAAACTTATGGTTTTAGGTTTCCACTTTTTATCCTATGTACAAGAATGACATATATTGTCTTTTCACTCCGAGTAGCGTATGTTGAACATTTCTTCCAAAGCGAAGCACAAGCTTATTTTCATGTGTTGTGGAAAATAAAGTTAATCAGAGAAAGTAAGCATCATATCTATCTATATCTCTCTCTGTATATAGATGCTTAATCTGCATGAAAAGGGAAGAATTGAGCTTTAGGCTTTGGCTTTCCTCTTCATCAGATAGCGGAAACAAAAAGGTGTAATGGAGTGTTACTGAGGATAAACAGGAACTGTTCGTCTCCTTCTGCCCTTAAAAAAGTTAGCAGTTGCATACTTGGTTGGCCAAATCTAACCCAAAGCACTTACATGTATAATGAAGACACTTCAACAGAAGTACAATTTTCAGGGGTGATGAATGCCAGGATTTGCCACGCAAAATACACTGAAATTATTCATATGAATGTAAGCATGAAACAATCTGAAGTTTTTCTCACCTCTGCATGCACAGCAATGATATTCACTAATGCTTCTTTCAAATAGTTTCTGACACCTGAAACAAAACAAACAGGATAATTACTTTCATTCTCTTGTCTCAACAAAGACATAATATTCTACTGTTCAATAATGTACTTTTTCTTTTCATTCTTTCACTAGCACTTTTGCAGTCAGAGGCAGAAAGAGAAAGTTCCATAGCCACACCACCAGCCTATTTCCTTTTTCAAATCAAATGGAGAAAGGCACATTTCCTTACAGCAAAGGTTAAAAAAGCCAGCAGGTTCCTGTTTCAGTACTCTTCTTCTCTGGCAATCCAATTTAATAAAAATCTAGCATTATTAAAAAATATATTCTGGATGTCTTGCTAGAATACGCATACCATAGCACAGAACATGCACTACAGCTCGGTAAATTTTAAAGAAACAGAGAAGACAAGGGTTTTTGTTTGTACGACAGTCTTCAAGAAGATCTTAATACTTTTATCAGTTTCTCTGACTGTAAACTATTAGAAGAGACAGAAACAGCAAGGACTCTTGTTTCTCTGAAAGCAGCTCAGAAGATATTACTCATGGCAGTTTATAGGAGATGTCATGCCTTAGTAGAAATTTCCTTTTGGGGAGGGTGGAGAAGTCAAATAAGCATTTTATTTACCAAGCATATGAAATGGTTATCAATTCACACTATAAAGGAAATTCTAAACAGAAGGACATCCAGCAGGGTATGCTTTACTTAGGTCAGCCTCTTAGTCCCCCTGTGCTGCTGTAATTCTGGAGTAACTTCCCAGACTTGGACTCCCATTGTGCAAGACCTAAAATAGGCAAAAATCTAAAATCACCCCATTTGCTTTTCTGGGCACTTCACTTTGTAGGCAAAGGCAAATTAGAAAGCATTTAACTCATTAAAGTATGCATATATGTTGGAAGTGCATCACCAAGTAATGAGAGAGGGTTACCGATCAACAAGACCTCAGCTTCTGATTTCAATTACTCAAGCATGAATCAGAGAAACTGCAATGACCCCATCACTCCCCTCGGTATATTCAGTTGACATTAAAGGATCAGAATCATGGAAAAAGACTGGTGAGACCACACAGCTCAGAGATCACAATGTGATTAAGGCCGCTGTTATAAAAATTACAAAGTGAACCTTTAATCGGTTCATCTTACTTGCTCCACCTTTCCTCAGATAACACTGATGCAGCAACTTAATCCTGCTATGAAAAATTGCTTTAAAAAGAGTTACCCAAGATCATCAAAATGAATTACTCTATGGGAGAATAGAGTAGTGCCTCACAACTGCCATCTCAGGTGTGCTCATTTTTTTTAACCACTAGTTCCACAACTCACCTCAAGATCTAACAAAGGAGACACTTGTTCTTTCTTACTTAGACAACTACGGACAAACATTTTATAAGAGTAGGACCAAAGGATGACAGGACCCCCCTTGCATGAAGTACAGACACTTTCATCGACTGTGTCTACACTGTGCAACGCCATGCAGCCTGGAGTTTAAACTGGAGGGTGCCTCCTGGGGTGCATCACAGGTCCCCTGTTGGAAGTGAGGGTGCGCGGGGGAAAGGGGAGGGAGAGATGTTGAACTGTGACTCTTGTTCAAATTTGCAATCAGGATGTAGCTGAGCTCTGTGTATCAAGACAGTCTCTTTCAAAAGTTCATAGCAAAGAGGCATCAAAGATTTTAGTGAGAGCAGTAAAAGCAACTTGGTTTCTGAACATACAAAAGAATCAAGACCTTTTTAGAAGGAATGTTCTATTTTCACTCTGAAAGAGATGCAAATAACTGAAAAAGGTAAAGAAAAATACAAGCCTTTCTCCACACATTCCAAAACATCTCTAATGCCTTTTCTCACTATCTTTATTCTTTTCCTTGAAAACTCTCAGTCACTCTTTCCATTCAAACTAAACCAACAACAAGTCAAACATCATAGTACACTAGGTTGCAAGTTTATAATTTCTTGTTATGTTAGTAATTTTTTGATACAAGAAAGGAAGGGAGGGAGGAATAGAACAGTATCAGAAATTTTATGAAACCAGCTTTTTTTTCTCCTCCTCTGTAACATGCAAAACAAAGTAAGAATGCTACACACCAGCACTTGAACCGCACCAAAAGATCACAGGTATATGTGGAAATGCAACACCCCCTTCCTTTTTCCTCTTCTACTGTTTTCCTTCTTCTATTTTACTCTGCCCCAGTTTAAATCCTCTGCAGACTTTGTATCACAGAGGACAAATTTGTATCATGTCC
Source organism: Ibidorhyncha struthersii (assembly GCA_013398815.1). Lineage (NCBI taxonomy): Eukaryota > Metazoa > Chordata > Aves > Charadriiformes > Charadriidae > Ibidorhyncha > Ibidorhyncha struthersii. Next base: position 363,715 of record VZSZ01006018.1, on the reverse strand, counting down.
CACAAGCACATACAACTTGACCAGGCACCAAACAGTGGTATGCAAATGTCAACAAGAGGTACAGGGTGAATTTGGGAGTTGGTTTGCAGTTAACCTCAGGATATAAAGTGTTGATTTTGGTCTGCAAATTTGTGCAGTATTCAGCTTTTGGCTGCCTACCGGCCTCATCTGGTGACAGTAGGATCTTTCAGGTGGACATTGCGTGTTTTTACTTTTGTACAAATGCCACGCAAGATTAAGACTTTGATGGTCTACCTTCTCTATGGATATGTGAGCACTGCCAGAACATGTTCAGTAGTCAATCAAAATTTCACTCATGAACTAAACAAGCATTTCTTTGCTCTAACCAATTGCTCCTAATGAAGCATCTCGAACCCTAGAACAGCTGGGGAGCCATAATGAAACTATAGAGAGGGGGCTGCTATGTCAAACAGAGAGGGCAGGTGTGTGTCCTGCAGAGAGGAGGCCAACTGCCTGAGCTGGGAAGCAGTGTTATCAAGGAGGCGAGTGAAAAGCTGGAATGTACAGAGACCGAAGTGAGTGGGTTGTGTAAGAGCGTGATGTGGTTCCAAGGAAGAATCCTCATTTCCCACCCACACCACCTAAGCTCCTGAGGTAATGTGCCTCTTCTCATGTGTTCAAGCTACTTGGCTCAGGATAGCAACTACTAATTCTGTCTGCTGCTAGCACCCAAATTAAACAACTTTTGACTATGCTAATAAAAGCTGCCTATCAGCTATGTCTGTGGAAACCTTCCATAACACATATCTTAAAGAGTCAGTCACTGAGTTACTGTAACCAGGTACCGTTATGTTCTATAAGCATGAATACTAACGTCAGCAACTTTAGCTCCAGATGTCTAGTGGACAGGTCTAGTGGGAGGTGTCCCTGCCCATGGCAGGGGGGTTGGAACTAGATGATCTTTAAGGTCCCTTCCAACCTAAACCAGTCTATGATTCTACGATTCTATGTTAAATACCATTGTCTGATGGTGCACAGCTAAGATACAAAATGGTCATTTATGTCTTCTAACTGAAGAATCCAGAATGAATTGACTAAATGGAATTGAGATGGAACCTATGGTCAAAATGAAGTGACAACAGGTTAGTATTGCATCTTGCTAGCCCATCCCAGGGGTACAATAAAATTGTTAACTTAAACCTCAGTGAAAAGGCATAAGCAGACATATTTTATCTTGTATCCTTGTACCACATACAAGGAGAAATGGGTGAACTGAGAGCTTAAAGAAGATTATTTCTTGCAATCCCAGTAGCACTAATTAAGTGTTCCTGATCTTTCAGAGCAGGTCCAGTCCTGCTATGACTGCAGAATCAGAGGGCTCGGCACAAGCTCAAGTATTTCCTTAGTTTCTTATACAGGTTTTGCAATTTAAGAGCAGATAATTCAGGACAAACTGTACAAAGCTATGCAGTCTGTGTATATGAAACTGTAGTTGCCTTAATTGCAGCATCTAATTTTCTAAAAGACCTTGTCTTGGTAAGCTAAACAAACCAAAGATGGAAAGAAGATGCAATTGCGCTCCAAAAATGCCAGTAAGTGGAACCAGACAGGCAGAGAAGGGAGAACTAGCTAAACTGAAGAACAATACTGGCATAAGAAAGAAAGGTATAAATGGAATTGACCATCAGTAAACTTAGGCTGCAGGTTAAAGGTAACCATGTAACAGGTTTGCTCTGACTATACTATTAAATATGCAGTGTTGTGACAACAGTTGCTGTCAGGGAGTCAATTTCCTATCATGAATGGAATGTAAGTAAAAAGAGCATTTCCCCTCAGCCCTTCTTTTTGTTTTATTTCTGAAAGATTTTCATTTTTGCATGTGGAGACAAAGCCAAGCATATCTGAATGTCAGGACCTGCAGGCATAGTTAATAACAGTACTATATTTTGAAAAATCACAATTAAAAAGTATCCAATTTCTGATTTATATCACTGCACTGTTTGTGGCAGGCTTTGTTGAAGCAAAGTATTACTTTTCTGGAGTATGATTCACTGGAAATACAAGCAGTGGCATCCAACTGTGAATTTGTTGTGAAATTCATTTCAAAATGAAAAAATTCTGTCTAGAATAGAATTTTTGTGCAGCTTTCTCTACAACTGTTCAGCAGCCCACGCAATTACAGTTTTTGGGACACCGTGCTGCCAGTCCTATTATACAGCACTGAAAGCTAATGCACCATATAACTGTAGGTTGCAACTATTAGGCTAATCAAGTGAAACATAACATTCTTAAGTTGAAAATATCTCTTATTTAGCATATTGAAGCACAAATACAATGCCTTTCCATAGCTTCTGACAGAAATGTGTTAAAGAAAGTCTCAACAAGCCCTTGCGATTTCGCTCAGGAAAATGTTATTATTCTGTTACAGCATAAATGCATTCCACTCCCACTCCATTCTTAACACCAAAGACTCTGACTTGCTGGAATTCTATCTGCCACTAACAAAGCTCTAAAGAAAAATGGATGGGAAGACTTAAGACATAAAAATGAAGGACAGTTTCAGCCATCAACTATCACAATGGCTGACAGAAACATTAAAATAGCATCTTCCAATTTTGGGTCCTCCACTGTACTTTTTACTGGTGAAACATTTAACAAGATTATCCATTAAATTTAATCTCCAGTTTACATCAACTATTTTTTTTTTTTACAAATTAAATCTGTCAGAAAGTCTACATTTACAAGCAATTTTAACAATATCATAAAGCTGTAGCAAGGATGACTGTGTGAACTATGGGAAAAGCAGAAGGGAAAAAGATTTGTGGTTCTGAGGAGTAACAGAAACTAAACTTCTAGCTTGCCAGTGCAGGAGTCATTCTGGAGATCTTCAGATGGTGTAGTGCTACCAGTTGTCCCACATGTAGTTCTCAGAGCTATGTTTCCCCCAAGTACTTAGATGACAGCATTCTACTACGAAACCTCCAAAGTGACTGAATAAGCATGCAAGAGCTGGAACTGCAATACCGTATGTGTAATTTTAAGACACAAAGAAGCTACAAAAACTTGCATGCACAAATAAAGCAAGAGTTGCACACACAGTAAAACTGAACTCATCGGGATGCTTTGTCTGTGCCAGAAGCCAACACAGGTCTTCAAATGTTCCCAGTCCTTCTACAGTAACTTGATAGAGAGAAAAAGGATATGAGCGTCAAACATTTTTACGTCTTCCGCAGACTCAAGAGTTCAAAGAATGAACTGAAGTTCAGCTAGGACAACTGAAACGCATAGGAAATTTTAACCCAGGCAGCTTGAGTTCAGCATACTTTTAACTCTTGTGAGGTTGGAACCTCATTTGAGATGCACAACTGGGAAGCTAACCTTGCTGTTGCCTCTCGCTGAACAAGCCTTTTGGGTTGCCCATTGTGCAAAGAGGAGGGAAGGATAAAAGCACGTAACTGTTTAGAAAAAGTAGGTGGCTGCGCAGGTACCTCGCCTCAACAGCAATAAACCACACCAGACCTGAGGATGAGAGGCTATGAAGGGTCAAAAGAAAAAAAGTTCTGAGGCAAAGTCATCATCAAATGAAAGTCAGGGAGGAATATTAAAAGCTGCTGCTCTTCTGCAGAGGAGTTAGAAAAGCCATCCCCAGGAAATTCTACACTTTGACAGCTGTCACTCGATTCTGGTTGGTTTTTCTTTTTTTTTTTTTTTTAAAAGCAAAGAAAGAGAAGGATTCACCAAAGAGGAATGACTGGTTCTTTGTACGTTGACCAAGCTACCAGTCCTCTTTCAAGACTGAGTTGACTGGCTTATTAGAAACCCAAGCTCTGAGGGACTGAAACAGAAATGAGTCTTGGGTAGGCACAGAGCCACCAATTTAGGAAACAACAGAGAGCATTCTGGCCTCTGTAGGAGGTCAGTACTTGCATGGGCAAGCAACTGCTGCTGGTGGTAGCAATGTTTCTTAGTGCCTCTGAAAAGAGAGCACTAAATTTGTTGGCCTTGAGGCTTGAACATGACTTGGTAGAGCTAGGAAAATTGATGCCTGGGAGTCTGAAATTTCAAACTTTTAAACCCATCCAATTGTATGCAATATTTTTACCATTTATTGTTCTGTTTGGCAAGTTATGCCTGTAACAGTCAATCAGTTTGAAAACTTTTTTTGCCTGATTGCTTTTTAATAAAATCTTTCCTCAAAAATAACAAACAGAGTTTGGTGATCCAAAGAGATTAATATTTTTCATACCTAGCTGCACAGCACCGATACTTGACCATTCCTGGACATTTCATTTGCTTATGCTGATAGAGAATTTAGGAATAACCCCCTATAAAGGAGGATAAATGGAAAAATATATTATTTCATCTGCTCTGTTCTAAGGAAAGCACCAGCTTTTTAAATTATTTGACACATATATATTCTTTACAGTTACATTACACCCTATTACCTGATTTAACTGAATTGATATTGGGTATGTTCACCCCCAAGTTTCAGATACAGTGCACCAAACTTTACAGCAAGTCACACACAAAGTGTTTTAAACTCTATGTCAGTTAAACTCCTGCAGCTCTTCTCTAAGTTTTTTTAATCTGCTATATGAAACTGCTGGAAAAAACTGCACACATCTACTGCAAATCGTTAATCAGTGCTGTGTAGTGCACATTAAAAAAGAAACTAATGAATGGTATCCACAAAGCCATGTAACTTCTTTAAACAGTCTGATTTTAACTGTTACATTTCCTCTAGGTGCTGGCTGCATTGCAGCTGAAGCAATAGCACTATTTAACAACTGCTTTAACTATAATTATTCTAGCATGATTTCCAGTGTGGTCAGGACATTTTTTCTTCCAAGAAACATATATTACAAAAGAAGTACTATGGGCTAGCAGGATACCCTGTGAGATGGCAGCCTATTATTTGTATTTCTGCCGCTCCTGGAAAAGCAGACTGTGCTATGCAGTACACCAAGTGAGCACCGTCCTGCCCGCGCAACCTACTCGGGGATTTTAAGGTTAAATGGATGCCTCCTGACAAGCCAAGTTGCCCAATTGCCCGACACATACCACAGAATTTCACTTTTCAATCTAATCTAACCCATAACTTCCGACTAAAATCAAGTAATCTCTTTTTGAAAACTAAAAATACAAACAGGTAAGACAGACTGGGTGGGAGGGGGAAGAGGCACTAAAAAGTGAAACATTGTCTGAGGTTGCAGCAGGTCAGCAGAGTAGTTAGCGCTGTCTGCATGCAAACACTGTGAGAAGAATTAAAAAAAAAAAAAAATCTCTGCAGACGTGCCTTGGTACACAAATTTTAATTTAAGAGATCTACAGAATAGCTCTAGGCTTCCCATACTTATGGATGACTGCCTGACACCTCCCAGAGCATGATGAAGCTCTGTCAACTACCTTATCCTAAGAAATGAAGAAGAGGTGGCACAGACTGAAAGTGAAAATTATAATGCACACTAAAATATTTTTATTTTTTGTATGTGGCATTCCAAATAAACATGACTTACAATGTACCTTATATGTGGAATATTTCAGAGACTCAGGCTACAGAACTATGAAGTATGTATAGCAAAAAATGTTTTACATTATGTTGCTATTGTGAAGCTATTTGGAATAAATTTATTGACTGGTTCAGACTTGGATTTGAGAAAAAAAATAAATTATACAAGCAACTTTGATTTAGAATTAAGTGCCCAGGATGGCATGAAAGAAGAGGGTGGCATCTGCTACCCATGAGGACCAAGAGCACGCCTGAGGCTACACGAAACGCATTTAAATCAAGGTGTTGTCCCCCAAAACTATTTAGAAATCTAACATTTATAGTCAGGGAAAATGTAATGTTACTAACAGGCTGTTTAATTCAAACACAGGAGTTAAGAGAAATAATTAAAATTCCATTACGAATGAAAACTTTGTATGTTTCGAGAACAACTGTATTTGTCTCATTAGAAAATGTGCCAAGTTATTTAATGTTTCTGGAAAATAATTTGAAGAGTTAGCTACTATTTGCAATTACTACAACGAATCTAATTCCTCATTTAGAAAAGTAGTGTTCTAATTTCCAAGAAGCCTATACCTTTCAAGACAGTCTCCTAACAATGGAATGGACAGAAACCTAACTTTTTGGCAGACATGAGTCTTTAATGAACTACAGCACTGGTACATGAGTATGTCATGCTATTTTACTGAAGCGCCCCCACCCACACAGTGATATCATCTAACCTGACACACCACAGATGTTTTAAAAAAAGGTAAAAAAAAAAAAAAAGTAGAGATGTGACTTGGAATTTCCCCATGGACATAACAAAGCAGCTCACCTCTACTCTTTACAACAGCATGAAGGTTTCTCCCTTCAAAGACAGTTGATAGGAAACCAGCTTCAAATACCGGTACTACCACTGGCCTGTTTTCTATATTAAGGTAGCTAGACAAGCTGGTTTGTTTCTTTCTAATTACTAAAAATGTATTTGTTATCACACTTTATTGTTTGCCTTGGATAAAAACATTTTTAGAAAACTGTTTGTAGGATGCTAAGAGCTGAACACTTATATCTGGCAGTAGCTATAAAAATACAACTTCACCAGGTCATAACCTTTACCACTGCTTAAGCTGTTTATTTACTTATTATATTCCCTCCTTGTTTTGACTCACAAAATATTTTCAATTTGATTTTAAAAAAGCTAATAATTAGTAGCTGTCAAAAACCAAATAATGAGCAGTCCAAAGAATGGCTTTCATTTAGTCATTGCTTCTGCTTTGCCCAAAGAAAGAAATATGGACACCACCTCTTAGCGAATTAAATGGACATCATCACATTCAGTAAATTCCTTACTTCACAGTAAGATTTATGCAGTCTGATTAATAACACTATTTTTACTACCTTCAAACATGATTGTACATAAATTTTAAGAAATACGTGCATTGTATATTAACAAACAAAACCAGCCCCATGTAAAAGAAAGGGTAAAGTTGGAGGAAAGTAATTACTTAAGATACAATTACAGCATTCACAGACTTTTATGAATTCATGTGACACACCTGAACCAACTGAAATGTCATACAACTGCTCCAGTGCTATTAAAGCAGAAAATAACACTTACAGACAGTGACTCCAGAACCTCATTTGAATTTAACCAAGAACGTAAAATTTTTCTCTAGGCCACTTCCTGCTGTTGCTGGAAACATTCCCTCCTTTAAACGGAGATGGATTTCAAGGTACTGTACTTAGTGTTGTTTTGAGAGTGCATTCAGAAGAAAATGTGAACGTGTAGGCAAACTGGAAACTCTCTGGAGAGATTACCCACTTATTTAACCACATTTCCTGTTTTTTAACCCGTTTGTCCTAAGTCAGTCCTTAGACTACTGACAAAAATAGATACAAGTGTGCTATAAATAGCTCATTAGCAGGTCTTTCTTGGTAAAACTGAAAATGTTTTGATAAATCTATTGTTCTTACTAGCTCCATACTAATTAAACTGCGAATCAGATTAACGTTTCCTTGAAATTCTTATCTGCAGAGCTCATGGTAATTATAAACATACAGCGCCTTAGGAATCAGAGAAAAAGTGGTAAGAGCTAATGGTGACCTAAAAAATAGCTATCAATAACTGAAATTTAATGAAGACATTACTGGTAATCTATCTGGGAAAGTGCTTTTACTGAAGCACCGAAGCAAGGGAGGACAGAGCCTGATCCGTGAGTCAGACCCTAGCTAAATATTTTGAGATCTGAAGGCCAGGGTGCTACATCTTTGAATTAGTTGCCTTGCTCTTACTTTCAGCCATGATACTATGGTGATGTAACACAGTGAATGTCACTCGAAGGACTTGACGCTGGTAGCCACAAAACTACCTTGCAAAAACGTTAAACATGAAGGCTTTCAAGACTTGTATTACTTGTAGTTTTTGAACTATTTTTATGCAAGCAATAGAAATTATGTCATTATGTTCAAAGAACCTGAAAGTTTGTGTTTCAGCTGGCTTGGAGTAGCAAGAGCTCTAAAGACTGCCAATACTGTGATGGATACTGTTGTAGTCTAAGTTCATGCATAGACAAGAGGAGAATACCAAGAGAATAATACTGGTTCTGTGCCCTTCTACATAGCCCAAACTATGATGTCTTTTTTTTTTTTTTTTTTTTTTTAAAGAAGCTGCTGAGCTGTTCTGAGCTTTCTGCTATGCCATCAAACCTTCCGGAAGGATCTGAAGGACAGCTGAAGAAGTCTGCAATCCAAAAACTTGATGTTTTCTTGATCCTTACCACACAGATTAAAATCCACTGCTTCTTGGGACAGAATATAATCTGCTTTATCATTAAGAAGATAAAGACCAAAACCTGTAAAGGCCAAAGACTACAACATGAAATGTGAATCCCAATAGTGCTTCACTTGGGAAGAAGAGATGTTTGCTAGCACCTCATACTTAAAAGACGTGCAGGTAGCTGAAGTCCAATTTGATATGTATGCATTTTATCAGAAGAGTTTTGTTAAGAGACAATTTACTTTCATTTCTTCCATCAAGCACAGTAACATAAAGTGTAAAGGGCCTTTTACCAACCCAGACCTGAAGGTCATGAGCAAAGGATGCTGCATACCCTACTGAGAACTGAACCATAAAGACTTTCAGATTACTTGAAGTATTGCAGAACAAGCTAAATTTCAACCTGTTAATCTGGTAACAAGAAATATAAATGGCAAAAGGAAAAAAAAAAATAAAAACCTTCTAAACCAAACAAAAAGCCTCTGCACTAATGTAAAAAAAAAAAAAAACAAAACAACCTCCTTCGGAGATCACAGCCATCTGTACCTCTTTATCTAAGCATACACAGGTTATCAGCTCACCAAAATCACCACTTGTAAACAAATGCATCAATAATCTTTAGCTGAGCCCAGTACTTGAGATACATGACCTATAGAAACTTGCCTTTTTGTTGTTGTCATTTAAGTATTAACAGCATTGCCTGGCACAGTTACAGCCATTAAACGTTGCTCTACAGGCACAGTTGCCCAAACAACGTGTGCTTGTAATCCAAGAACACAAACCTGAGACAGAATAGGAATACAAATACTTCATAGCCAACAGTGTGTTGCTCTAGAGATTTAGCAGCACTTAAAAAGAAATCTTACCATTTCTACTTCAGCATTAACACTGCTGGGGCTGTTGGGTCTTTTTTGGTTGAATTTAAGTGACTATATATGTTTGACTTAAGGGGCAACCCAACAGTATCAAATAATCGCAACTATCAGATATTTTAAGTAGCAATTGCACTATGAGAAAAGACATTTCACCCAACTACAACATAATATATACTATCCAAAACAAAACCATCCTTCTCTCTGAGTGGGAAAAATAGGTTCTGCAGAATGAAATTTATGTGCGAGATTCTTAGATATAAAATAATAGAATAGTTTAGGTTGGAAGGGACCTTTAAAGGTCATCTAGTCCAACCTCCCTTGCAATACGCAGGAACATCTTCAACTAGATCAGGTTGCTCAGAGTCCCGTCCAACCTGACCTTGAATGTTTCCAGGGATGGGGCATCTACCGCCTCTCTGGGCAACCTGTTCCAATGTTTCACCACCCTCACTGTGAAAAATTTCTTCCTTATATCTAGTCTAAATCTTCCCTCTTTTAGTTTAAAGCCATTACCCCTTGTCCTATTGCAACAGGCCCTGCTAAAAAGTTTGTCCCCATCTTTCCTGTAGGCCCCCTTTAAGTACTGAAAGGCTGCAACAAGGTCTCCCCGGAGCCTTTCTCTTCTCCAGGGTGAACAACCCCAGTTCTCAGCCTGTCCTCATAGGAGAGGTGTTCTGGCTCTCTGATCATTTTTCTGGCCCTCCTCCAGACCCACTCCAACAGGTCCACGTCTTTCCTGTGCTGAGGGCTCCAAAGCTGGACGCAGTACTCCAATGTAACAAACTCTCCTTCTCGACTTGAAAATGAATAACATCTAGGCAGGCCTCAGTACTACCTGAACTTTTCTACGACCAGCAACCCATTAGCTGTAGGATGGCTTCCTAAGCAAATATGGCTTCATTCTCCCCAAGGAAAATTTCTTAAATTTTTAACAAATTACCTCCCCCTGCCCCCCCATCATTTTCAGCATATAATATTGATAGCATTATGTATATAAGTTCTATTATCACTAAATTTCCACTAAGAACCATTTTACTGCTGAAGGGTTTTCTTTTGATAAAATAGAGTGTTAATAATTAACATGTAAGGTGCTGAAAAATCAACAGGGCACACGTCCCTGGTATGACTACGTTCCCACCAATTCTAGCAGTTTGTAAGGCAGGACTGAGATCCTTCTGTGTATATCCAGAATATTTGGCAGAGTGAGAACTTAATAGCTGTTTTCTGGCCACAGAACATTCTTAAGTTTCTAACGCCTGTAAGGAAGAGAAACAGTGAAGCAAGACAAAATATTGCACTTAAGAGGGGACAGACTGCTTAGTATATATACATACTGGACATTTTCAAAAAAGCCATCTGCATCAAAAGTTTTCTCATGAAATAGAGAGTATGCTGACCAAGAAACTGCTCTGCTGCTTAAAAGCTCTCTTTTTTTTTTTTAACCCTCTCAGAAAAATAGAGAAACTGTGGAACAAAGCAGCTGGTGGGTGGTGGACATACCAGAGTATCATCACCTTGTAAAACTAGCACCTGCGTTCTTCTGAAGCCTGGTACTCATATAATTTTCAGTACTGTACCCTGTTTGTCATTTACTTAAAGCATTTTCCAAAGTCTTCACAATTGAGCCACGCAGGAAAAAAGAAACCGATCGTACCCCTTCAGAATTTTGACATAGGCTTCCATAAGCCTGAGTGTGGTAACTCAAATTTAGTGGTCCTTGCCAATCCCAGACACATGTCTCACTTCACAGATGTGCAGGTTAATAATGGCCAGTCACACATTCAGTGGTGTCAGTGGGGGTCAAAGTTGAGAACACAGACTAACCCCTTCACACTGTCCCTAGACATCCCCATACAGGAGGTTTTATGTAATGTCAAGAAGCATCAATTTAAACAGGTGTGTTTCACAGATAAAAAGGGTAGCTACATGCATCATAAAGACACAGAATGACCAATTCAATGGGAAAAGCAAGTCACTTCTTTAATTGTAAGGTATACTAAAAATCAACATCTCTATCAAAACTGAGAACAGTTGAATCCAAAAATTTCAAGCAATATTTCTTTTCATTAACACAAACCAAGCATAGTCTGTAAGAATATTCATTTATTTCTTTCAAACACATCATTTTTACGGCACCCTGAAGGTGTCCTTTCATGATTTTATAAAACCTAAAATTATTAAAACCTTTCAAAACACAGACTTGCTCAGGAAACGGTGTGTTCTTCTCATAATTCCTCAAGTCACTGGTACTGTAATAATAGCCTGTCACATGCAAAATGACAGCAATTTCATAAATGAAGAATGGGCTTAGAGATATACTATGTTTATGAATTTACTTCGCTTGTCACTCAAATATTATTATTCTAAGAAGTGAGAAAACTGAAGCCAACTGATCCAAGAGAGACCAATTTCACAAAGAAAGTATTTGGAATGATACAGACACTAATTATTTTAGTGTCCAGTTATGTCCTGCATCTGTCTAACCTTCAAGCTACAAAAAAAAATATCTTAGTCACCAGTGAAACACGTCCTGTGTTAACTGCAGTGAGTTAAGACAGATACACTTTGGTAAGTAAAAGAGAAGGCAAACATGGCAAAAGGAAGTAGAGCATGGACTTTTTAAAAGAGGGTTGGTTTGGGTTTTTTTTTTAAGTAAGAAACTTTAAAAATGGTGCTTTGAGCAAAAGATTACTAGCAGCAATAAGATACACAATTTTCCTGTCTTTTACGGTATAGTTTTGTTAGTACAACTGATGATTTAAAAATATATTTTTTTAAGTTGCTCTTTCTATTGAATTATATCAAAAGTACAATAGTAACAAGCAGGTCAAAATAACTTTTTCAAAGGTGTGGTACAGATATAATACAAAACCCCCAAGACTTTCAGAACCAGCAAAGGTCTGTGAATGTTCTTAACTCAAAAAAACCAAAGCCAGGTATTAGCTTACAAGCAAACACTAATAGGTAGAAGTATTTCATAGGCATGGTGGAAGTATCAAGTCATGGGAAAGATCTGACCAAAGAAAGGGACCTTGGTTACAGATGAGGTGGATTTTTTGGAAGACGTAGTTGGAGGTCGACCTCTGCTTCGCTTCAACAAATTCTCAAATTTGAGTTTCGTGGTAAAATCTAGTTTCTTTTTCAGAGCTGGTAACTTGTGATGACCTTGAAGATGTAATAACGATTTTGACTTTCAGCCAGTCCTTACTTCTACCAAATGTATTTAAAGCATTATGTACTGCAGTCAGATGCACTTAGATCAGCAAATCAATAATAATTACTCACCTTAAATTTATGGCAAAAAAAATAATTCTACGTAGAATTTTATTTATCTGTCTGTTTATAAATAAGCAGTGAGTTGGAACCTGACCACAGCAGCTTTTAGAGATGTTATTGCAGTAAAAGAAGCACCAAACCAACCAAATAAAAACCCAAAACACCTTACTGCCCTCTACTCTGCTAGGAAAAAGAAAAAATGAGATGAAAAATGTTGTGAGGCACATACAGTATTCAGTGAGACCACATATTTATCCTATTTATTAGAACAAAGGTGATAACACTGGAAGCCAGTGCAAGTTACTATTTCACAGCTTTTCACTTCCAAGTTTCACTGAATCCCTACAGCATTTTGAAAAGGGCATGGATTTGAAATGAAGAATGTCTTTGCATGACCTGAACAATAGATCCTTAAAAATTATTCAAGTTCAAAATTAACATTTGGAAGCTATCTGGACTCAGGAGTAACCCACAATAACTGGAAAGCTTAAGATTTTTCACAGTTCAAAGTAAAGGATTTTAATAATTTTGAATTACTTAAACTGCTGAACAAGTCCAGCACTGTAATTTCATCCACACATCAATAAAGTTTAAGTGTTTCATTAAATTTAAATTGCTATTCGTTGTGTAAAGAAATTTTAAGCTAATGAAATGCTTTTTATTACAATGGATCTGCTGTACTGTTAGAAGTTTATCATATTTTCTCACTTAAAAAGTAAGAGTTCAAGGGCTTGATAACTTGGCTACAAAGAGAATATGCTCCAGGCTGAATTCTGTATAGAAATTTTCTATAGAAAGCGGAGATTTTTTTGTTACACTAAAATTTTCAACTTAAAAACGCGCACACAACCCTGGGAAAAAAGTGTTACTGATGCGTTGAGTAGACAGCTATTTTCCCCACTCTGCTAGTCTAGCTGTCCAGTGGCAAGGTACATCTTGGGAGACTGTACTTTCATCGCTGTATTTAAAATGTAACTAACTACAACATCCTTAACTACTGCACACATTCAGGGGCATAACATGACAAAACTACTCTCTAAGCACAGCAGTGTGAATTACAGAAACCATACAGGCAGCTCCCTGCACAGACAAGTCTAGTAATTTTAATGCAGCTGAGTTGACTTACAGTAATAGCAAAGTTCTAACTTGGAACTTTACATTTAAACAGCATGCACAAAACTCTGAACCATTATAATCTGAGCTAGAGGGCTATGACTTAGTTACTAATAGCAGCGGACAAACCTCCACTACAGATGAGCCATCAGCCTTAAATTAGACCCGCAGTCACCTATGAGTAGGTATCAACAACACCTTAAAGCTTCCCAAATATTAATCGTGGCCTGTAGATGCTTCTTGACCTCACAGTGCTCCCGCACACACTCTTGTCTTCTGAAACTATGACTTCAATACGATCTACTATACTATTCCACAGTTTAAAGTCCCAGAGTTTCTAGAGCGTATCAGTTTGCCTTGAACCCAACTTTTAAAATGGATGCCTTGATTTCCACAGGATCTAGTCTGCAGCTCTGACAAGCTCAAAACAGAAAATGTGATTGTATGCCTTAGCCAATACAATATGAAAAATGCAATGTTCCAAGCAAGCAAATATATTTACATATAAAATAAAAAATGGGATAACCCTGAGAATATATCTAATCTCTCAGCAGATAAATGCTGTATAGTAAAAAATTAGTTCTGTTAATACAGAAAGCTACCCGTGCACTAATTGACAGCCATGCAACAGCAGCGCAAGCACGAATACCTTTGGGATCAGGCTAGAGAATGTCAAAGGGACTTTACAAGAGTCCAGGGGTACAAGAAAAGAGCACTTCCAAGCAGCAAGCACTACCCAACTGGATATTACGCGAGAAATAGCAAAGCATCTACAAGTGAGCACAGCTGTGGAAGTAAATCTTTGTAGGAAGAGAGTAAGCCCAGGTTAAAAAGCTTAACTAAGGAGGCTGATACAGACCCAAGACCACCGTTTGGGACTACAGGTAATTTTACTTTTCATTTGACTTTCTTTCCCTACTCCACTTGTTTCATTATACCTCAGTTTGTTAAAGACTGCCGCAGGAACTACCTTGAGCATTACCAAGATAATAAAAATCTAGTTTCTAAGGGTAATGATTGAAGGAGCAGTCTAACACTGAGCCCACTCAAACACCTAATTCACAACCAAGGTTTTAATTTTTTTTTTCTTTTGCTTATAATCAAACTAGTTATCAAATAAAAAGAAATAACAGTAATAGTGACTATTGCTTTGGAGTTCTAAGCTTTTGGCTTTTTATACTATGACCTTATCATACCTCCCTCACCTCCCCGGTCTTCAAGTTCTGGCTCCCAAACCCATCCAAAGCACCACTGAGCTCTTCCTTTCCCACCTTTCCATCCATCCATTCCTGCTCACTTACTCAACCTGTAAATGCAACCTGCCAGTGATCCAAAACTGTTTCCTGCCTCATTCCAGTAACACTGGGGCACCCTAAGTAATCAGTAAACCAAACAGCAAACATTAAGATGGCATTTGTGCCTATCAAATGCAAAGTAAATATGAAAGCATTCACTATGCCAACAAGTTAGACCACTGAGTACTGTTCTGCTGATGACAGGATTTATTACTACTTATGTTTTATTGAACGGGTTGGGGCAGTACCAAACTTGTGTGGATACCCCCTCATTCAGGGATGTAATACAGGGTGTTGGGGGGGGGGGGGGGGAGAGAGATAAAAATGATGCTTGCCCTTTCTCCTCTATGCATTATCATTGATTCCAATCCCCGAATAATTTTCTGCTTTGAGCAATGCAGAGATCAGATGCTATTATCAGACAGTCATAAAAATACTAAATATTAAAATAGCTGAAGTGTTTTTTGAAAAGTCTGCTTGAGGGTCTAAAAACATATTTAGGTTACTTGTAACAAAGAGAAGGTTGTTGACATTAACACATGTCCACCCAGAGATGAACTGCGAACTAACATTGCGTGAACCAGAAAGCGCTGAACTGATGACAAGTTTCCCAGGTAAAGATAAAACTGACCTTTGAAATGCCAAACTGGAGACAAGTGTGGTACAACTTCCTACAACTGGCTAGACAACAAAAGACTTCTGAGTTGTCAGACACCGCGGATAAAGAAATCCTCTGGAGCTGCAATAACTACTATCTGATTTAGGTATTAGAGTGAGTTCTAATACCATCAGTTAGAAGGATACACGAAGAGACACAATTCTCAAGCTACAACAAGACTAGGATACAGTCTGACCAAGGAATCACAGCAAGACTTCTTTTTAGAGATACAAGGCTTCTGTGCTCATGCTTTTCCCATCCCTCAAGTAATGTACATGAAGCCCGTCTTAGGTCTTCAAAATTTTCAGGTGAGCAACATTTTTTCCCTATCCCTAATATATATTTCCCTATTCCCTAATATATATATTATTTCCCTTTTTAAAATACACCCTGCTTTATATAGGCAATTTAAAAGTTTGCTGACCACTGAATTTTGCAGTTTGAGAAGAATACAGGTGTTCCAACTTTTAATGCAAAATGAAAGATAAAATGTTTTTGGAGCTTACTTCCTGGAGCTTAATAGTCTTCAGCAAAGCATAGACAGAAATGCCACAATGTGTTGCAGGAAGGGGTTTGACAGGTAAAGCCAAATAAAAGTTGGGAGAGATATGGGTGACAGTCTAGTAAAAAACTACTGGTAGGCTTAACAGAAAACACTGTAAAGCAGAACTGTGAGTGACGGCAAGCTGTGCAAAGCTAGAAGCAGCATAAGAAATAAAATAGTTAAGTTGCAGATGAACTTCTACTGCATGCTCGCTTGCACCATGAAGTCTAGAGTCTGCTGAGACCAGCCAACAAGAAACCCTATTCAAAATTAGCAGCCGAAAATCTTGCATGCAAGAAGTGTGTGGAAGCACAAGAAGGTATCTAGCAAAGTCTACATGCAAGTACAACTCAGTATGTGGCAGGCAGGGACCGGAAAATGCAGTGTCTCTCCAGGACATTTTCTACTGGGAGTTCTATACTAGTCAGAAATTAAAGGTAACCTGTTGGCAGAAACTACAGTAAGCTGGAGAAACAGTTCTTTCTCCTGTTCTCATCTTTTGCAACTGTTTCCAAGGACAGAGAGGGTGCAACGTCCGTTCCATTTCACCAGCTAGAATGATCCTTAATATTTATAATTCAGACACCAATGTAATACGTTAACAAAATCTCACTGTTGTCAGAAGTGAGAAATGTAATGAAACCTGAATGTCTGAAAGTGAAATTGAAGAAAAACCTGAGGTTAAAATGAAGTTACACAAATGAAGGTATTTTGAAACATGCAGTGAAATTTGTGAAATTTTTCAAGCAGCAAATTATTATTTTTTTTTTCCACAAAATTAATTGAAAGGCTACGATACGATAACGCCTGACTTAAAAATTTTAGTACGTGATTCTACTCGGCGAAGAGTTATGTGTAGTAAGTCAAATGCAAGAACTGCAGTCATGCAACACATGAATTGTTACACTTGCTGGTTGAACAGGTCATTTAAAGATGTTGAATTCAGCTCATCCTGATAAAAATGTGATTGCTGATACAGAACACAGTTAATATTTCTTTACTATAATGACAAAATATCAAATTACTAACGTATGTTGCAAATGCAGTTAGTTTAAATGAAAAATAGCATATTTTAACTGGAGTACTTAAAGAGTACTGTGTATAAGAACACTCTGGTGTTCCAAAAAGTTTCTCCACAAAGGCACGACACACCAGCACAGAAACACAGCTGTTTCTTCAAGCACTGATTCCCTTTTGTGCAGCCCTGTGTTTATGTGGTCTCCTCCTCTTTTTTTTTTT